>CM034307.1:28727603-28977367 GCA_019925795.1 Dendrobium chrysotoxum | reverse complement strand
GCATCAGTAAAAATCTTTTCTATAATATGCAGCGGAAACAAGTAAATACCCAAACCAAAAGATTAAACACAAATTTCACCCAAGCAGATAATCACAGAAAACTGAAGTGTAGAAAGTAATCAGAAAGAAAACACACCAGATTTTTATAGTGGTTCGGTCAACTTGACCTACGTCCACTCCCCGGAGCCTCCCCTCTAGGTATTGCACTAACTCAAAGCGTCTCTCCTTTTGCTCCGACAGCAAGGCAGAGAAGCTTGTACAAAAACCTCCTTTCCACCGACACGGTGAGGCAGAGAACCTAACCTCCTTTTGCTTCCTCCTAAAGCAGGAAGAGAACCTCGGACTCCTTTCGCTTCCTCCTGAAGCGGGCAGAGAACCCCAGATCTTCTTGCGAACGATCTTCTCACAAAGAACACCAACACGATGAAAGACGACGAGCGGAGAAGACAACTCTGATCCCCAGGTTTTAAGAGTTCCCAATATCCAAATCATGTTTACAAATTAAAAAAGGCCTTATATGGATTGAAACAGGCACCCAGAGCTTAGTATGAGAGGCTTAGCATATTTCTGTTAGAAAGAGAGTTTGTTAAGGGGAGCTTTGACACCACCCTTTTTCAGAGGAGAATAGGAGATGACTTACTCATTGTTCAGATCTATGTTGATGATATAATTTTTGGATCTTCTGATAAATATTTATGTGATAAGTTTTCTAAAATAATGAGTACGGAGTTTGAGATGAGTATGATAGGAGAATTGCCCTACTTTTTTAGGGTTTAGCATAAGGCAAATATATGATGAAACCTTTCTCAATCAATCTAAATACACTAAGGACATTTTGAAGAAATATGAAATGGACAAAGCCAAGCCAATTAACACTCCCATGAGCTCCTCTGTTCAGTTAGATAAGGATTCTAGTGGAAAATCTGTTGATCAGAAGAAGTATAGAGGATTTATTGGATCACTGCTTTACTTGACTGCTAGTCGACCTGATATCATGTTTAGTGTTATCTTTGTGCTAGCTTTTAGGCTGATCCTAAATAGTCCCACTTGACTGCTGTTAAGAGAATTCTTAGATATCTTTTAGGGACACCAAACCGAGGAATCTGGTACCCTAGGCACAGCACCTCTTTAGAGATTATTGGATATTCTGATTCTAACTTTACAGGGTATAGGGTGGATAGAAAGAGCACTTCTGGAACTTGTCAATTTATAGGAAACTCTTTAGTCTCCTGGTCAATCACTGCTTGACAAGTCCCAGAAGTGCTCTTTTTATCCACCCTCCACCCCGCAAAGTCAGAATCAGAATATCCAATGATCTCAAAAGGGGTGTTGTGCCTAGGGTACCAAATTCCTAGGTTTGGGGTCCCTAAAAGATATCTAAGAATTCTCTTAACAGCAGTCAGGTGGGACTCTTTAGGATCAGCCTGAAACCTAGCAAAAAGACAAACACTAAACATAATATCAGGTCGGCTAGCAGTCAGGTAAAGCAGTGAACCTATTATCCCTCTATACTTCTTCTGATCAACAGATTTTCCATTTGAATCCTTATCTAACTGAACTGAGGAGGGCATGGGAGTATTGATTGGCTTGGCTTTATCCATTTCATATTTCTTCAAAATGTCCTTAGTGTATTTTGATTGATTGAGAAAGGTTCCATCATCCGTTTGCCTTATGCTAAACCCCAAAAAGTAGGACAATTCTCCCATCATACTCATCTCAAACTCCTTACTCATTATTTTAGAAAACTCTTCACATAAATATTTATCAGAAGATCCAAAAATTATATCATCAACATAGATCTGGATAATGAGTAAGTCATCCCCTAATCTCCTCAGAAAAAGGGTGGTGTCTACGCTACCCTTAACAAACTCTCTTTCTAACAGGAATGTGCTAAGCGTCTCATACCAAGCTCTGGGTGCCTGTTTAAATTCATATAAGGCCTTTTTTAATTTATAGACATGATTTGGATATTGGGAATTCTCAAAACCTGGGGGTTGTTCTACAAAAACATCTTCTTTAATTATCCCATTTAAAAAGGTACTCTTGACATCCATTTGAAACAGCTTAAATCCCTTATAACAGGCAAAGGCTAGTGGCATGGCTTCCAATCTAGCTACAGGGGCAAAAGTCTCCTCAAAATCAATCCCTTCTATCTGATTATACCCCTTAGCCACCAATCTTACCTTATTTCTCACCACCACACCAGAGTCATTCATCTTATTCTTAAAGACCCACTTGGTTCCCACAATACTTTGATTTTTAGGCCTTTCTACTAACTCCCAAACATCATTCCTTAAAAATTGATTCAATTCTTCCTGCATAGCTAAAATCCAAAACTCATCCGACAAGACTTGATTGATGTTTGTGGGTTCAGTCATTGAGATAAAGGCAGAATGGTTTAGTTCCTTCCTAAGTCCATGCCTAGTCCTAACACCTTCAGAAGGGTCTCCTATAATTAGTTCTTTAGGATGACTCGAAGAATATCTCAAATCTCTAGGCAACATGGTTTGAGGTTCTACCCTTTCCTCCAAATTTGTATTTCCAACTCCTTGGGTAACCTCAACAATCTCTTCATCTTCTACTTCAGATCTAGACTCCTTAGGATCATATTCATCAAATACTACATGGGTTGTTTCTTCCACCACCAAAGTCCTCCTATTGAACACCCTAAAGGATTACCCCACACTTGAATATCCTAAGAACACTCCTTTATCAGATTTAGGGTCAAATTTTCCTAAGGGTGATTTCTCGTTGTTCAGAATGAAAACCTTACAGCCAAAGACATGGAGGTGGGATAGATTTGGAGTTCTACCCTTAATGATCTCATAAGGTGTCTTGTTCAGTTTGACTCTCACATTCACCCTATTCAGCACATAACAGGCAATGTTCACTGCTTCAGCCCAAAAGTATTTTGGAAGTGAATACTCGGCAAGCATAGCTCTAGTGGCTTCCACTAAGGTCCTGTTTTCCTTTCAGCTACCCCGTTCTGTTGAGGGCTCCTAGGAGCTGAAAAATTATGACTAATCCCATTATCCTCACAAAAACTTTCAAATCTTTCATTTTCAAACTCCCCTCCATGATCATTAAGGATGGTAATAATCTCACATCCTAACTTCTTCTGAATCCAAGTAAAGAAAGATCTAAACTCATCAAATGACTCAGATTTATGTGACAAAAACTTAACCCAGGTGAATCTCGAATAATCATCTACAATCACAAACCCATAGACTCTCCCCCCTAAGCTGGCAGTGCTAATGGGTCCAAAGAGGTCCATGTGAAAAACTTCTAAAGGTCTGGAGGTGCTAATGTCCTTAACAGAGTGAAAAGAGGACTGGACTTGCTTCCCCAACTGACAAGCATCACACAGGTGATCCCTAGTGAACTTAAGCTTGGGCACACCTCTAACTAAGTCCTTTTGGGTGACTCTCCTAAGGGTTTTCATACTGGTATGACACAATCTCCTATGCCATAACCAAGACTCATCAGCAGCAATTTTTAAGCAAATTGAATTATCAGATTTAATGCAACTTACATCCAGCTTGTAGACGTTGTTGATCCTTTGCCCCTGCAAAACAACTTCATCATTTAAGCTTAAAATGCAGCCAGTGGGCTGGAATTTGATGCTGTATCCCTTGTCACAGAGTTGACTGATCCTCTGCAAGTTGTGTTTCAGTCCATCTACAAGCAAAACATTATCAATCATAAAATTCTTTGAATCACCAATTATACCTGAGCCTACAACCTTCCTGGTGGTGTTATCTCCAAGTGTAACCTTGCCTCCAGCTCTGGCCTCCAGCGAAATAAACTGATTTGCATCTCCAGTCATATGTCTAAAACATCTGCTGTCCAGGTACCACATGCTCTCACGAGGTCTTGTGTGAGAGCACACCTACAAAAATATCAAACGTCAGTCTTAGGAACCCAAAAAGGTTTGGGTTCCTTCTTATGAAAAGAAGAATGTAATGCATGCGTGTTGTGCTGTGAAACAGGCAGTTTGGGTTTCCACACCCAATGTGTACTACAGTGAACAATGCAGGTGTGGGAAATGTGTCCTAACATGCCACATAAAAAATATCTAACACCAGGAAAAAGGTTAACTAATCTACGTGGGTGATAGTGCCTCTTCCTAGATGCATATGAAACAAGCTTTGATGAACTTGCAATAGATTTTTTAAAAGGTGGCGGTACATAAAACTGTTCAAAAGTAGGTGGTATTTTGTTCTTTTCAAAAGCACTGATTCTCACTTTCAAAAACTCAATATGTTTATTTAAACTTGCAATTTCAAAGGTTCTTGCACTTTCATTACTTTCTAAATCACATGCCATATCATTCACTTTCTTAAAAGCAACTTCTAATTCAACATGCGATGTTTTTAACAAATCATGCTCAACAGTTAAATCAGAATATTTTTTATTCAAATCATCGAATTCATCAAGGACATGTGATTGGAATCAAGTGTGGAATGATCTTTAACTACAGAATCATGCTCTTTTTGCAAAGTCAAATAATCTAATTTCAGAATAGCATGAGTTTTCTTAAGCTTCCTATACGATGTATGAATTTTTTCAGAAACTTCAAATAATTGATCGTAAGTAAGCTCACATACCTCTTCCTGGTCCGACTGACCAGGGTGATCATCAGCCATCAGACCCAATTTATTTCCTCCTCTTCAACTTCAGTCTCAGAAGATTCGGATGCAGAGTCTGCCCAGAATGCCTTCTGAATCCGCTTCTTGTCCTTTCTGAACTTTAGTTTCTCCTCACCCTTATCCTTACTTGGGTGAGCTTTAAGTGTAGGACAATCAGCCTTAATGTGTCCAGGCTTCCTGCATTCAAAACAAACAGATTCAGATGAACCCTTAAAATTTTTACTGGACTTACCCTTGTTCCACTTCTGATAGTTCTTATGTTTCTTCCTTAGAAAGCTTTTGAACTGCCTTGTGATTAAGGCAACATCATCGCTATCAAGCCCGGAAGTGCTAGCATCTGAATCTTTGGCCTTTAGTGCCACTGTCTTCTCTTTCTTGCGTTCACCTTCATTAAGTTGCCTTTGGTTCACCCAATGCTCGTAAGCAATGAGTGATCCAAGTAAGCTGTCAATAGAGTAAGTATTTAAATCTTTAGATTCAGTGATAGCAGCAATCTTAGCATCATAAGAAGCAGACAAACATCTAAGAATTTTGTTCACTCTTTCGTAGTTAGTAAGTTCTCTACCTAAAACATGCAAAGAGGTAACAATCTGTGTACATTTCTGAAATAGTCTCACTAGGTTTCATGCGAAAAAGTTCATAATCATGTAACAAGATGTTTAACCTAGACTGTTTGACTTCAGTTGTACCTTCGTATGTTATACATAATCTATCCCAGATTTCCTTTTCCATTGTATAAGTAGAAACACGCATATAGTCTTCAGATTTTAAAGACAAGAAACAGTTCAAGCATTTTGCATTTAACTGTGCTAAATCACGATCATCAAACGTCCAATCAGCAAAAGCCAATTCAGTTTTCACATTGTTAATCAATCTAAAAGGTGGTTCGTATCCATCCTTAACTAAGATCCACATGCGATAATCAATAGATTACAGAAAAATAGACATGCGTGTTTTCCAAAAATTAAAAGGAATATTGTCAAACAACGGTGGTCTTGTAATAGAATAACCTTCAGCAGTATTACGATTGTTACAGTTAGCCATGGATCAAATTCACAAGTTTTTAAACCTAAATTTTGAATCCCTCTTTGATACCACTTAAAAGTTTGATAGGGATGTTAAGCCCTAGTGAACTAGTCCCGAGGCTAACTAAGAGGGGGGGTAAATTGGTTATTTAAAAATTTCACGATAATAATGAAAATCTTTTTGATACTTAGCAGCGGAAACAAGTAAACAAGAACAAAAAGATCAATCACAAATATTCACCCAAGCAGTTAATATCAGAAAAGTAAAGTGCAAAACTGAATCAGAAAAGCAAACCAGATTTTATAGTGGTTCGGTCAACTTGACCTACGTCTACTCCCCGGAGCCTCCCCTCCGGGTATTGCACTAAACAAAAAGTGTCTTTCCTTTTGCTCCCATAGCAAGGCAGAGAAGCCTGTACAAACACCTCCTTTTCACCACACGGTGAGGCAGAGAACCCGACCTCCTTTTGCTTCCTCCTGAAGCAGGCAGAGAACCTTCGAACTCCTTTTGCTTCCACCTGAAACGGGCAGAGAACCCTGGATCTTCTTACGAATGATCCTCCCATGACGAACATCGACTAGAAGAAAGACGACGAGCGGAAAAGACGACTCCGATCCGTGCTTGGAGCAACCTTAGTGAATCCCTCAATAACTCCCCCTCACAAGATCTTCTCTCTCTCTCCCAACTCTCTCTCTCTCTCTAGGGTTTCTCAGGGAAGGAAGGTGGCAAAAGATTTTTCTTATTTCAAGAAAAAGTTCTTTTATAGGAGGGCTTAAAATTTGCCTTAAATCTCAACTGGTCAGCCAAGATCATCCAGGATGATCGATAGATCGTCCTGTACAATAAGTTCAAATTCAGCTGTTTCAGCCTGGACGATCTGGCTCTTCTAGACGATCAGTAGAAAAAATTGTTCATATCGTCCCGTACGAACCTACGATCGTCCGGGATGATTAGTGCAAATCGAGGAATATCATCCAGAAGATAGTTCGGGTCAGCCAGAGATGATAGAGATATCATCCTGTCGATTAGTTCAAAAAGTGCCCAAATCATCCTGAACACAGTTCGGGTCGTACAGCTGAAATGCACTAGACGATCATGATCGTCCGGGACGATCCTGTGATCGTCCAGGACGATATGATCGTATCAATCAAAAATAAATTGCTTTCCTTAATTACCATATTAAATTAGGCATGATTATACTGAATCATCCAGGACGATACACGTATCGTCTAGGACGATCAGACCAAATAACTAAAAATAAAAACTTGCCTAACTTGATCTCGCGGCTGAGAATTTCTGATTTAAGCATATCGTCCCGTACGATCCAAAGATCGTCCAGGACGATCTGCTTAATCAGACCCTCTTAACTTAGTCGCCCTAATTAGGATTTCTATTTTTACCTGATCGTCCAGGATGATGTGAATATCGTCAAGGACGATCTGAACAAAAACTGAACAGAAACTCTAATTCACTCAAGCTCTCCCCCTGAGTGCGTGTGTGTAAGGTTACTTAGCTAGGGGATCAGTTACATTACAATTGATTGAATAAAATGAAAAATAGTACATCGGACACACTTGGACCTGATCTTGAGTTGGCTTGAATGGCTTGGGGTCTTTTGTGCCAGAAATAGATTAGCCAAGCAAAACACACTAGAAAAATGTTTGTCATCATCAAAACCAAATTTGCAACAGTACTGTACGATGAGATTCAATTGAAAAACTCTAGCCGCCAGAATAAGTTTGGTAAGTTTATAATTTTGATTTTTTGAACTATTCATTATGTACAATCCAGATCGTACGGTACGATTAATTGAATACTTACCAAAATTATCTCTTGTAATCAAGAAATAAATGTTGGTTTCTTATTTAAAGTAGATCGTACTGTACGATACTATATCGTACCGTACGATAGGCAGAGATGATTTCATTTGTCCCTTCGATCGTACCAGATCAAACCAAGGATTTTTATTCAATTCGTCCTAGAAGATATTAATATCATACTGGATGATAGACTGAAATGAACTAATCATATTGTACGAATCGTGCAGTGCTAGACGATAGATGGAGATGAATTTTCTCATCCCAGGGATCATCCCACATATCGTCCTGTACGAATAGTAGAAAACAACATGATCTTCCTGTACGATATACAGATCGTACAGTACGATATGTATAAAATTTGAGAACTATTCTTCTGTGCTCGTACTGGACGAAGCTGTATTTGAACTGATTATATTATATAATTATATATCGTACTGTACGAACAGAGATGAAAAAGTTGAAATTTTTAGGGTTTTTTGAAGCATGATATAAAAATAACTTAAATTTTTCAATTGTGTGTTGTTGGTCTGTCTTCTTGCTGTGAAAGGCTTTGAGAGAGGAAGGGACTCTTGAAGGAGAAGTTTTTCTTTGGAGAGATCCAGGGCTTGCGAGAGGAAGGTGAAGGTGAGCTTGAGTGTAAGGGAGAAGGAGTGTGAGGGGATCACACGGTGGCTCCAAGGTAGCTGCATGCTTTGCTCCTCTTGTGGCTTTGGGGAGTCTTGGGAAAGTTCTCTATAGAAGAGAGGTTTCAAGATCAACATCGTCAAGGTACTCTGCCGTCTCCAGGAGGGAGAAAAAGGAGAAGGTCCGCTGCCATCACCAGGAGAGTGACATAACGTTTGGTATTCCACCACATCGGGGAAGGTGAAAGTGAGTCTTGTAAAGGCTTCTCCGCCTTGCGGTGGGAGCAAAAGGAGATTCAACTTTTACTAGTGCAAATCCCAGAGTGGAGGACTCCGGGGAGTGGATGTAGGTCAAGTGACCGAACCACTATAAAAATCTTTGGTGTGCTTTTTCCATTTTTACCGCACTTTACTTTTCACGCATTTTATTTACTGCTTTTAATTATTTGGTGAAAAGTTTGATTTAGATCTTATATTATGAAAATTGTAATTGTGTCACCGATATCATTGTAGTGAACGAACTACTAGCTTCCGCATTCTACTTATTAAATTATTATTTAATAAAAAACAAAAAAATTAGAACTCCTGTTTAGGTTTAAATTTTAAAATACCAATTCAACCCCACCCCCCCCCCCCCTCTTGGCGAATCCCTGACTTTCAAGTGGTATTAGAGCGGGGTTTCAAAATAGCATTTTAGAAAACATAGAAACATAAGATCCATTGCTCAATTTGGAAACCATAACACTACAGAGGGTTATTCTATAACATGTCCACCTTTATTTGGTAATATACCGTTTGATTTCTGGAAGTACGCATGTCTACATTTTTACAGTCTCTAGATTATCGCATGTGGATGTTGGTTCAAGAAGGTTATTCTGCACCGTTTTGTATGTTGAATGGAGTTAAAATTGAATTAACTTTTAATGAATGGAGCAATGAGCATAGAAAATTTACACAATTAAATGCGAAATGCTTAAATTATTTCTTTTGTGCATTAAAATAAAAAAATTATATGCGAGTGTCTACCTGTACTACTGGTAAGGAAATTTGGAACAAACTATGTATCACATATTAAGGAACTAGTGAGGTCAAACAATCTAGGCTGATCATACTGCTACATGATTACGAACTATTCTGCATGAAACCTAGTGAAACTATCTCTGAAATGTATACTAGATTCACCTAGATAGTGACATCTTTGCATGCTTTAGGGAGAGAGTTGTCTAACTCAGAAAAAGTAAATAAAATATTACGATGTTTGCCTAGTTTGTATGATGCAAAAATTACTGTAATAACTAAGTCGAAAGATTTAAATGTTTATTCAATTGACAACTTGCTTGGGTCACTTATTGCCTATGAGCAAGGAGTGAGTCAACGACAAAGTGATGCAGGTGAAAAGAAGAAGGATCGAACGGTAGCCTTAAAAGCAAACAATTTTGAAAGTGACAGTTCTGCAAGGGAGGAAGATGACGACTTAGTCTTGATGACTCGTCAGTTCAAGAATTTTCTGAAATGAAAGCAACACCGTCATCAAAGCAATTGGAACAAAGGTAAAAGCTTAAAGAATACTAAAGTTGCATCTAACACAATTTACTTTGAGTGCAAGAAACCCAGTCATCTCCGAGCTGATTGCCCCAATGTTTAGACTCAATAATCAAAAGAAAAGGGTGAGGAAAGGCCAAAGTTCAGAAAGGGAAAGTCTAAGACACAAAAAGCATTTTGGGCTGACTCTGCCTTAGAATCATCAGAAGAAGATGCAGAGGAGGAGGTAACAAATTTATGTCTTATGGCTAATGATAATCTTGATCAATCAGATCAAGATGAGGTATGTCAACTTTCTTATGATGAGCTATTAATTATTTCTAAAAAAATTCATGATTCGTATAGAAAGTTAAAGAAAAAGCATGTTAGTCTTAACACTGAGTTCAGTACTTTACAAAAGGAGCATGCTAGTGTAGTTAAGGATTTTTCTGACTTGGATAAAGATCATATGTCTCTACTTGATGAATTTGATGCATTAAACAAGAAGCATATCGAGTTAACCACTGCACACGATACCTTGAAATCATCACTTGTTGAACTAGAGAATGCATTTAAGGAACTAAAGAACTTGCAGAGGAACAAGATAGGAGTGAGCATACATTGAGATTTGAATATGAAAGCCTTAACCAAGAGAATAAATTTTTAAATGAAAAACTTCATGTATTCGAAAATAATAAAACACATCCAACTTTTGCTGAGTTTTTTCGGCCTCCACCATGTGAACCATCTCATTCAAAACAAGCACAGCATGCATCATCCAAACCAAGAAATAGGCACTACTACCCCCGTAGATTAGTGAACCCATTTTCCAGTGTTAGATGTTATTCTTGTGGCATGCTAGGTCACATAGCCCGCACGTGCACAATTCACCATATGACACATCTAGTGTGGAGACCTAAGCTGTATTCATCACAGCATAACATGCATACATTTCATCCATACAAGCATAAGGTGGAACCCAAACTCACTTGGGTTGTCAAAACTAACTTGTGATTGAAATTATAGGGATACTCTCACAAAAGACCTAGTGAGAGCATGTGGTACCTGGATAATGGCTACTCGAGACACATGAATGGAGACATGAAGCAATTCGTGACACTAGAGGCCAGGTCAGGAGGTAAGGTAACTCTGGGAGAAAACACCACCAGAAAAGTGGTGGGCTTAGGTATCATTGGAAACTCTAAGAATTTGATAATTGAAAATGTATTGTTAGTTGATGGTTTAAAGCATAACCTTTATAGTATTAGTCAACTATGTGACAAGGGCTTTGACATTAAGTTTTTTTCTAACAAATGCATAATTAGCTTAAATGGTACACTTGTGTTAGAAGGAAAATGCATAAATAATGTCTATATATTAGATTTAAACTGTATTGAAAACTCAAACTCTCTGTGTCTAAAAATAATAGATGATGACTCTTGGCTATGGCATAAGAGACTATGCCATGCTAGTATAAAAATACTTAGGAATATCACTCAGAAAGACTTACTTAGAGGCATACCTAAGTTAGACTTCACCAAGGACCATCTATGTGATGCCTGCCAACTAGGAAAATAAGTGAAATTATCATTTCATTCAATTAAGGATAACATCACCACTAGGCCTCTAGAAATTCTACACATGGACCTATTTAGACCTATTAGTACTGCTAGCCTAGGAGGAAAATCTTATGGATTTGTAATAGTGAATGACTTCTCTAGATTTATTTGGGTGAAATTTTTAGCACATAAGAGTGAGTCATTTGAAGAGTTTAAAACTTTCTCCACTTGAATTCAAAGAAAATTAGGATGTGAAATTAAGACAGTTCATAGTAACTACGATGGAGAATTTGAGAATGATAAGTTTGACTCGTTTTGTAAAGAGATTGGAATAGAATAGAATTTCTCTGCCCCTAGAACTCCTCAGCAAAATGGAATAGCAGAAAGAAAGAATAGAACTTTAGTTGAAGCTGCAAGGGCAATGTTAGCTGAATACACTCTTCCTAATTATTTTTTAGCAGAAGCTGTGAATACTGCTTGCTATGTTCTAAATAGGGTAAATGTAAGATCTAAACTTAATAAGACACCCTATAAATTGCTTAAGGGTAGAACACCCAATCTTTCTCACCTACATGTCTTTGGATGCAAATATTTCATCTTAATCAATGACAAGTCACCCATAGGAAAGTTCGATCCTAAATCTGATAAAGGAATTTTCTTAGGCTACTTATCTGTAGGTAAAGCCTATAGAATCTTTAAAAAGAGGACCCTAGTAGTAGAAGAGTCTACCCATGTGATATTTGATGAATCAAATAAGACCTCTGAATCTAATCATGAAGAAGAAGAAGTTGAGATTATTCGGGGAGTAGAAACCGTTGCTATAGAGACTGGAACAGAACCTCAGGAATAACTACCTAGAGATTGTAATGTTCTTCTAGTCATCCTAAAGAACTGATCTTAGGAGACCCATCAGAAGGTGTAAAAATTAGGCATGGACTTAGAAAAGAGGACAGTCATTCTACTTTTATATCTATGATTGAACCCATAAATATAGATCAAGCCTTAGGAGATGAATTCTGGATCCTAGCAATGCAGGAAGAGTTGAACCAATTTGTTAGGACTGACGTATGGAAATTAGTTAAAAAACCTAGAGAATAAAGCATGGTTGGAACTAAGTGGGTCTTTAAAAATAAGATGAATGACTCAGGCATAGTAGTGAGACATAAGGCTAGATTAGTAGCAAAGGGTTACAACTGAATTGAGGGAATAGATTTTGAAGAACCCTTTGCACCCGTGGCCAGACTAGAAGCCATTAGAGTACTCTTAGCTTTTGCTTGCTTCAAGGGTTTCAAGTTATATCAAATGGATGTGAAGAGTGCTTTCCTAAATGGAGTAATCAAAGAGGATGTCTATGTTGAACAACCCCCAGGATTTGAAAACTCACAATTTCTAAATCATGTGTTTAAGTTGAAAAAGGCACTATATGGACTAAAGCAAGCACCAAGAGCCTAGTATGAAAGACTTAGTACATTCCGACTAGATAGAGGCTTTGTTAAGGGTAGTGTGGACACCACATTATTTTTGAAAAAGGTAAGAGATGAGATACTCATTGTTTAGATATATGTAGATGACATCTTATTCGGATCTTCAGAGAAAATCTTATGTGATGAATTTTCAAAAATAATGAGTGATGAGTTTGAAATGAGCATGATGGGAGAACTTAGTTACTTCCTTGGATTTAGTGTAAGATAGATGGAAGGTGGAACGTTCCTTAGCCAAACTAAGTACATCAAAGATATTCTTAAAAAATACGAAATGGAATATGCTAAGGCCATGAACACTCCCATGAGCTCCAACATTCAATTAGATAAAGATTCAAATAGAAAGTCAGTAGATAAGAAGAAGTATAGGGGAATAATTGGATCACTTCTCTACTTAACTGCTAGTAGATTGGATATAATGTTTAGTGTTTCTCTCTGTGCTTAATTTCAAGCAGATCCAAAATAATCTCACATTACTGCTGTCAAAAGAATTCTTAGATATCTACTAGGCGCCCCAAACTTAGAAATTTGGTATCCTAGACATAGCAGTACATTTAAAATCTTAGGCCACTCAGATTCGGATTTTGCAGGATGTAGGGTAGATAGAAAAAGTACCTCTGGTACCTATCAATTCATTGTACAATCGTTAGTGTCTTGGTCCAGTAGAAAATAGAATTCAGTAGCCCTCTCAACAGCTGAACTAGAATACATAGCGGTAGGAAGCTGTGTTGCCCAAGTCCTTTGGTTAAAATAAAACCTTTTAGATCTTGAACTACCTGCAGGAACCATCCCAAAAATGTGTGACAACACTAGTGCAATTTGCATATCTAAAAATATAATTTAGCACTCTCGAGCAAAGCATATAGACATTAGACATCACTTCATAAGAGATCATGTAGCCAAAGGAGATATTGAACTGCACCACATTGTGACTGGAGATCAATTGGCTGATATTTTTATAAAACCATTAGCTTATGACACCTTTAGTATCCTGAGAACAAAATTAGGCGTCATAGACATTCAAGCTTAAAATAATTAAAAATTAAAAAATACATATATATAAAAATAAAAATAAAAAAGGAATTAAAAATGTGTGTTTGTGTGTTCGTTCTATTTAATTAAAAATAAAAAAATAAAAAATGGACTTTCCTGATCCTCTCACATTCACCTTGATGATGCCCAAAACTTAAATTTCTGTGCACATCGTACTGTACGATCCAACATCGTACTATACGATTATCCCAAAATTACTCAAATCTCAGCCGTCCATTCCATCCATGATCCAGATCTCTCCTGTCTTGCACATATCATACTGTACGACTCACTACTCGTACTGTACGATAAACATTATTGGTCATCATATTGTACGAACACCACATTGTACGGTACTATCCACATGTCAATATGGATTGGGATGAATTTAAACTCGACCGGTACGAAAATAATTGCCTTTCGTACTGTACGAATACATGTTCGTACTGTATGATCCATTTTATCAAAAGTCATTCAGACGACTTCTCGGGAAGAACGCCTCTCACTCACATTCGTCCAGTACGATTCTGATCGTACTGTACGATTTGACTCTCTTTTTTTGAATAGTCATCCAGATGAAATAATTACACCTATCATACTATATGATCCTCAATCGTACTATACGATACTTCCAAAATTCTATAAATTGGAGGCATTCTTTGGTTAAGATTACTCATTCCTCTTCCAACTCCTCACTTTCTCCATACACTTCCTCAACAATGTCTAGTGCAAGCAAGCGCGCCCGAATGATCATGGGGAGTTCTTCCTCCTCTCGGCAGTTTGATGACTGCTTTCTCTCCACTGTCGACGAGAAAGTATACAATAAATTCAAAGAAGCCAAAATCACCCCATCTCGAATGTTGAATCAAGCCGCTTTGAACCTCGAGGTGATGAACATTTTCGCCTCCACCACTCTTTAATTTCTTTTGACTATGGTATTTTCCTTCCACTCAAAACTACTTTATGCATTTCTTGCTAATTTAAAAGTTGACCTAGAGAACATCACCTTTACTTCCTATGTCTGCAAACAGCATGTCGTTATCACTGCCATTGACATCGCTAAACACATTGGGCTATCCACTGAAGGCCCTCATCCCTAATCTATGCTCATAATTGATTATGATTGGACCTCAGTTTACATTACCCTTAGAAATGTTCCATCCAATCAACACCTGCCCCTTGTCCAAACCCTGAATCAAAATGTACGCGTTATCCAGCATGTTCTTCGCACGTCCATCATACCTAAAGCTGGAGACCGCATCCACATTACTCCACTGCTATCTGTGGTCACTTACCTAATAATGTCTGGAACCAAATTCAATGAAGCCCAAATGATTTTTGATTATATCAATACCCTGTCTGCATTCTGATATCCAGGTGCCCGCAGAAAACTAAACCTTACTTTAGGACATATTGTAGGCTACATCTTAGATGCTAAGTATCAAATTCATTATCCTCTCCCTCTAGATCATCTTCATATCTTCTATTCAGATGCCTCTTTTCATATCTTATTCCATTGGGGGGCTGCTCACGCCGATCTTGAATTTAATGAAGAAGAGGCTGCTGCTCCTGTCGACGCACCTCCACCACCACCAATACACCCACCTGGACCTACCCATTTTGCCTACCCTCATGATGACATCATTCAATGCCTTGATTGATTGGAGACTAGGCTGGATTCCCATATTGCTCAACAACATCAAGAACATGAAAGTTATATGAAATGATTTGAGGAGCGCTTCACCTCCATCGATCACCAGTTCACGTTCATCCACCAGTACTTTCAACTGGTTCCACGACCTCCACCACCACCTCCGGATCAGGATCCCGAATTTTGAATAATTCAGTTGCTTATATTGTATCTTTCTTTTCTAGTTTCTTGTCTTTATAGTTGCTCGTTCTATTATTATGTTTATTCTGTAGGTTATAAAAGAAATAAAAAATAAAAAAATAAAAAAAAATAAAAAAAAATTTTCTCTCTCCTCCTATTTTAAAAATAAGTTATCCTTCTGAGGGGGAGCTAAGGAAGACATAACAACTGTGGCCATCAGAAAATATTATTTGACACCATCAAAAAGGGGGAGATTGTTAAAATCCACGATCCCGAGCACTTAATTTTGATGGTGACAGCTAATACTTACTGAATTCATATGGACATCCTTAAGATTACAAATATTTATCCTTGTATATGAGCACTAATATTTCAGGTCAGATGCACACTGCTCAAGGTTGCTGGAGACTCAAACTGGATAGAATAGCATGTTGAAAATCTTAAAATTTTTAATTTCTTTATTTTTTATTTTCTTGATTCAGCCACAAAAGCATGTATGTGAAAGGAGCAACCATGCACACACATAGGGGGAGATTTGTTTACATGTTCAATTTTTTTTAGAATGATCGTAATGTATGATTTTTAATTGTATTGTAAGATTATACATTAATACTCAGGCTAACGTCTATTTTCCAGATGATTTTCCTTATAATCTAATCATAATGTACGATGGGAATCGTACTGTACGATGAGATACAATTAAAAAACCCCAGCCACCAGAATAAGTTTGGTAAGTTTATAATTTTGATTTTTTGAACTATTCATACTGTACGATCCAGATCGTACGGTACTATTAATTGAATACTTACCAAAATTGTCTCCCGTAATCAGGAAATAAACGTTGGTTTCTTATTTAAAGTAGATCGTACTGTACGAAACTATATCATACCGTACAATAGGCAGAGAGGATTTCATTCATCCCTTCGATCATACCAGATGAAACCAAGGTTTTTTTTTCTATTCGTCCTGGACAATATTAATATCGTACTAGACGATAGCCTGAAATAAACTAATCATACTGTACGAATCATGCAGTGCTGGACGACAAATAGAGATGAATTTTCTCATCCCAGGGATCGTCCCATAGATCATCCTGTACGAATAGTAGAAAACAACATGATAGTCCTATACGATATACAGATCATACAATACGATATGTATAAAATTTGAGAACTATTCATCTGTGCTCATATTGGACGAAGCTGTATTTGAACTGATCGTACTGTACGATTATATATCGTACTGTACGAACAGAGACGAAAAAGTTGAAATTTTTAGAATTTTCTGAAGCCTGATATATAAATAACTTAAATTTTTTAATTGTGTGTTATTGGTCTGTCTTCTTGCTGTGAAAGGCATTAAGAGAGGAAGGGACTCTTGAAGGAGAAGTTTTTCTTTGGAGAGATCCAGGGCTTGCGAAAGGAAGGTGAAGGTGAGCTTGAGCGTGAGGGAGAAGGAGTGTGAGGGGATCACATGGTGGCTCCAAGCTAGTTGCATGCTTTGCTCATCTTGTGGCTTTGGGGAGTTTTGGGAAAGTTCTCTAGGGAAGAGAGGCTTCAAGATCAACATCATCAAGGTACTCTGCCATCTCTAGGAGGGAGAAAATATAGAAGGTCCTCTGTCGTCACCAGGAGGGTGACATAGCATTTGGTATTCTGCCACATCGGGGAAGGTGAAAGTGAGTCTTGTAAAGGCTTCTCTGCCTTGCGGTGGGACCAAAGGAAGAGTCAACTTTTAGTAGTGCAAATCCCGGAGTGGAGGACTCCAGGGAGTGGACGTAGGTCAAGTGACCGAACCACTATAAAAATCTCTGGTGTGCCTTTTCTATTTTTACCGTACTTTACTTTTCACACATTTTATTTACTGTTTTTAATTATTTGGTGAAAAGTTTGATTTAGATCTTATATTGTGAAAATTAAAATTCTGTCACCGATATCGTTGTTGTGAACGAACTATTAGCTTCTGCCTTCTACTTATTAAATTTTTATTTAAAAAAAATAAAAAAAATTAGAACTCCTTTTTAGGTTTAAATTTTAAAATACCAATTCACCCACCCCTCTTGGTGAATCTCTGACTTTCAGATTCCACTGGATCTGTTAAAGGGAAGAAACATTGATGATTGTTTCTCTTCCTCTAACTCCTTTACTGGTGTATTATTTCTTTTGGATAAAAATCTTCTTCAAAATTAAAATATTAGTTTTTAAAATGGAGATTTATTTTATCTTCCTAAAGTAATCTACCTCATATGAATAGTATTTTCAAAGTCTTGAGTCATTATTATGATTTTCTAAACCAAGTGATTGCACCTATCATACGACATATGGTTTTTATTTTGTGAATTACTCTTCCTTATTGTGGAGAGCATCTCCTATGTCTGGAAGGTAATTTTACAACTGAGATCTTTTAACGATTTTGAGAGGGAGAAAGCTTACGTAAAATGTGCAGTGCGCCAAATAAATAGAAAAAAAGGCACAAAATGAGCCCAAAGCTGAAAAGATGTGAAATGTTACCAAACTAAAAGATACACAAAGTGTATAAAAAATTAAAAGATGCATAAAGTGCCAAATAAATTAAAAAAGAGGTATAAAATGAGCCTAAATCAAGCTTTCTTCCCTTTCAGATTGCTAAATGTCTTAGAAAAATCCGTGCACCACTTCATATTTTCAAAAACTTGAGTTTGAAAATCCTAATTTTTGATTTATTACTTTGCAACACTTTTATATCAGATATTTTTCTGAAATGAGGCTTGAAAAGATCTCTTTTCGAATCTAATTTTTTTTCTTCAGAATTGGATTTTTGTTTTGGAAGAGATTTGCATCTATAACGTGCCCGAGGTGGGAGTTTCGAAAGTTGATTTTTCCAACTTTTTTTGGATTTCAGCGCTTTTAATCGTCTTCTTATTAGTTTTTGGATTTAAAATCAAAAGAAAATTTTGATTTACTAGAGCAGATTGATTCAAAAAAAATTGTTAGTTTTTGTGTTCTCATTTTGAGTTTTATTCACTTTAGTTTTTTTTTTACTGTTTGTGTTTTAGGGATCCCTGATCTTTCATTTCTATCCTCCATCTTTTTCCTATTTTCTTCACATCATTCCGGATGATCCACACATCATCCTGGATGATCTTCTTCATCCTGGACGATCCATCAATCATCCTGGATGATCCATTCAAATTGTCCCCACTCTAAGTTGCTGCCCAGGCAGCGCTTTACTGATTATGCTGCTCAGCAGCAACAGCAGCATGATCAGGATATTACCTAGATTGGAGCCCATTTCGCCGCCATTCACAGTTACTTTTCACCACCACAGCCACCTCCTCCATCAGATCAGGATCCGCCTCCATTTTAGTATTATATTTTGTACTATTTTTTTCTATTTGTACTGTTATTTCTTTTTTTCTATTTGTCCTCCTCCTTTTTATGATGTCAATAGGGGGAGTCAGTAGAAGTTTATTTTTGGTTTATGTATTGATCTTATCTTGGAGTGTTTATGTTATTTGTAGTTGCTTTTATGTACTGCTCTAAGTGTTCAATAAAATTTATTTTTTGATGTGCGTTACTTGACTCCTAGTTCTTTTATTTTAAACTATTGCACAAAAATTTTCCATCATCAATAAGGGGGAGATTGTTGCAAATCTGGTTTTGATCATGACAAATATGTTTTTATTCTATTTTGCTTGGTTAATCCATTTCAGGTACAAAAGATCAAAAGCAACTCAAGCCAACTTAAGATCGGGTCCAAGTGTGTTTAAATGTATCGTTTTTCTTTTTCTTGAGTCAATTATAACATAACTGATCCCCTAGCTAAGTAACCTTGCACACACACACTCAGGGGGAGAGCTTGAGTGAATTAGAGTTTCTATTAAATTCTTGTTCAGATCATCCTGGATGATATTCATATCATCATGGACGATCAAGTTAAAAAAGAAACGCTAATTAGGGTGACCAAGTTAAGTCTGTTTGATTAAGTCGATCATCCTGGATGATACGTACATCGTACTGGATGATAGGCTCAAATCAGAAATTCTCAGCCACCAGATTAAGTTAGGCAAGTTTTTATTTTAAGATATTTGGTCTGATCATCCCGGATGATACGTGTTCATCCTGGATGCTCCAGTATAATCATGTCTAACTTAGTCTGGTTATTAAGGAAAGCAATAAATATTTGATTGATACGATCATATCATCTTGGACGATCGCAGGATCATCCTGGCTGATTATGATCATCTAGTGTATTTCAGCTGTACGTCTCGAGCGGTGATCAGGACGATTTTGACACTTTTTAAACTAATTATACAGGATAATACCCGTACGTCCGGGACGATCAAGTCATTTTTAGGTCATCCAGGACAATTTTCTCTAGACGACCCGAGCGGTCTTCTAGACGATATTCCTAAATTTACACTAATCATCCAGGATGATCACAGAATCATACGGGAAAATAATAACAACTTTTTCCACTGATCGTCTAGGAGAGCCAGATCGTCCAGGCTGAAATAACTGATTTTGAACTAATCGTACAGGACGATAGGCCGACCAGTTGAGATTTAGGATAAATTTTGAGCCCTCCTATAAAAGATGTTTTTCTTTCAATCAAAAAAATCTTTTACCACTTTTCTTTACAGAGAAACCCTAGAGAGAGAGAGAGTTTGGGAGAGAGAGAGAGGATCTTGTGAGGGGGAGTTTGTGAGGGATTCATAAAGGATGCTCCAAGCAAGGATCAGAGTCATCTTCTCCGTTCATTATCTCTGTTCTCATTAGTGTTCTTTATGGGAGGATCATTCGCAAGAAGATCCAGATTCTCTGCCCACTTCAGGAGGAAGCGATTGGAGGTCAGGTTCTCTGCCTGCTTCAGGAGGAAGCGAAAGGAGTCCGAGGTTCTCTGCCTGCTTTAGGAGGAAGCGAAATTAGATTAGGTTCTCTGCCTCACCATGTCGGAGAAAAGGAGTTTTTGTACAGGCTTCTTTGCCTTGCTGTGGGAGCAGAAGGAGAGTCACTTTTGGTTTAGTGTAATACCTGGAGGGGAGGCTTCCTGGAGTGGACGTAGGTCAAGTTGACCAAACCACTATAAAAATCTGGTGTATTCTTTCTGATTACTTTCTACACTTTAGTTTTCTGTGATTATCTGCTTGGGTGAATTCAGTGTTTGATCTTTTCGATTGTGTGTTTTACTTATTTTTGCTGTAAATCATCGAAAAGGTTTTTATAGTTGTTCTCAAAATTTTTAAAATAACCAATTCACCCCCCCCCCCCTCTTGGTTAGCCTCGGGACTAGTTCGTAAGGGCTTAACATCCATATCGAACTTTCAGTTTAGGGTTTTTTTAAAGGTTTAGGGTTTAGGGTTTAGAGTTTATGGTTTTAGGGTATTTAGGGTTTAGGGTTTTTAGGCATTTAGGGTTTAGGGTTTAGGGTCTAGGGTTTAGTGATTAGGGTTTTAGTGTTTAGGGTTCAAGATTTTTAGTGTTTTAGGGTTTAGGGTTTTTTTAGGGTTTTTAGGGTTTAGGGTTTTTTTAGGATTTTTTTTAGGGTTTTCGTGTTTAGGGTTTAGGGTTTAGGGCTTAGGGTTTAAGGTTTCTAGGGTTTAGGAGTTTTTTAAGTGTTAAGGGTTTAGGGTTTTTGTTGGTTCTTAAGGTTTAGGGTTGAGGGTTTAGGGTTTTTTTATAAGGGTTTTTATGGTTTAGGGTTTTTTTAGGGTTTTTAGGGTTTAAGGTTTAGGGTTTAGCATTTAGGGTATTTGGGTTTTTTTAAGGGGTTTTATGGTTTTAGTGTTTTGGGTTTTTTTAGGGTTTAGGGTTTAGGGTTTAAGGTTTTTTTTTAGGGTTTTAGGGTTTAGTTTGTTATGGTATAGGGTTTAGGGTTTAGGATTTATGGTTTTTAGGGTTTAGGGTTCTTTTAGGGTTTAGGGTTTAGGATTTAGTGTTTAGGGTTTTTTTAGGGTTTTTTAGGGTTTTTAGGGTTTAGGGTTTAGGGTTTTAGGGTTTTTTTTTTCTTAGGGTTTTTTAGGGTTTAGGGTTTAAGGTTTAGGGTTTAGGGTTTAGGGTATAAGGTTAGGGTTTAGGGTTTTAGGGTTTAGGGTATTTTAGGGTATTACGATTTTAGGGTTTAAAGTTTTTTTAGGGATTAGGGTTTAGGTTTTAGGGTTTAGGATTTAGGGTTTGTTGGGAATGAGGGTTTAGGGTTTAGTTTTTAGGGTTTAGTGGTTAGGTTTTTAGGGTTTAGGGTTTAAGATTGTAGAGGGTTTTGGGGTTTTAGGGTTTGTTGTTTTTTTAGGGTTTAAGGTTTAGGGTTTTTAGTGTTTGGGGTTTAGGGTTTATGTTTTTTTTTAGGGTTTTAGTGTTTGGGGTTTAGGGTTTAGGGTTTTTTCTTTAAGGTTTTAAGGGTTTAGGGTTGTTTTGAGTGTTTAGGGTTTAAGATTTTTATGAGTTTTTAAGGTTTAGGGTTTAGGGTTTTAGGGTTTTTTTATTAGGGTTTTTAGGGTTTAGGGTTTCTTAGGGTTTTTAGGGTTTGGGGTTTAGGGTTTAGAGTTTAGGATTTAGGGTTTTAAGGTTTTTACATTTTAGGGTTTTTTTAAGGTTTTAGGGTTTAGGGTTTTTTTAAGGTTTAGGGTTTAGGGTATTAGGGGTTTTTTTTCTTAGGGTTTTTTAGGGTTTAGAGTTTAAGGTTTAGGGTTTAGGGTTTAGGGTTAGGGTTTAGGGTTTTAGGGTTTAGGTTTTTTTCGGGTTTTAGGGTTTTAGGGTTTAGTGTTTTTTTAGGGATTAGGCTTTATGGTTTAAGGTTTTTTTTAGGGTTTTAGGGTTTAGGGTTTTATGATTTAGGGATTAGGGTTTAAGGTGTTTTGGGTTTAGTGTTTTTTTTAGGGTTTAGGGTTTAGGGTTTTAGGGTTTTGGGTTTAGAGTTTATTGTTTAGTGTTTTTAGGGTTTAAGGTTTAGGGTTTAGGGTTTACGGTTTTTAGGGTGTACGATTTTTTAGTGTTTTAGGGTATTAGTGTTTAGGATTTTTTTAGGGTTTAGGGTTTAAGGTTTTTTTTTACGGTTTTAGGGTTTAGTTTATTATGGTTTAGGGATTAGGGTTTAGGATTTATGGTTTTTAGGGTTTAGGGTTCTTTTAGGGTTTAGGGTTTAGGATTTAGTGTTTAGGGGTTTTTAGGGTTTTTTAGGGTTTTTAAGGTTTAGGGTTTAGGGTTTTAGGGTTTTTTTTTCTTAGAGTTTTTTAGGGTTTAGGGTTTAGGGCATAGGGTTTAGGGTTTAGGGTTTAGGGTTAGGGTTTAGGGTTTTAGGGTTTAGAGTTTTTTAGGGTTTTACGGTTTTAGGGTTTAATGTTTTTTGGGGGATTAGGGTTTAGGGTTTTTTTTAGGTTTTAGGGTTAAGGGTTTTACGATTGAGGGTTTAGGATTTAGGGTTTAGGGTTTAGGGGTTTTTTTGGGTTTAGGGTTTAGGATTTGGGGTTTAAGGTTTAGGGTTTAGGGTTTAGGGGTTTAGGGTTTAGGGTTTAGGGTTCTTAGGGTTTAAGGTTTAGGTTTTAGGGTTGAAGGTTTTTAGGGTTTAGGTTTTTTTTAAGGTTTTAGGGTTTAGGGTTTAAGGTTTTTTTAGGGTTTTAGGGTTTAGGGTTTAGGGTTAAGGTTTTTAGGGTTTAGGGTGTAGGGTTTAGAGTTTGTGGTTTTAGGGTTTAGGGTTTAGGGTTTAGGGTTTTTAGGGTTTAGGGTTTAGGGTTTAGGGTTTGTTGGGATTTAGGGTTTAGGGTTTATAGTTTAGAGTTTAGTGGTTAGGGTTTAGGCTTTTTAGGGTTTAAGGTTTAGTATTTAGTGTTTATGGTTTTTAGGGCTTAGGTTTTTTTAAGATTTTAGGGTTTAGGGTTTACGTTTTTTTTTAGGGTTTTAGGATTTAGGGTTTTTAGGGTTTAGGTTTTAAGGTTTTTAGGGTTTAGGGTGTAGGTTTTGGTTTAGAGTTTGTGGTTTTAGGGTTTGGAGTTTAGGGTTTAGGGTTTATGGTTTTTAGGGTTTAGGGTTTAGGGTTTAGGGTTTGTTGGGTTTGAGGGTTTAGGGTTTAGTTTTTAGGGTTTAGTGGTTAGGGTTTTAGGGTTTAGGGTTTAGGATTGTATAGGGTTTTAGGGTTTTAGGGTTTGGTGTTTTTTTAGGGTTTAGAGTTTAGGGTTTTTAGTGTTTGGGGTTTAGGGTTTATATTTTTTTTTAGTGTTTTAGTGTTTAGGGTTTATGGTTTAGGGTTTTGGCTTTAATGTTTTATGGGTTTAGGGTTCTTTTGAGTTTTTAGGGTTTAGGATTTTTATGAGTTTTTAAGGTTTAGGGTTTAGGGTTTTAGGGTTTTTTAAAAAGGGTTTTTAGGGTTTAGGGTTTCTTAGGGTTTTTAGGGATTTAGGTTTAGGGTTTAGAGTTTACGATTTAGGGTTTTAAGGTTTTTACGTTTTAGGGTTTTTTTGGGTTTTAGGGTTTAGGGTTTTTTTAAGGTTTAGGGTTTAGGGTATTACGGTTTTTTTTTCTTAGGGTTTTTTAGGGTTTAGGATTTAAGGTTTAGGTTTTAGGGTTTAGGGTTAGGGTTTAGGGTTTTTTAGGGTTTTAGAGTTTTAGGGTTTAGTCTTTTTTTAGGGATTAGGCTTTAGGGTTCAAGGTTTTTTTTTAGGGTTTAAGGGTTTAGGGTTTTACGATTTAGGGTTTAGGGTTTAGGGTTTAGGGTTTAAGGTATTTTGGGTTTAGGGTTTAGGATTTAGGGTTTAGTGTTTAGGGTTTAGGGTTTTAGGGTTTAGGGTTTAGAGTTTAGTGTTTAGTGTTTTTAGGGTTTAAGGTTTAGGGTTTAGGGTTTAAGGTTTTTAGGGTTTAGGATTTTTTAGTATTTTAGGGTATTAGTGTTTAGGATTTATTTAGGGTTTAGGGTTTAAGGTTTTTTTTAGGGTTTTAGGGTTTAGTTTGTTATGGTTTAGGGATTAGGGTTTAGGATTTAAGGTTTTTAGGGTTTAGGGTTCTTTTAGGGTTTAGGGTTCTTTTAGGGTTTAGGGTTTAGGATTTAGTGTTTAGGGTTTTTTATGGTTTTTAGGGTTTAGGGTTTAGGGTTTTAGGGTTTTTTTTTATTAGAGTTTTTTAGGGTTTATGGTTTAAGGATTAGGGTTTAAGGTTTAGGGTTTAGGGTTAGGGTTTAGGGTTTTAGGGTTTAGAGTTTTTTAGGGTTTTACGGTTTTAGGGTTTAAAGTTTTTTTGGGGATTAGGGTTTAGGGTTTAGGGTTTTTTTAAGGTTTTAGGGTTAAGGGTATTACGATTAAGGGTTTAGGATTTAGGGTTTAGGGTTTAAGGTGTTTAGGGTTTAGGGTTTTTTTTTGGGTTTTACGGTTTTAGGGTTTAAAGTTTTTTTAGGGATTAGGGTTTAGGGTTTAGGGTTTTTTTAAGGTTTTACGGTTAAGGGTTTTTCGATTAAGGGTTTAGGATTTAGGGTTTAGGGTTTAGGGTTTAAGGTGTTTAGGGTTTAGGGTTTTTTTTTGGGTTTAGGGTTTAGGATTTGGGGTTTAGGGTTTAGGGGTTTAGGGTTTAGGGTTTAGAGTTTATGGTTTAAGGTTTTTAGGGTTTAAGGTTTAGGTTTTAGGGTTTAAGGTTTTTAGGGTTTAGGTTTTTTTTAATGTTTTAGGGTTTAGGTTTAAGGTTTTTAGGGTTTAGCATTTTTAGGGCTTAGGGTTTTTAGGGTTTAGGGTTTAGGTTTTAAGGTTTTTAGGGTTTAGGGTGTAGGGTTTAGGGTTTAGAGTTTGTGGTTTTAGGGTTTGGGGTTTAGGGTTTAGGGTTTTTAGGGTTTAGGGTTTAGGGTTTAGGGTTAAGGTTTAGGGTTTGTTGGGATTTAGGGTTTAGGGTTTATGGTTTAGGGTTTAGTGGTTAGGGTTTTAGTGTTTAGGGTTTAGGATTTTAGAGGGTTTTAGGGTTTTAGGGTTTGGTGTTTTTTTAGGGTTTAGGGTTTAGGGATTTTAGGTTTTAGGGTTTAGGGTTTATGATTTTTTTAGGGTTTTAGTGTTTAGGGTTTAGGGTTTTGGCTTTAAGGTTTTAAGGGTTTAGTTCTTTTTAGTGTTTAGGGTTTTTATGAGTTTTTAAGGTTTATGGTTTAGGGTTTTAGGATTTAGGGTTTAGAGTTTATGATTTATGGTTTTAAGGTTTTTAGGGTTTAGGGTTTTTTTAAGGTTTTAGGGTTTAGGGTTTTTTTAAGGTTTAGGGTTTAGGCTATTAGGGTTTTTTTTTCTTAGGGTTTTTTAGGGTTTAGGGTTTAAGGTTTAGGGTTTAGGGTTTAGGGTTAGGGTTTAGGGTTTTAGGGTTTAGGGTTTTTTAGGGTTTTAGAGTTTTAGGGTTTAGTGTTTTTTTAAGGATTAGGGTTTAGGGTTTAGGGTTTTTTTTAGGGTTTTAGGGTTTAGGGTTTTACGATTTAGGGTTTAGGGCTCAGGGTTTAGGGTTTAGGATTTTAGGGTTTAGGGTTTAGGTTTTAAGGTTTTTAGGGTTTAGGGTGTAGGGTTTAGGGTTTAGAGTTTGTGGTTTTAGGGTTTGGGGTTTAGGGTTTAGGGTTTAGGGTTTTTAGGGTTTAGGGTTTAGGGTTTAGGGTTTAAGGTTTAGGGTTTGTTGGGATTTAGGGTTTAGGGTTTATGGTTTAGGGTTTAGTGGTTAGGGTTTTAGTGTTTAGGGTTTTGGATTTTAGAGGGTTTTAGGGTTTTAGGGTTGGGTGTTTTTTTAGGGTTAAGGGTTTAGGGATTTTAGGTTTTAGGGTTTAGGGTTTATGATTTTTTTAGGGTTTTAGTGTTTAGGGTTTAGGGTTTTGGCTTTAAGGTTTTAAGGGTTTAGGGTTCTTTTTAGTGTTTAGGGTTTTTATGAGTTTTTAAGGTTTATGGTCTAGGGTTTTAGGATTTAGTGTTTAGAGTTTATGATTTAGGGTTTTAAGGTTTTTATGGTTTAGGGTTTTTTTAAGGTTTTAGGGTTTAGGGTTTTTTTAAGGTTTAGGGTTTAGGCCATTAGGGTTTTCTTTTCTTAGGATTTTTTAGGGTTTAGGGTTTAAGGTTTAGGGTTTAGGGTTTAGGGTTAGGGTTTAGGGTTTTAGGGTTTAGGGTTTTTTAGGGTTTTAGGGTTTAGTGTTTTTAAGGATTAGGCTTTAGGGTTCAGGGTTTTTTTAGGGTTTTAGGTTTAGGGTTTTATGATTTGGGGTTTAGGGCTCAGGGTTTAGGGTTTAGGGTTTTAGGGTTTAGGGTTTAGAGTTAAGTGTTTAGTGTTTTTAGGGTTTAAGGTTTAGGGTTTAGGGTTTAAGGTTTTTAGGGTTTACGGTTTCTTTAAGGTTTTAGGGTTTAGGGTTTAAGATTTTTTAGGGTTTTAGGGTTTAGGGTTTTTAGGGTTTAAGGTTTACGGTTTTTAGGGTTTAGGGTGTAGGGTTTAGGGTTTAGAGTTTATGGTTTTAGGGTTTGGGGTTTTGGGTTTAGGGTTTAGGGTTTTTAGGGTTTAGGGTTTAGGGTTTAGGGTTTAGGGTTTAGGTTTTGTAGGGATTTAGGGTTTAGGGTTTAGGGTTTAAGGTTTAGTGGTTAGGGTTTTAGGGTTTAGGGCTTAGGTTATTTTAAGGTTTTTGGGTTTAGGGTTTTTTTAGGGTTTAGGGTTTAGGGTTTTTAGGGTTTAGGGTTTAGGATTTAGGATTTTTATTTAGGGTTTTAGTGTTCAGGGTTTAGGGTTTAGGGTTTATGGTTTTCTTTAGTGTTTAGGGCTTAGGATTTACGGTTTCGGGTTTAGAGTTTTTATGGGTTTTTAAGGTTTAGGGTTTAGGGTTTAGGGTTTTAGTGATTTTTAAGGGTTTTTAGGATTTAGGATTTTTTACTATTTTTAGGGTTTAGGGTTTAGGGTTTAGCATTTAGGGTTTTAGGGTTTTTTTTAAGCGTTTTAAGGGTTTAGGATTTTAGAGTTTACGGTTTAGGGTTTTTTCGGGTTTTAGGGTTATAATGTTTAGGGTTTTTTAAGGGTTTAGGGTTAAGGTTTTTTTTTTGGGTATGAGGGTTTAGGGTGTTATGGTTTAGGGTTTAGGGTTTATGGTTAATGGTTTTTAGGGTTTAGGGTTTTTTTAGGGTTTAGGGTTTGGGATTTAGGGTTTGGGGTTTTTATGCTTTTTGAGGGTTTTTAGGGTTTAGGGTTCAGGGTTTTAGGGTTTTTTTTCTTAGGATTTTTAATGTTTATGGTTTAAGGTTTAGGGTTTAGGGTTTAGGGCTTAGGGCTTAGGGTTAGGGTTTTGGGTTTAGGGTTTAGGGTTTTAGGGTTTTAGGGTTTTCGGGTTTAGAGTTTTTTTAGGGATTAGTGTTAAGGGTTTAAAGTTTTTTTAGGGTTTTACGGTTTAGGGTTTAGGGTTTATGGTTTAGGGTTTAAGGTTTTTTGGGTTTACGATTTAGGATTTAGGGTTTAAGGTTTTGGGTTTAGGGTCTAGGGTTTGGGATTTTAGGGTTTAGGGTTTAGAGTTTAGGGTTTAGGGTTTTTAGAGTTTAGGGTTTAGGGTTTACGGTTTAGGGTTTAGGGTTTAGTGGTTAGGGTTTTAGGGTTTTTTAGAGTTTTAGGGTTTTTTTAGGGTTTAGGGTTTAGGGTTTAGGGTTTTTTTAGGGTTTTAGGGTTTAGGGCTTAGGGTTTAGGGTTAAAGGTTTTAAGGGTTATATGGTTTTTTTTTGGGTTTAGGGTTTAGGGTTTAAGGTTTTTTAGGGTTTAGGGTTTAGGGTTTTAGGGTTTTTAGGGTTTACGGTTTAGGGTTTTTATGGTTTTTTTAAAGGGTTTTTATGGTTTAGGATTTTTAGGGTTTTGGGTTTTGGGTTTAAGGTTTTAGGGTTTTTTTTAAGGGATTTTAGGGTTTAGGGTTTATGGTTTTTTTTAGGGTTTTAGTGTTTAAGGTTTAGGGTTTAGGGTGTAAGATTTTTAGGGTTTAGGGTTTTATGGGTTTTTAAGGTTTAGGGTTTAGGGGTTAGGATTTTAACATTTTTTTAAAAGGGTTTTTAGGGTCTAGGGTTTATGTTTTTGGGTTTAAGGTTTTAGGGTTTTTTTAAGGGTTTTTAGGGTTTTAGGGTTTATGATTATTTAGGGTTTTAGGGTTTTAGTGTTTAAGGTTTTTTTAGTGTTTAGGGTTTTGGGATTAAGGATTTTTTTAGAGTCTACGGTTTAGGATTTAGGGATTAGGGCTTTTTCTATTTTTTAGGTTTTTTATGGTTTAGGGTATAGGGTTTTAGGGTTTTTTTGTCTTAGGGTTTTTAGAGTTTAGGGTTTAAGATTGAGGGTTTAGGGTTTAAGGTTGTGGGTTAGGGTTTAGGGTTTCTAAGGGTTTTAGGGTTTAGGGTTTAGGGTTCTTTTAGGGATTAGGGTTTAAGTTTTTTTTTTAGGGTTTTCGGGTTTAGGGTTTTAGGGTTTAGGGTTTAATGTTTTTTAGGGTTTTAGGGTTGTAGGGTTTAAGGTTTTTTAGGGTTTAGGGTTTTTGGTTTTTTTTAGGGTTTTAGGGTTTAGGGTTTTACGGTATAGGGTTTAAGGTTTAGTGTTTAAGGTTTTTAGGGTTTAGGGTTTTTTTTAAGGTTTAGGGTTTAGGGTTTAGGGTTTAGGCTTTAGAGTTTATGGTTCTAGGGTTTGTGGTTTACAGTTAAGGTTTTAGGGTTTTTAGTGTTTAGGCTATACGGTTTTAGGATTTTTTTTTTTCTTAGGGTTTTTAGGGTTTAGGGTTTAAGGTTTAGGGTTTAGGGTTTAGGGTTTAGGGTTAGGGTTTAAGGTTTTAGGGTTTAGGGTTTTTTAATGTTTTAGGGTTTTTGGGTTTAGGGATTTTTTAGGGATTAGGGTTTAGGGTTTAATGTTTTTCTTAGGGTTTTTGGGTTTAGGGGTTAGGATTTAGGGTTTAGGTTTTAGAGTTTATTGTTTTAGAGTTTAGGGTTTAGGGTTTTTAGAGTTTAGGGTTTAGGGTTTAGGGTTTAGGGTATTTAGGGTTTTAGAGTTTAGTGTTTAGGGTTTAGGGTTTAATGGCAAGGGTTTTAGTTTTTTTTAGGGTTTTAAGGTTTGAGGGTTTTAAGGCTTAGGGTTTTTTTAGGGTTTAGGGTCTTTTTTAGGGTTTTAGGGTTTGGGGTTTTAGGGTTTAGGGTTTAAGCTTTTTAGGGTTATATGTTTTTTTTTTGGGTTTAGGGTTTAGGGTTTTTTAACGTTTAGGGTTTAGGGTTTTCGGGTTTTTTTGTTTGGTTTTTAGTGTTTAGGGTTTAGGGTTTTTAGGGTCTAGGGTTTAGGGTTTTGGGAATAAGGTTTTAGGGTTTTTTTTATGGTCTTTAGGCTTTAGGGTTTATGGTTTTTTTAAGGGTTTTAGTGTTTAGGGTTTAGGGTTTCTTTTAGGGTTTTAGTGTTTAGGGTTTAGGGTTTAGGGTTTAGGGGGTAAGATTTTTAGGGTTTAGGGTTTTTATGGGTTTTTAACATTTAGGGTTTAGGGTTTAGGGTTTTAGCATTTTTTTAAAAGGGTTTTTAGGTTTTAGGGTTTTTGGTTTAGGGTTTAGGGTTTTAAGGTTTTTTAAGGGTTTTTAGGGTTTATGGTTTTTTAGGGTTTTAGGGTTTTAGTGTTTAAGGTTTTTTTAGGGTTTTGGGTTTTGGGTTTAAGGTTTTTTTTAGGGTTTACGGTTTGGGATTTAGGGATTAGGGTTATTTTGTGTTTTTTTAGGTTTTTTAGGGTTTAGTGTTTAGGGTTTTAGGGTTTTTTTTTCTTAGGGTTTTTAGAGTTTAGGGTTTAAGGTTTAGGGTTTACGGTTTAAGGTTGAGGGTTAGGGTTTAGGGGTTTAGGGTTTAAGGTTTTTAAGGGTTTTAGGGTTTTAGGGTTTAGGGTTTTATTAGGGATTAGTGTTTAGGGTTTTTTTTAGGGTTTTAGGGTTTATGGTTTAAGGTTTTAGGGTTTAGGGTTTAGGGTTTTTTAGGGTTTTAGGGTTTTAGGGTTTAGGGTTTTTTAGGGTTTAGGGTTTATGGTTTTTTTTAGGGTTTTAGGGTTTATGGTTTTATGGTATTGGGTTTAGGTTTAGTGTTTAAGGTTTTTAGGGTTTAGGATTTTTTTTAAGGTTTAGGATTTAGGGTTTGGGGTTTAGGGTTTAGAGTTTATGGTTTTAGGGTTTGTGGTTTAGGGTTAACGGTTTAGGGTTTTTAGAATTTAGGCTTTAGGATTTTAGGGTTTTTTTTTCTTAGGGTTTTTAGGGTTTAGGGTTTAAGGTTTAGGGTTTAAGTTTTAGGGTTTAGGGTTTTTTAAGGTTTTAGGATTTTCGGGTTTAGGGTTTTTTTAGGGATTAGGGTTTAGGGTTTAATATTTTTCTTAGGGTTTTTGGGTTTAGGATTTAGGGTTTATGTTTTAGGGTTTAGGGTTTAGGGTTTTAAGGGATTTAGGGTTTAGTGTTTAGGGTTTAGAGTTTAGGGTTTAAGGTTTAGTGGTTAGGGTTTTAGGGTTTTTTAGGGTTTTAGGGTTTTAGGGTTAGGGTTTAGAGTTTAGGGTTTTTTTTAGAGTGTTAGGGTTTAGGGTTTTAGGGTTTAAGGTTTTTAGGGTTACATGCTTTTTTTGGGTTTAGGGTTTAGGATTTTTTATTGTTCAGTGTTTAAGGTTTTAGGGTTTTTTTAAGGGTTTTTAGGGTTTGGAGGTTTTTAGGGTTTTTAGGGTCTATGGTTTAGGGTTTTGGGTTTAAGGTTTTAGGATTTTTTTTTTAGGGTCTTTAAGGTTTAGGGTTTATGATTTTTTTTAGGGTTTTAGTGTTTAGGGTTTAGGGTTTAGGGTTTAAGGTTTTCGGGTTTAGGGTTTTTATGGGTCTTTAAGGTTTAGGGTTTAGAGTTTAGGGTTTTATGGTTTTTTTAAAAGGGTTTTTAGGGTTTAGGGTTTTTTAGGGTATTTTAGGGTTTTTAGGATTTAGGGTTTATGGTTTAGGCTTTATGGATTTTTAGGGTTTTAGGATTTTAGTGTTTAGGGGTTTTTTAGGATTTAGGGTTTTGGGTTTAATGTTTTTTTTTTAGGGTTTAGGGTTTAAGATTTAGGGATTAGGGTTTTTTTAAGTTTTTTTAGGTTTTTTAGGGTTTAGGGTTTGGCGTTTTAGGGTTTTTTTTCTTAGGGTTTTTGGAGTTTAGGGTTTAAGGTTTAGGGTTTAGGTTTAGGGTTGACGGTTTGGGTTTAGGGTTTTAGGGTTTAAGGTTTTTTAGGGTTTTAGGGTTTTAGGGTTTAGGATTTTTTTAGGGATTGGGGTTTAGGGTTTAGGGTTTTTTCGGGTTGTAGGATTTAGGGTTTTTTTAGAGTTTAGGGTTTATGGTTTTTTTTAGGGTTTTTTTTTTGGGTTAAAACCCGCTGTAGGGGCCTCCGTGTTAATTCAGAAAAAAGGATACAAAAGTAGTTAAAGGACTTTTAGCTCAACTAATGCTCCAAGAGCTACAATAAAAAGAAATAAAAACCTAAGAGCCAAAAGTCCAATTCTAAAACAATACAAAGGACCTAGATACAATCTAAGAAAATAAAAAACCAAAAACTCCCCAAACAGCAAGCAAGAAGCCACCAACAAGAACAACAACCCACTAAGAGCCAAAAGACCACATCCAGGAAACAGCACCAATCACAAAGACAAAAGGATCCAAAGCAACCACCAAGAAAGCACCTGCACAAAGAAAACTCAAAAACAGCATTAGAACAAAAAGATAAATAAAATAAACAAAAAATTATGGTTAGAGATGGCTCAGAAAAGTATTGTATCCAGAAAAATAAATCAATTATGGAAGAGATAAAATACCAGACCAAGGAGAATTAAAGATTAGCCAATAAAAACCCCCAAACAGCAAGAACCATCTTAAGAACAACCATAACCCACCTCCAAAACAGCCCAAACAACAACCACCAACCAAAATAACCAAGCAGGAAAACCCACCAAACAGCCAACCACCCAACCGATCCTCCTCCAAAACAGCCCCTAAAACCACCACCAAACAAAATGACCAATAAGGAAAACCCACCCAACCCCCAAAAGACCATAAAAAACCAATCCAAATAAAACTCCAAGAGGCAAAATACCCTTCCATAACAGATTAAAGAAAAAATCATCATAGCCAATCTCAAACCAAAAAAATAATAACATCAATACTTAGAACGAATATAAGGTAAACTTGATTTATCAAGATTAACCATACCTCTTAATAAGAAAGGGATATTAGAGTTAGAGAATAAAGTTAATAGGTTTAAAGAAGCTCCAGTTTTAGCCAAAAAATTAGCACACGAGTTTCCTTCTCTCAATATGTGAGAAATTTTGAAATCAAGATGAGAAATCATTCTTTTAATATCTTTAAGAATGTAAAAGTTCTCATAATTGCCAAAATTGTTGTGAAAAATAAACTGAATTACTAATAAAGCATCAACCTCCAACCAAATTCTTAAAAAGGCTTTAGCCAAACAAATTTCAAGAGCTTTATGAATGGCTACCAATTCGGCATAAGTAACATTACTACAGGTTTTAATAGGAGCAGCAAAAGCAAGAATAATGTTACCATTATGATCCCTCAAAATACCACCAAAACCAGCTTTATCCTTATAAACAGAACCATCAGTATTGACTTTAATAAAATGTTCAGTAGGTTTTCTCCAAATAACAAAAGTAAAACTGCCATCCACCAAATTCTCCATAAAATTACTATCTAACTTATTTATCACAAATTTGAAACCATGAAATTGATTCATCTTAATTAAATCTATTTTATAAAGGCAATTGATTTTGTCCAAAGTTCTAGCAATAATCCTCTTATGGTTCATAGGAATATTCCTGTGTTTAGCATCATTCCTATCCATCCATATGAACCAAATAAGGCACACAGCAACAATGATCTTAATATGCCCTCTAGTAGTCTTATGGAAAATAACAATAAGAAAATGGTTGAAAGTTAGATGACCAGAAAAATAATGAGTATTAAAAAAATTATCATACCAAATCCAAATTCTAGCAGCAATAACACCATTAATAAAAACATGGTCAATATTCTCCATGTGATAACAATAGTAACATTTAGAAGGAATATAAAAATCATTCTTCCAAAGAATAGTATCAACAGGAATAAACTTTTTAACAATTCTCCAAACCAACACAGAATAAGAAGTAGGGATGTTATTGCTCCAGATTTTGTCAAAGACAACAGAAATATCATTTTTTTCTCTAATAAAATTCCACACATCCTTAAAAATAAAACTCCCATTATAAGAAAGTTTAAAATCAATTTGATCCTTCTTCCCATTATCAATATATAAGTTTTTAAACTTAGCAACAATAGTTCTAGGAATGAATTCCAAAATAGAATGAAAATCCCACTCATTATTATGAAAAAAATTCTTAACTTTAATAGAAGAAATAGAATTAGTATGCAAAAGGCTATCAATAGAACCTTCCATAAGCCAGTTGTCTTGCCAAAAGAAAGAATTACCAGAATTGAGACCCCAACCAATAAGAGGTTCCATTTTATGCTTAATAGAACACAATCTCTTCCAAATATGCGAATCCCCATGTTTGTAGACACAACATAAGGGATGCTTACCAACACAATACTTAGAATTCATGAAATTAGCCCAAAGGCTAGTATTTTTCGTGAAATTCCACCACATTTTATAAGAAGAAGCAATAATAGAATCAGAAATAGTTTTACAGCCAAGACCTCCCTCATTTAAAGGACCACAAAGCTTATGCCAAGTGGACCAATGCATTCTATTAGCATTAACTCTAGAACCCCAAAAAACTTATTAAGAATTCTTTCCATCCTTAAAACAGTAGCCACATTAGGTTTAATGACTTGAAATAAATGAAAAGCCATAGAGTTAAGAGTACTTTTAAGAATAGTGAGTCTACCACCATAAGATAAGAAATGATCCTCCCAAGAAGAGATGTTTTTACACATTTTTAAATGATTTCATCAAAAACATGATATTTTTTTAAACCTTTGTAAATAGGAGCTCCCAGATATTTAAAAGTTTTGATGACTAAAACGAGTCACAGCTATGATTCTATTAATCTTAGCATGAGATATATGTTTAGAAGTAAAAAAAGAACTTTTAGAATCATTAACCATTTTTTTTATTTTATTTTTTTTATTTTTTTATTTTAATTTTTTTTTTTAGGGTTTAGGGTTTAGTGTTTAGTGTTTAGGATTTTTTTTTAAGGTTTAAGGTTTAGGGTTTAGGGTTTAGGGTTTAAGGTTTTTAGGGTTTAGGATTTTTTTTAAGGTTTAGGGTTTAGGGTTTATTGTTTAGGGTTTAGGGTTTATGGTTTTAGGGTTTGGGGTTTAGGGTTATGGGTTTATGTTTTTTAGGATTTTGGGTTTATAAAAATTCGATAGGGATGTTAAGCCCTGATGAACTAGTCCCGAGGCTAACCAAGAGGGGGGATGAATTGGTTATTTAAAAATTTGAGAGCAACAGTAAAAAATCATTTTGATGATTTGCAGTGGAAACAAGTAAAACACACAAACGAAAAGATCAAACACTGATTTCACCCAAGCATTTAATCACAGAAAAACTAAAGTACAGAAAGTAATCAGAAAGAACACACCAGATTTTTATAGTGGTTCGGTTAACTTGACCTACGTCCACCACCCGGAGCCTCCCCTCCGGGTATTGCACTAACCAAAGTGACTCTCCTTCTGCTCCCACAGCAAGGCGGAGAAGCCTATACAAAAACTCCTTTCCATCGACACGGTGAGGCTGAGAACCAAACCTCCTTTTGCTTCGTTCTAAAGCAGGCAGAGAACCTCAGACTCCTTTCGCTTCCTCCTGAAGCAGGCAAAGAACCTGATCTCCATTCGCTTCCTCCTGAAGCGGGCAGAGAACCCGGATCTTCTTGCGAACGATCCACCCATATAGAATACCGACGAGAACAGAGATGACGAACGGAGAAGATGACTCTGATGCTTGCTTAAAGCAACCTTTGTGAATCGCTCACAAACTCCCCCTCACAAGATCCTCTCTCTCTCTCCCAAACTCTCTCTCTAGGATTTCTCTGGAAAGGAAAGTGTCAAAAGATTTTTCTTGTTGAAAGAAAAAGATGTTTTAGAGGAGGGCTCAAAATTTGCCCTAAATCTCAACTGGTCGGCCTAGATCGTCCTGTACGATCAGTTCAAAATCAGCTGTTTCAGCCTAGACGATCTAGCTCTTCTGGACGATCAGTGGAAAAATTTGTTCAGATCGTCTCGTACGATTCTGCGATCATCCGGGACGATTAATGTAAATTCAAAAATTTCATCCAGAAGACCGCTTTGGTTGTCCAGAGAAACTTGGGTTGGATGACCTAAAAATGACTTGATCATCTAGGACGATACGAATATCGTCTTGTATGATTAGTTCAAAAAGTGCCAAAATCATCTTGATCACCGCTCTGGACATACAGCTGAAATGCACTAGAAGATCCAGATCATCTCGGACGATGTGATCATATCAATTAAACATTAATTGCTATCCTAAATCACCAGACTAATTTAGGCATGATTGTACTGGATCATCTAGGATGATACACGTATCATCCGGGACGATCAGACCAAATATCTTAAAATAAAAATTTGCCTAACTTGATCTGGCGGTTGAGAATTTTTGATTTGAGCCTATCGTCCCGTACGATGTATGGATTGTCCAGGACAATCGGCTTAATTAGACAGACTTAACTTGGTCACCCTAATTAGGGTTTCTATTTTAAGTTGATTGTCCAGGATGATGTGGATATCGTCCAGGACGATATAAATAAAAAATAAATAGAAACTCTAATTAACTCAAGCTCTCCCCCTAAGTGTGTGTGTGCAAGGTTAATTAGCTAGGGGATCAGTTACATTACAATTGACTCAAGAAAAATAAAAATAGTACATTTTAGACACACTTAGAACTGAACTTGAGTTGGCTTGAGTTGCTTTTGATCTTTTGTACATTAAATGGATTAGCCAAGAAAAATAGAATACAAACATGTTTGTCATCATCAAAACTAAATTTGCAACAATCTCCCCCTTTTTTATGATGGCAAACATTTGTGCAGTTATTTAAAATAAAAGAACTAGGACTCAAGCAACGCACATCAAAAAATAAATTTCATTAAACACCTAAAGTAGTACAGGAAAGCTACTACAAATGACATAAACACTACAACACAAGATCAATGCATAAACCAAAAAAACTACTACTGACTCCCCCTTTTGACATCTCAAAAAGGAGGAGGATAAATAGAAAAAATAGAAAATATAGTACAAACAGAAAAAACACTACAAAATACAAAACTAAAATGGAGGCGGATCCTGATCAAAAGAAAGAGGTGGCTGTGGTGGTGTAAAGTAACTGTGAATGGCGATGAAGTGGGCTCCAATCCAGGCAATATCCTGGTCGTGCTGCTATTGCTGCTGAGCAGCATAGTCAGTGATGTGCTGCAGATCCTCCGCATGCTGCTGCTCCTGGGCAGCAACATAGGAATCGAAGCGGGCCTTCCACTGGCCGAACCGCTACACCAAATGATCGAACGGGGAAGCAATGCGAAGAGAAGCAGGTGCATCTGGTGCAGCAGGAAAGGGAACAGCTTCTTCCTCTTCCTCCTCAACATCCGGGTCGGGCTCCGGATGTAGTCAGGTGCTGTGGAGTACATGGAATGAGTTATTGGTGAAGAAGGAAGGAGGGATATTGGGAGGGACTGGATACAGCAGGTCATATTTAGTTTCCAAGGCATATGCAATGATATGTCCTAAAGCTAGATTGGGATGATGTCTATAGCCCAGATCCCTCATAATGGTGAGCTGCTCGATATATCTGATAAGAAGGTCAGTGGCACTGAAGTTCCGGTGGGCCAAGATGTAATATATGGTCAGAGATAGTAATGGGGTGATGTGAATTCGATCCCCAACATTTGGGATAACGGAAGAATGAAGGACATGCTGAATGTTCTGTGCATCCTTGAGGAGGGAAGTGCAAGCATTATCGTGGTAGGATGCATTTGTATTTCTAAGAAAGTGATTGGCGACACTCCAATCATAGTCAGGATCAGTAATAAGAGCGTGGATTTTATCGCCAGTCATATAGAGCTGAAGGACATTATGAATGTCCTGGGCAGTGAGTTCTACAGGACGTTGATTCACATAGGAGCAGAGGGTGGAATAGTTAGTAGAAATGCGAAGATTGGCGAAGAAGACTTAGAGAAGTTTAAGGCTAAATGGAAAGGCGAGGGTAAGGATGAAAGTGAGGGAGGTGTGTGCAAAATGATCGAGAAGAGGATAGGTAAGGGTGCGGGGGTTTACTTTTTTTGACTGTGTGATCCCCACCTCAAGATAGCGCTCGAAGGCAGCCTGATCGGCTGCATTGGAAAAGCGGGGATCAATATTCCCCTGCGACGAGCTCGCACCCTTTTGCCTAGAACGCTTCCCGCTAGCTATTAGAAAGCACAAGTGAGGGAGAGTGGAAGGAGATGTGTGGAAAAAATTGAAGAAATCGGTTGTTTAAATAGAATCGGCCGGATCGTCCCGTACGATCGCAAGATCGTCCAGGATGATATGAGCATTTATGACGGCCAGGACGATTGATCAAAAAGGTGGTCGGATTATCCACGACGATCAGAGATCATCCAGGATGATTAGACACAGGCGATCGTCCCGAGGGGTCAAGTCGGACGACCATTGATGAAAAGTATCATCCATGATGATTCTGTGGATCATCTAGGATGATGTGCAATAAGTATGACGGATGGGCCAAATTCGAATCGTCTAGCTACTGACACGTGGATCTTCAGGATGATTAGGTGGATCATCAAGGATGATGAATAATAATTAGCACACTCTCAGTCGTTCGATCAGATTTGGGAAATACGGATCATATCGTCCAGGATGATGTAAGTATCATCCAAGATGATCACCAACAATTAGTGTACTCAGCAATATGATCATAGTGGGGACGATTTGAATGGATCATCCAGGATGATTGATGGATCGTCCAGGACGAAGAAGATCGTTCAAGATGATGTGGGGATCGTCCAGGACGATGTGAACAAAATAGGAAAAAGATGGAGGATGGAGATGAAAGATTAGGGATCCCAAAAAAAAGACACAAACAGTAAAATGAAAAACAAAACCAAATGGAATAAAACTCAAAACGAGAATAAAAAAATAATAATTTTTTTTGCTCCAATAAATCTGAATTTTCCCTTAATTTTAAATCCTAAAACTAATAAGAAGACGATTGACAGCGCTAAAATCTAGAAAAAGTTAGAAAATGGACTTTTGTAACTCCCACCTCGGACACCTTATAGAAGCAAATCTCTTTCAAAATAAAAAATTCAATTCAGAGGAAAAGAAATTAGATTCGAAAAGAGATCCTTTCAAGCCTCGTTCCAAAAAAATATCTGATATAATAGTGTTACAAAGTAATAAATTAGAAATCAGGACTTTCAAACTCAAGCTTTTGAAAATATTAAGTGGTGCACATGTTTTTCTAAGACATTTAACGATCTAAAAGGGAAGAAAGCTTGATTTGGAGTCATTTTGTGCCTCTTTTTCAATTTATTTGGTGCTTTGCACATCTTTTGATTTTTGATACACTGTGTGTATCTTTTAATTTGGAGACATTTCACATCTTTTCAGCTTTGGGCTCATTTTGTGCCTCTTTTTCAATTTATTTGGCGCACTGCGCATCTTTTATAAGCTTTTTTCCTCTCAAAATTGTTAAAGGATCTCAGCTGTAAAATTACCTTCCAGACATACGATACGCTCTCCATAATAAGGAAGAGTAATTCACAAAACAAAAATCATACATCGTATGATAAGTGCAATCACTTGGTTTAGAAAATCATAATAAAGACTCAAGACTTTGAAAACACTATTCATATGAGGTAGACTACTGTAGGAAGATAAAATAAATCTCTATTTCAAAAACTAATATTTTAATTTTGAAGCAGATTTTTTTTCAAAAGAAACCATACACCAGTAAAGGAGTTAGAGGAAGAGAAATAATCATCAATGTTTCTTCCCTTTAACAGATCCAGCGGAATCAATCACTGCTTACCAGCTTCAAAATAAAAACAAGGTAAAACACTCAGTCAGAAATTTAGTTTATCAGAAGTAATGAGTAGTGATCGGATTTTGAAAAGCATAAAATAATAAATAAAAGAAATGAACCAGTAAATAAAAATAGATAAAAAATCACATCAAAATAAATACTCAAATCAAACTAACACCAAGGCTAATACAGAAATCAGCAGAAAAAAATAAAAAAAATAGAAAGCAAATAATCAAATAACACATCTAACTAACAAAAACAGAATTAAAAGGACAAATCAGAAATCAATAGTCATTAGAATCAAGCATTTATGTCAATCACACATAGTCTAGTCCTCAAGATGCTGAATGAGTCAAAGGCTAGTGGTTTAATAAATATGTCAGCCAGCTGATTTTTAGTTGCTACATGATGTAGCTTAATGTCCCCTTTTGTAATATGGTCTCTAATGAAGTGATGCCTTATATCAATATGTTTGGTTCTAGAATATTGGATTGGATTCTTAGTAAGGTAGATTGCACTGGTGTTATCACACATAATAGAATTTGTGCCAATAAGAAAACCTAAATCCAAGACTTGTTGCTTCAACCAAAGAACTTGGGACACACAACTTCCTAAGGCAATGTACTCAGCTTCAGCAGTTGAAAGTGCAACTGAGTTCTATTTTCTACTAGACCAGGAGACTAAAGACTGTCCTATGAATTGACAAGTTTTAGAAGTGCTCTTTCTATCCACCCTACACCCTATAATGTCAGAATCAGAATATCCAATAATCTCAAAAGAGGTGTTATGCCTAGGGTACCAGATTCCTAGGTTTGGGGTCCCTAAAAATATCTAAAAATTCTCTTAACAGTAGTCAGGTGGGACTCTTTAGGATCAGCCTGAAACCTAGCACAAAGATAAACATTAAACATGATATCAGGTCCGCTACCAGTCAGGTAAAGCAGTTATCCAATTATTCCTCTATACATCTTCTGATAAATAAATTTTCCACTTGAATCCTTATCTAACTGAACAGAGGAGCTCATGGGAGTGTTGATTGGCTTAGCTTTGTCCATTTCATATTTTTTCAAAATACCCTTAGTATATTTAGATTGATTTAGAAAGGTTTCATCATTCATTTGCCTTATGCTAAACCCCAAAAACTAGGACAGTACTCCCATCAAACTCATCTCAAACTCCTTACTCATTATTTTAGAAAACTCATCACATAAATATTTATCAGAATATCCAAAAATTATATCATCAACATAGATCTGGACAATGAGTAAGTCATCCCCTATTCTCCTCAGAAAAAGGGTGGTGTCTACGCTTCCCTTAACAAACTCTCTTTCTAACAAAAATATGCTAAGCCTCTCATACAAAGCTCTAGGTGCCTGTTTCAATCTATATAAGCCCTTTTTCAATTTTTAAACATGATTTGGAAATGGGGAACTCTCAAAACCTAGGTGTTATTCTATAAAAACATCCTCTTTTATTACCCCATTTGAAAAGGCACTCTTGACATCCATTTGAAATAGCTTAAATCCCTTATAACAGGCAAAGGCTAGTTGCACCCTAATGGCTTCCAAACTAGCTACAGGGGCAAAGGTCTCCTTAAAATCAATCCCTTGAATCTGATTATACCCCTTAACCACCAATCTTGCCTTATTCCTAACCACCACACCAGAATCATTCATCATATTCTTAAAGACCCACTTGGTTCCCACTATACTTTGATTCCTAGGTCTTCCTACTAACTCCCAAACATCATTCCTTATAAATTTATTCAGTTCCTCTTGCATAGCTAAGATCCAGAATTCATCAAAGAGGGCTTGATTGATGTTGGTGGGTTCAGTCATTGAGATATAGGTAGAGTGGTTTACTTCCTTTCTAAGTCCATGCCTAGTCCTAACACCGTCAGAAGGGTCTCCTAAGATCAGTTCTTTAGAATGACTCGAAGAATATCTCCAATCTCTTGGCAATGTGGTTTGAGGTTCTACCCTTTCCTCCAGATTTGTATTTTTAACCCCTTGGGTAATCTCTTCTACCTCTTCTTCTTCCTTAACTCTAGTGATCTTAGGATCAGATTCATCAAACACCACATGAGTTGTCTCTTCCACCACCAATGTCCTCTTATTAAACACCCTAAAGGATTTCCCCACACTAGAATAGCCTAGGAACACTCCTTCATCAAATTTGGGGTCAAACTTTTCTAACGATGATTTCTCGTTGTTCAGAATAAAAACCTTACAGCCAAAGACATGGAGGTGGGACAGGTTTGGAGTTCTACCCTTAATGATCTCATAAGGTGTCTTGTTCAGATTTGATCTTACATTCACCCTATTCAGTACATAACAGGCAGTGTTAACCGCTTCAGCCCAAAAGTATTTTCGAAGTGAATACTCGGCAAGCATGGCTCTAGCGGCTTCCACTAAGGTCATGTTCTTCTTTTCAGCTACCCCATTCTGCTTCTGGGTCCTATGAGCTAAAAAGTTGTGACTAATCCCTTGCTCCTCACAAAAACTTCCAAACTTTATATTTTTAAACTCTCCACCATGATCATTATGAATAGTCAAGATCTCACATCCTAATTTCCTCTGAATCCAAGTGGAGAAGGACTTAAATTCATCAAATGACTCAGATTTATGTGACAGAAATTTAATCGAAGTGAACCTCGAGTAGTTAGACTTTTCCAATGTCTAGAGGTGCTAATGTCCTTAATAGAGTGAAAGGAGGACTGGACTTGCTTCTCTAATTGATAGGAATCACACAGGTGGTCCTTAGTGCACTTAAGCTTTGGGACACCTCTAACTATGTACTTTTGGGTGACTCTCAAAAGGGCTTTCATACTGCATGACACAATCTCCTACGCCACAACCAAGACTCATCAATAGTAGTTTTTAAAAAAATTTAATTTTCAGCTTTAATGCAACTTACATCCAGCTTATAGATATTGTTGATCCTTTGTCCCTGCAAAATAACTTTGTTATTTAAGCTTAAAATGCAGCAAGTGGGTTAGAATTTGATGATGTATCCTTTGTCAAAGAGTTTACTGATGCTCAGTAGGTTGTGTTTCAGTCCATTTACAAGCAAAATATTGTCAATCATAAAATTCTTTGAATCACCAATTATACCTGAACCTACCACCTTCTTGGTAGTATTATCTCCAAGTGTAACCTTGCCTCCAGCCCTGGCCTCCAGCAAAATGAACTAATTTACATCTCTAGTCATATGCCTAGAACATCTGCTATCCAAGTACCACATGCTCTCACGAGGTCTTGTGTGAGAGCACACCTACAAAATCATCAAACGTCATATTTAGGAACACAAACAGGTTTGGGTTCCTTCTTATGAAAAGAAGAATGCAATGCATGTGTGCTGTAATGTGGAACAGGCACTTTGGGCCTCCACACCCAATGTGTACTACTATGAACAGTGCAGGTGTGACATGCCACAAGAAAAATATCTAACACCAGGAAAAGAGTTAACTAATCTACATGGGTGATAGTGCCTCTTCCTAGGTTTGTATGAAACATGCTTTGATGATTTTGAACTAGATTCTACAAAAGGTGGAGGTGCATAAAATTGTGCAAAAGTTGGAGGTGTTTCATTTTTCTCAAAAGCACTGATTTTAACTTTCAGAAATTCATTCTCCTTATTAAGACTTGTAACTTCAAATTTCAATGCACCATTACTACTATCCACTTCACATACTAGATTATCTAATTCTTTAGAAGCTTTTTCTAAATCAACATGCGAGGTTTTCAATGAATCGTGCTTAGTAACTAAATCAGAATATTTTTTGTTCAATTCATCAAACTCATCAAGTAAATACATGTGATTGCTGTCAAGTATGGAATGATCTTTAATTACAGAATCATGCTCTTTTTGTAAGTTCAGATATTCTAGTTTCAGGCTAGCATGAGTTTCCTTAAGCTTCATATACGATGCATGAATTTTTTCAGATATTTCAAGTAATTGATCAGAAGTAAGCTCACATACCTCTTCCTGGTCACACTGACCAGGGTGATCATTAGCCATCAGACACAAGTTTGTTTCCTCCTCTTCAGCTTCAGTCTCAGAGGAGTCAAATGCAGAATCTGCCCAGAACGCCTTCTGAATCCGCTTCTTACCCTTTTTGAACTTGTGTTTCTCCTCACCCTTCTCCTTACTTAGGTGAGCTTTAAGTGTAGGATAATCAGCCTTAATATGTCCAGGCTTCCTGCATTCAAAACAAACAGTATCAGATGAACCTTTAAAATTTTTGCTATATTACCCTTGTTCCACTTCTGAAAGTTCTTATGTTCCTTCCTTAGAAAGCTTTTGAATTGCCTAGTGATTAAGGCAATGTCATCACTATCAGACCCGAAAGTACTAGAATCACTATCGTTTGCCTTCAGTGCCACTATTTTTTCCTTCTTCTTTTCACCTGCATCAAGCTGTCTTTGGATTACCCCTTGCTCGTAAGCAATGAGTGATCTAAGTAAGCTATTAATAGAGTAAGTATTTAAATCTTTAGATTTAGTGATTGCAGTAATCTTAGCATCATATAAAGAAGGTAAACATCTAAGAATTTTATTCACTCTTTCATAGTTTGTAAGTTCTCTTCCTAAGGCATGCAAAGAAGTGATAATTTGAGTGAACCTCATGTACATTTTAAAAATTGATTCAGAAGGTTTCATGCAAAAAAGTTCATAGTCATGAAGCAAAATGTTTAATCTAGACTGTTTGACTTCGGTTGTACCTTCATAAGTTATGCACAATCTATCTCAGATTTCTTTACCAGTCGTACAAGTAGAGACACGCATGTAATCCTCAAATTTTAAAGCATAGAAAAAATAGTTCAAACATTTGGCATTCAATTATGCTAAGTCATGATCATCAAAACTCCAATCAGTAAAGGTCAATTCAGTTTAACATTGTTAATCATTCTAAAAGGTGGTTCATATCCATCCTTAATAAGCATCCACATGTGATAATCAATTGATTGAAGAAAAGTGGACATGCGAGTTTTCTAAAAATCAAAAGGAATGTTATCAAACAATGGCGGTCGTGTAATTGAATAACCTTCTGCCAAATTACGATTACCAAAGTTAGCTATGGATCAAATTCAAAAGTTTTTCAAAACTAGATTTTATGTATCCCGCTCTGATACCACTTGAAAGTTTGATAGGGATGTTAAGCCCTAATGAACTAGTCTCGAGGCTAACCAAGAGGGGGGTAAATTGGTTATTTAAAAATTCAAGAGCAATAGTAAAAAATCTTTTCAATGATATGCAGCAGAAATAAGTAAAACACACAAACGAAAAGATCAAACACAGATTTCACCCAAGCAGTTAATCACAGAAAAACTAAAGTGCAGAAAGTAAACAGAAAGAACACACCAGATTTTTATAGTGGTTCGGTCAACTTGACCTACGTCCACTCCCCGGAGCATCCCCTCCGGGTATTGCACTAAACCAAAGTGACTCTCCATCTGCTCCCACAACAAGGCTGAGAAGCCTATACAAAAACTCCTTTCCAACAACACGGTGAGGCAGAGAACCTAACCTCCTTTTACTTCCTCCTAAAGCAGGCAGAGAACCTCAGACTCCTTTCCCTTCCTCCTGAAGCACGCAGAGAACCTGAACACCTTTCGCTTCCTCCTGAAGCGGGCAGAGAACCTGAATCTTCTTACGAATGATCCTCCCACAAAGAACACCGACGAGAATAGAGATGACGAACGGAGAAGACGACTCTGATCCTTGCTTGGAGAAACCTTTATGAATCTCGCACAAACTCCCCCTCACAAAATCCTCTCTATCTCCCAAACACACTCTCTCTCTAGGGTTTCTCTGGAAAGGAAAGTGGCAAAAGATTTTTCTTATTGAAAGAAAAAGATCTTTTATCGGAGGGCTCAAAATTTTCCCTAAATCTAAACTGGTCGGCCTAGATCATCCAGGATGATCAATAGATCATCCTGTACGATTAGTTCAAAATCAGCTATTTTATCCTGGACGATCTGGCTCTTCTGTACGATCAGTGGAAAAAGTTATACTAGATCATCCAGGATGATACACGTATCGTCCGAGATGATCAGACCAAATATCTTAAAATAAAAACTTGCCTAACTTGATCTGGCAACTGAGAATTTCTGAATTGAGCTTATCATCCCGTACAATGTATGGATCATCCAGGACGATCGGCTTAATCAGATAGACATAACTTTGTCACCCTAATTAGGGTTTCTATTTTAACTTGATCGTCCAGGATGATGTGGATATTGTCCATGATGATATGAATAAAAAATGAATAGAAACTCTAATTCACTCAAGCTCTCCCCCTGAGTGTGTGTGTACAAGGTTACTTAGCTAGGGGGTCAGTTACATTACAATTGACTCAAGAAAAAGAAAAATAATACATTTTAGACACACTTGGACCCGATCTTGAGTTAGCTTGAGTTGCTTTTGATCTTTTATACCTGAAATGGTTTAGCCAAGCAAAATAGAATACAAACATATTTATCATCATCAAAACAAGATTTATAATAGTTTACGATTTTAGTGTTTTTTTTTCTTAGTGTTTTTAGGGTTTAGGGTTTAATGTTTTGGGTTTAGGGTTTAGGGTTCAGGTTTATGGTTTAGGGTTTTAGGGTTTAGGTTTTTTTAGGGTTTTATTATTTAGGGTTTTTTTAGGGAATATGGCTTAGGGTTTAATGTTTTTTTAGGGTTTTAGGGTTTAGGGTTTTACAGTTCAGGGTTTAGGGTTTAAGGCTTTTAGGGTTTAGGGTTTAGGATTTAGGGTTTCGGGTTTACGATTTACGGTTTAGTGTTTAGGGTTTTAGGGTTTAAGGTTTAGAGTTTAGGGTTTAGGGTTTTTAGAGTTTAGGGTTTAGGGTTTAGGGTTTAGGGTTTTTAGGGATTTAGTGTTTAGGGTTTAGGGTTTAGGGTTTAGGGTTTAGTGTTTAATGGTTGGGGTTTTAGGGTTTTGGGTTTTTTTAGGGTTTAGGGTTTTGGGTTTAAGGTTTTTTTAGGGTTTAGGGTTTAGGATTGAGGGATTAGGGCCTTTTGGGGTTAAAGGTTAAGGGTTTAGGGCTTTTAGGTTTTTTAGGGTTTAGGGTTTAGGGTTTTAGGGTTTTTTTTTCTTAGGGTTTTTAGAGTTTAGGGTTTAAGGTTTAGGGTTTAGTGTCTAGGGTTAAGGTTTAGGGTTTTTTAGGATTTTAGGGTTTTAGGGTTTGGGGTTTTTTTAGGGATTAGGGTTTAGTGTTTTTTTAAGGGTTTTAGGGTTTATGGTTTAGGGTTTTTTAGGGTTTTAGGGTTGTAGGGTTTAGGGTTTTTTTAGGGTTCAGGGTTTATGGTTTTTTTAGGGTTTTATCGTTTAGAGTTTTACGATTTAGGTTTAGGGTTTAGGGGTTAAGGTTTTTAGGGTTTAGGGTTTTTTTTAAGGTTTAAGGTTTGGGGTTTAGGGTTTAGGTTTTAGAGATTATGGTTTTAGGGTTTCTGGTTTAGGGTTTAGGGTTTTTAGGGTTTAGGGTTTAGGGTTAAGGGTATAGGGTTTAGTGTTTGTAAGGATTTAGGGTTTAGGGTTTAGAGTTTAGGGTTTAGTGGTTAGGGTTTTAGGGTTTAGTACGTAAGATGTTTTAGGGTTTTAGGGTTTAGGGTTTTTTTTAGGGTTTTAGGGTTTAGGGTTTTTTTAGGGATTGGGGTTTAGGGTTTAGGATTTTTTAGGATTTTAGGGTTGTAGGGTTTATGGTTTTTTTTTTGGGTTTTAGTTTAGGGTTTAGGGTTTAGGGTTTAGGGTTTAAGGTTTTTAGGGTTTAGCATTTTTTTTAAGGTTTAGGGTTTAGGGTTTGTGGTTTAGGTTTTAGGGTTTGGGGTTTAGGGTTAAGGGTTTAGGGTTTTTAGGGTTTAGGGTTTACGGTTTTAGGGTTTTTTTCTTAGTCTTTTTTGGGTTTAGGGTTAAAAGTTTAGGGTTTAAGGTTACGGTTTAGGGTTTTTTGGTTTGGGTTTTTTTAGGGTTTTAGGGTTTAGGGCTTGTTTAGGGATTAGGGTTTAGGGTTTAATATTTTTTTTTAGGGTTTTAGGGTTTAGGGTTTTACAGTTTAGGGTTTAGGGTTTAGGGTTTAGGGTTTAGGCTTTATAGTTTTTGGGGTTTAGGGTTTATAGTTTAGGGTTTACGGTTTAGGGTTTTAGGGTTTAGGGTTTAGAGTTTAGGGTTTAAGGTTTTTAGAGTTTAGGGTTTATGGTTTAGGGTTTAGGGTTTTAAGGGATTTAGGGTTTAGTATTTAGGGTTTAGGGATTAGGGTTTAGAGTTTAGTGTTTAGTGGTTGGGGTTTTAGGGTTTTGGGTTTTTTTAGGGTTTAACATTTTGGGTTTAAGGTTTTTTTTAGCGTTTAGGGTTTAGGATTGAGGGATTAGGGTTTTTTTCAGTTTAGGGTTAAGGGCTTAGGGTTTTTAGGTTTTTTAGGGTTTTGGGTTTTGGGTTTTAGGGTTTTTTTTCCTTAGGGTTTTTAGAGTTTAGGGTTTACGATTGAGGGTTTAGGGTTTAGGGTTTTTTAGGATTTTAGGGTTTTAGGGTTTAGAGTTTTTTTAGGGTTTAGGGTTTAGTATTTTTTTAAGGGTTTTAAGGTTGTAGTGTTTATGGTTTTTTTAGGTTTTGGGGTTTATGGTTTTTTTTAGGGTTTTAGGGTTTAGGGTTTTATGATTTAGGGTTTAGGGTTTAGGGTTTAAGCTTTTTAGGGTTTAGGGTTTTTTTTAAGGTTTAATGTTTAGGGTTTAGGGTTTAGGTTTAGAGTTTATGGTTTTAGGGTTTGTGATTTAGGGTTTAGTGCTTATGGTTTTTAGGGTTTAGGGTTTAGGGTTTAGGTTTTGTATGGATTTAGGGTTTAGGGTTTAGTGGATATGGTTTTAGGGTTTAGGGCGTAAGATGTTTTAGGGTTTTAGGGTTTTTTTAGGTTTTAGGCTTTAGGGTTTTTAGGGTTTAGGGATTAAGGTTTATGGTATTTTTTTAGGGTTTTAGTGTTTAGGGTTTAGGGTTTATGGTTTAAGGTTTTTAGGGTTTAGGGTTTTTTTTAGTTTTTAGGGCTTATGATTTAGGGTTTCGGGTTTAAGGTTTTTATGGGTTTTTAAGTTTTAGGGTTTAGGGTTTAGGGTTTAGTGTTTAGGGTCTAGCGTTTTTTGGGATTTAGGGTTTAGGGTTTAGGGTTTAGGGTTTAGTGGTTAGGGTTTTAGGGTTTGGGGCGTAAGATGTTTTAGGGTTTCAGGGTTTAGGGTTTTTTTAGGTTTTAGGATTTAGGGTTTTTTGGGTTTAGGGTTTAGGGTCTATGATTTTTTTAGGGTTTTAGTGTTTAGGGTTTTATGGTTTAGGGTTTAGGGTTTAGGGTTTAAGGTTTTTAGGGTTTAGGGTTTTTTTTTAAGGTTTAGGGTTTAGGGTTTATGGTTTAGGTTTTAGGGTTTGGGGTTTAGGGTTAAGGGTTTAGGGTTTTTAGGGTTTAGGGTTTACAGTTTTAGGGTTTTTTTCTTAGTCTTTTTTGGGTTTAGGGTTAAAAGTTTAGGGTTTAAGGTTAGGGTTTAGGGTTTTTTGGTTTGGGTTTTTTTAGGGTTTTAGGGTTTAGGGTTTGTTTAGGGATTAGGGTTTAGGGTTTAATATTTTTTTTTAGGGTTTTAGGGTTTAGGGTTTTACAGTTTAGGGTTTTGGGTTTAGGGTTTAGGGTTTAGGCTTTATAGTTTTTGGGGTTTAGGGTTTACGGTTTAGGGTTTTAGGGTTTAGGGTTTAGAGTTTAGGGGTTAAGGTTTTTAGAGTTTAGGGTTTAGGGTTTAGGGTTTTAAGGGATTTAGGGTTTAGTGTTTAGGGTTTAGGGATTAGGGTTTAGAGTTTAGTGTTTAGTGGTTGGGGTTTTAGGGTTTTGGGTTTTTTTAGGGTTTAACATTTTGGGTTTAAGGTTTTTTTTAGCGTTTAGGGTTTAGGATTGAGGGATTAGGGTTTTTTTCAGTTTAGGGTTAAGGGTTTAGGGTTTTTAGGTTTTTTAGGGTTGTCAGTTTTGGGTTTTAGGGTTTTTTTTCCTTAGGGTTTTTAGAGTTTAGGGTTTACGGTTTAGGGTTTAGGGTTTAGGGATGAGGGTTAGGGTTTAGGGTTTTTTAGGATTTTAGGGTTTTAGGGTTTAGAGTTTTTTTAGGGTTTAGGGTTTAGTATTTTTTTAAGGGTTTTAGGGTTGTAGTGTTTATGGTTTTTTTAGGTTTTGGGGTTTATGGTTTTTTTTAGGGTTTTAGGGTTTAGGGTTTTATGATTTAGGGTTTAGGGTTTAGGGTTTAATCTTTTTAGGGTTTAGGGTTTTTTTTTAAGGTTTAATGTTTAGGGTTTAGGGTTTAGGTTTAGAGTTTATGGTTTTAGGGTTTGTGATTTAGGGTTTAGTGTTTATGGTTTTTAGGGTTTAGGGTTTAGGGTTTGTAGGGATTTAGGGTTTAGGGTTTAGTGGATAGGGTTTTAGGGTTTAGGGAATAAGATGTTTTAGGGTTTTAGGATTTAGGGTTTTTTTAGGTTTTAGGCTTTAGGGTTTTTAGGATTTAGGGATTAGGGTTTATGGTTTTTTTTAAGGGTTTTAGTGTTTAGGGTTTAGGGTTTATGGTTTAAGGTTTTTAGGGTTTAGGGTTTTTTTTAGTTTTTAGGGCTTATGATTTAGGGTTTCGGGTTTAAGGTTTTTATGGGTTTTTAAGTTTTAGGGTTTAGGATTTAGGGTTTAGGGTCTAGGGTTTTTTGGGATTTAGGGTTTAGGGTTTAGGGTTTAGTGGTTAGGGTTTTAGGGTTTGGGGCATAAGATGTTTTAGGGTTTCAGGGTTTAGGGTTTTTTTAGGTTTTAGGATTTAGGGTTTTTTGGGTTTAGGGTTTAGGGTTTATGATTTTTTTAGGGTTTTAGTGTTTAGTGTTTAGGGTTTAAGGTTTTTAGGGTTTAGGGTTTTTTTATAGTATTTAGGGCTTAGGGTTTAGGGTTTCGGGTTTAAGGTTTTTATGGGTTTTTACGGTTTAGGGTTTAGGGTTTAGGGTTTTAGGATTTTTTTAAGGGTTTTTAGGGTTTTGGGTTCTTTAGGGTTTTTTAGGATTTTTATGATTTAGGGTTTAGGGTTTAACGTTTAGGGTTTTAGGGTTTTTTTTTTAAGGGTTTATAAGGTTTTGGGTTTTAGGGCTTATGAAAGTTCGATAGGGATGTTAAGCCCTAGTGAACTAGTCCCGAGGCTAACCAAGACGGGGGTGAATTGGTTATTTAAAAATTTCACGAGGAACAGAAAAATCTTTTCGATACTTTGCAGTGGAAATAAGTAAACAACAATGAAAAGATCAATCACAGATATTCACCCAAGTAGTTAATATCAGAAAAGTAAAGTGCAGAACAGAATCAGAAAAGTAAACCAGATTTTATAGTGGTTCGGTCAACTTGACCTACGTCCACTCCCGGGAGCCTCCCCTCCGGGTATTGCCCTAAACAAAAAGTGTCTCTCCTTTTGCTCCCACAGCAAGGCGGAGAAGCCTGTACAAAACCTCCTTTTCACCACACGGTGAGGCAGAGAACTCGACCTCCTTTTGCTTCCACCTGAAGCGGGCAGAGAACCCCGGATCTTCTTGCGAACGATCCTCCCACAACGAACACCAACTAGACGAAAGACGACGAGCGGAGAAGACTACTCTGATCCGTGCTTGGAGCAACCTTAGTGAATCCTCACTAATTCCCCCTCACAAGATCCTCTCTCTCTCTCCCAAACTCCCTCTCTCTCTAGGTTTTCTCTGAGAAGGAAAGTGGCAAAAGATTTTTCTTGTTGGAAGAAAAATATCTTTTATAGGAGGGCTTAAAATTTGCCCTAATTCTCAACTGGTCGGCCATGATCATCCAGGACGATCGATAGATCATCCTGTACGATCAGTTCAAAATTACCTGTTTCAGCTTCGACGATCTGGCTCTTCTGGACGATCAGAAGAAAAAATTGTTCATATCGTCCTGTACGATCCTGCGATCGTCCGGGACGATTAGCGCAAATCGAGGAATATCGTCCAGAAGATAGTTCGGGTCGTCTAGAGAAACTTGTGCTGGACGACCAAAAAATGACTTGATCATCCAGGACGATAGGGACATCAACCTATACGATTAGTTCAAAAAGTGCCCAAATCATCCTATACACAGTTTGGGTCGTAAAGCTGAAATGCATTAGACGATCATGATCGTCCGGGACGATCCTGCTATCGTCCAGGACGATATGATCGTATCAATCAAAAATAAATTGCTTTCCTTAATTACGAGATTAAATTAGGTATGATTGTACTGCATCGTCCAGGACGATACACGTATCGTCCGGGACGATCAGACCAAATAACTTAAAATAAGAACTTGCCTAACTTGATCTAGCGGCTGAGAATTTCTGATTTGGGCATATCGTCCCGTACGATCCAAAGATCGTCAAGGACGATATGCTTAATCAGACCCTCTTAACTTAGTCGCCCTAATTAGGGTTTCTATTTTTACCTGATTGTCTAGGACGATGTGAATATCGTCGAGGACGATCTGAACAAAAAATGCACAGAAACTCTAATTCAATCAAGCTCTCCCCCTTAGTGTGTCTGTGCAAGGTTACTTAGTTGGGGGATCAGTTACATTACAATTGGCTCAAGAAAAAGAAAAATAGTACATTGGACATACTTGGACCCGATCTTGAGTTGGCTTGAGTGGCTCATAATCTTTTGTGCCTGAAACGGGTTAGTCAAGCAAAACACACTGGAAACATGTTTGTTATCATCAAAACCAGATTTGCAACAATCTCCCCCTTTTTGATGATGGCAAACATTTGTATAGTAGTTTGAAAATAATAAAAAATAACTAGGAGATCGAAAAAACAAATATTTTTTTAAATTTTTATTTAACAACTAAATCAATACAGGAAACATAAGACATAACAAAACCAGAAACGACCACAACTGACTCCTCCTTTTGACATCACAAAAAAGAGGAGGGTAAACAGAAATACTAAAACATCAGTACAGAAAAGAAAAGAAAACAACTATAAAACAGAAAACTAGAACGGAGGCGGATCCTGATCGGAAGAAGGAGGTGGCGGTGGTGGGTTGAAGTAGTGGTGAATGGCTTGAAAATGAGCTCCAATCTAGGCAATGTCTTGGTCATGCTGCTATTGCTGCTGCGCAGCATAGTCAGTGAAGCGTTGGATGTCCTCGGCGTGCCGCTGCTCCTGGGCAACCACATAGGAGTCAAATCTGGCCTCCCACTGATCGAAGTGCTGCACCAGGTGGTCAAAGGGAGAGGCAATGGGAAGGGGAGCAGGTGCCTCGGGTGCAGCAGGAACTGGAATAGCCTCTTCCTCTTTCTCCTCAACATCCAGGGCGGGCTCCGGATATAGTCGGGTGCTGTGTAGGACGTGGAATGAGTTATTTGTGAAGAAGGAAGGAGGGACATCAGGAGGGACAGGATACTGAAGGTCATATTATTTTTCTAAGGCATAATGAATGAGATGACCTAAAGCTAGATTTGGGCGACGCCTGTGACCCAGATCTCTAATGGTGGTTAGGTGTTCAATGTATCGGATAATAATATCAGAGGCATTAAACTCTCGACGGGCTATGATGTAGTAGGTGGTCAAGGACAGTAACGGGGTGATGTGAATTCGATCCCCCGCCTTTGGAATGATAGAGGAACGAAGGACATGCTGAATTGTCCGTGCGTCCTTAAGAAGTGAAGTGCAAGCGTTGTCATGATAGGGTACGTTTGTATTACGAAGGAAGTGATTGGCGACACTCCAATCATAGTCAAGATCGGTGATAAGCGTGTGGAGTTTGTCGCCAGAGACAGATAGGTTAAGAATATTGTGAAAATCATGGATAGTTAGTTCCACGGGACGTTCATTAACGTATGAGCGAAGAGTGGAATAGTCCGTGAAAATGCGTAAATTGGCAAAGAAAATTTGAAGGAGTTCAAGATTAAAAGGAAAGGCTAAGGTCAAGATGAAGGGGAGGGAGGTGTGTGCGAACAGATCTAGAATAGGATAAGTGAGAGTGCAGGGATATATAATTTTAGAGTGCGTGATCCCCACATCACGATAGCACTCGAAAGCAGCCTGATCGGCTACATTTGGAAAGCGAGGATCAACAAGTCCCCTGGAGGAACTCGCACCCTTTCGCCGTGACCATTTGCCACCAGCCATTAGGAATCAAAAGTGAAGGAGAGTAGAGGGAGAAAGAGTGTGGAAAAACCTCAAGAAAATGGCTGTTTAAATAGATCTTGGCCGGATCGTCCCGTACGATCGTGAGATCGTCCAAGACGATCGGTTTAATTATTATGGCCTGGAAGATTGGTCAAAAAGGTGGTCCGATCATCCAAGACGATTAGAGATCATCCCGGACGATTAGACACAGATGATTGTCCCAAGGAGTCAGGTTGGACGACCGTTGACGAAAAGTATCATCCAGGACAATCAGGTGGATCGTCCCGGACGATGTGCAATAAGTGTGACGGACGGGCCGAATTCCAAACGTCCAACGGCTGACACGTGGATCATCCAGGATGATACGGTGGATCATCCAGGACGATGGACAATAATTGGTGCAATGTCAGTTATTTGATCAGATTAGGGAGATATGGATCATATCGTCCAGGATGATGTAAGGATCGTCCAGGATGATCACCAATAATTAGAGTTTTTCAACAGCAGGAGCAGTGTGGGGATGACTTTGAATGAATCATCTAGGACGATGTTTGGATCGTCCAGGACGATCAAGGTATCGTCCAGGACAATTTTAAGAAAACAGAAAAAGATGGAGGATGAAGATGACAGATCAGGATCCCAAAAACACAACCATGAAATCAAAATAAAACAAAAACGAATACAACTCACAGTAAAAACACATAAAAGCAACGATTTTTTTTTTGATCAAGCTGCTCGAGTAAATCAGAATTTTTCCTTGATTTTAGATCCAAAAACCAATAAGAAGATGATTGACAGCGCTGAAATCCAGAAAAGGTTGGAAAAATCAACTTTCGTAACTCCGACCCCGGGCACCTTATCAATGCAAACCTCTTTCAAAACAAAAATCCAATTCAGAAGAAAAGAAATTAAATTTGAAAAAAAGATCCTTTCAAGCCTCGTTCCAGAAAAATATCTGATATAATAGTGTAACAAAGTAAAAAATCAGAAATCAGGATTTTCAAATATAAGCTTTTGAAAGTATTAAGCGGCACACGGATTTTTCTAAGACCTTTAACGATCTAAAAGGAAAGAAAGCTTAGTTGGGCTCATTTTGTGCCCCTTTTTTTCAATTTATTTGGTGCTTTACGCATCTTTTCATTTTTGATACACTTTGTGTATCTTTTAGTTGGCGATTTTTTGCATCTTTTTAGCTTTGGGCTCATTTTATGCCTCTTTTTCAATTTATTTGGCGCACTGCGCATCTTTTGTAAGCTTTCTCCTTTCATAATCATTAAAGAGTCTCAGCTGTGAAATTATCTTCCAGACATAGGAGATGACTCTCCACAATAAGGAAGAATGATTCACAAAACAAAAGCCATACATCATATGATAAATGCAATCACTTCGTTTAGAAAATCAAACTAATGACTCAAGACTTTGAAAATACTATTGATATGAGGTAGATTACTGTAGGAAGATAAAATAATCTCTATTTCCAAAACTAACATTTTAATTTTGAAGAGGATTTTTATCCAAAAGAAACTATACACCAGTAAAGGAGTTAGAGGAAGAAAAACAATCATCAATGTTTCCTCCCTTTAACAGATTCAGTGGAATCAATCACTGCTTACCAGCTTCCAAATAAAAACAAGGTAAAACTCCTAGTCAGAAATTCAGATTATCAGAAGTAGTGAGCGGTGATCAGATTTTGAAAAGCAGAAAATAGTAAGTGTAAGATATGAACCAGTGAATAAAAAGCAGGTAGAAAATCACGTCAAAGTAAATGCTCAAATCAATCTAACAGCAAGGCTAAAATAAAAATCAGCAGAAAAAATAAAATCAACTGAAAGCAAATAATCAAACCAAAAGTAACTAACAGAAAATAGAATAACAATCAGAATAATCAGAAATCAGCAGTCATCAGAATCAAGCATTTATATCAATCACTCCTAATCTGGTTCCCAAAATGCTAAATGAGTCAAAGGCCAGTGGTTTAGTGAATAAGTCAGCCAGCTGATTTTCAGTTGCTACATGATGTAGCTCAATGTCCCCTTTTGTAACATCATCCCTAATGAAGTGATGCCTTATATCAATGTGTTTGGTCCTAGAATGTTGGATTGGATTCTTAGAGATACAGATGGCACTAGTATTATCAAACAGAACAGAAATTATGCCAACAGGTAATCCTAAATCCAAGACTTGTTACTTCAACCAAAGAACTTGGGCCACATAACTTCCTAAGGCAATGTACTCAGCTTCAGTAGTGGAAAGTACAACTGAGTTCTATTTTCTACTGGACCAGGAGACTAGAGACTGTCCTATGAATTAACAAGTTTAAGAAGTGCTCTTTCTATCCACCCTAAACCCCACAAAGTCAGAATCAGAATATCCAATGATCTCAAAAGAGGTGCTGTGCCTAGGGTACCAGATTCCTAGGTTTGGGGTCTCTAAAAGATATCTAAGAACTCTCTTAACAGCAGTAAGGTGGGACTCTTTAGGATCAGCCTGAAACCTAGCACAAAGACAGACACTAAACATGATATCAGGTCGGCTAGCAGTCAGGTAAAGCAGTGATCCTAATATTCCTCTATACTTCTTCTAATCAACAGATTTTCCACTTGAATCCTTATCTAACTGAACTGAGGAGGTCATGGGAGTATTGATTGGCTTGGCTTTGTCCATTTCATATTTCTTAAAGATGTCTTTAGTGTATTTAGATTGATTGAGAAAGGTTTCATCTTCCGTTTGCCTTATGCTAAACCCCAAAAAGTAGGACAATTCTCCCATCATACTTATCTCAAACTCCTTACTCATTATTTTAGAAAACTCATCACATAAATATTTATCAGAAGATCAAAAAATTATATTATCAACATAGATCTGGACAATGAGTAAGTCATCCCCTATTCTCCTCAGAAAGAGGGTGGTGTCTACGCTCCCCTTAACAAACTCTCTTTCTAACAGGAATGTGCTAAGCCTCTCATACCAAGCTCTGGGTGCCTGTTTCAATCCATATAAGGCCTTTTATAATTTATAAACATGATTTGGATATTGGAAACTCTCAAAACCTGGGGGTTGTTCTACAAAAATATCTTCTTTTATTACCCCATTTAAAAAGGCACTCTTGACATCCATTTGAAACAGCTTAAATCCCTTATAACAGGCAAAGGCTAGTAGCACTCTTATGGCTTCCAATCTAGCTACAGGGGTAAAAGTCTCCTCAAAATCAATCCCTTCTATTTGATTATACCCCTTAGCCACCAATCTTGCCTTTTTTCTCGCCACCACACCAGAATCATTCATCTTATTCTTAAAGACCCACTTGGTTCCCACAATACTTTAATTTTTAGGTCTTTCTACTAGCTCCCAAACATCATTCCTTACAAACTGATTCAATTCTTCTTGCATAGCTAAGTTCCAAAACTCATCCAAAATGGCTTGATTGATGTTGGTAGGTTCAGTCATTGAGATAAAGGCAGAATGGTTTACTTCCTTCCTAGGTCCATGCCTAGTCCTAACACCTTCACAAGGGTCTCCTAAGATCAGTTCTTGAGGATGACTTGAAGAATATCTCCAATCTCTAGGCAACATGGTTTGAGGTTCTACCCTTTCCTCCAGATTTATATTTCCAACCCCTTGGGTAACCTCAACAATCTCTTCATCTTCTACTTCAGATCTAGACTCCTTAGGATCAGATTCATCAAACACTACATGGGTTGTTTCTTCCACCACCAAAGTCCTCTTATTGAACACCCTAAAGAATTTCCTCACACTTGAATTTCCTAAGAACACTCCTTCATCAGATTTGGGGTCAAATTTTCCTAAGGGTGATTTCCCGTTGTTCAAAATGAAAACCTTACAGCCAAAGATATGGAGGTAGGACAGATTTTGAGTTCTACCCTTAATGATCTCATAAGGTGTCTTATTCAGTTTGACTCTCACATTCACCCTATTCAGCACATAACAGGCAGTGTTCACCGCTTCAGTCCAAAAGTATTTTGGAAGTGAATACTCGGCAAGCATGGCTCTAGCGGCTTCCACTAAGGTCTTATTCTTCCTTTCAGCTACCCCATTCTGCTGAGGGGTCCTAGGAGCTAAAAAATTGTGACAAATCCCTTGATCCTCACAAAAACTTCCAAATCTTTCATTTTCAAACTCCCCTCCATAATCACTATGGATGATAATAATCTTACATCCTAACTTTTTCTGAATCCAAGTAGAGAAAGTTCTAAACTCATCAAATGACTCAGATTTATGTGACAAAAATTTCACCTAAGTGAACCTCGAATAATCATCTACAATCACAAACTCATAGACTCTCCCCCCTAAGCTTGCAGTGCTAATGGGTCCAAAGAGGTTCATGTGAAGAACTTCTAAAGGTCTAGAGGTGTTAATGTCCTTAACAGAGTGAAACGAGGACTGGACTTGCTTCCCCAACTGACAGGCATCACACAGGTGATCCTTAGTGAACTTAAGCTTGGGCACACCTCTAACTAAGTCTTTTTGGGTAACTCTCCTAAGGGTTTTCATACTGGCATGATACAATCTCCTATGCCATGACCAAGACTCATCAGCAGCAGTTTTAAGCAAATTGAATTATCAAATTTAATGCAACTTACATCCAGCTTGTAGACGTTGTTGATCCTTTGCCCCTGCAAAACAACTTCATCATTTAAGCTTAAAATGCAGCCAGTGGACAGGAATTTGATGCTGTATCCCTTGTCACAAAGTTGACTGATGCTCAGCAAGTTGTGTTTCAATCCATCTACAAGCAAAACATTATCAATCATAAAATTCTTTGAATCACCAATTATACCTGTGCCTACCACCTTCCTGGTGGTGTTATCTCCAAGTGTAACCTTGCCTCCAGCTCTGGCCTCCAGCAAAATGAACTAATTTGCATCTCCAGTTATATGTCTAGAACATCCGCTGTCCAGGTACCACATGCTCTCACGAGGCCTTGTGTGAGAGCACACCTACAAAAATATCAAACGTTAGTCTTAGGAACCCAAACAGGTTTGGGTTCCTTCTTATGAAAAGAAGAATGCAGTGCATGTGTGCTATACTGTGAAACAGGCAGTTTGGGCCTCCACACCTAATGTACTACAGTGAACCGTGCAGGTGTGGGAAATGTGTCCTAACATGCCATATGAATAGCATTTAACACCAGGAAAAGGATTAACTAAACATCATGAGTGATAGTGCCTCTTCCTAGAAGTGTATGAAACATGCTTTGATGAACTTGCAACAGATTGTTCAAAAGGTGGCGGTGCATAAAACTGTTCAAAAGTAGGTGGTTTTTTATTCTTTTCAAAAGCAGTAATTTTCACTCTTAAAAATTCATTCTCCTTGTTAAGACTAGCAATCTCAAAAGTTCTTGCACATTCATTACTTTCTAAATCACATGCATATCTTTCAATTTCTTAAAGGCAGCTTCTAATTCACCATGCGATATTTTTAATGCATCATGCTCAACAGTTAAATCAGAATGTTTTCTATTCAATTCATCAAACTCATCTAGTAAAGACATGTGATTGCTATCAATAGGGGAATGATCCTTAATCAACACATCATGCTCTTTTTGTAAAGTCAAATAATCCAGTTTCAAACTAGCATGGGTTTTCTTAAGCTTCCTATATGATGCATGAATTTTTTTAGATACTTCAAATAATTGATCGTAAGAAAGCTCACATACCTCTTCCTGGTCCGACTGACCAGGGTGATCATCAGCCATCAGACACAAGTTTATTTCCTCCTCTTCAACTTCAGTCTTAGAGGATTCGGATGCAGAGTCTGCCCAGAACGCCTTTTATATCTGCTTCTTGTCCTTTCTGAACTTTGGTTTCTCCTCACCCTTCTCCTTGCTTGGGTGAGCCTTCAGTGTAGGATAATCTGCCTTTATGTGTCCAGGCTTTCTACATTCAAAATAAATAGATTCAGATGAACCTTTAAAGTTCCTACTGGTCTTACCTTTGTTCTACTTTTGAAAATTCTTATTCTTCTTCCTTAGAAAGCTCTTGAATTGCCTTGTGATTAAGGCGACATCATCACTATCAGACCCTAAAGTATTAGCATCTTAATCTTTGGCCTTTAGCGCCACTGTCTTCTCCTTCTTTCATTCACCTGCATCAAGTTGTCTATGGTTCACCCCTTGCTCGTAGACAATGAGTGATCTAAGTAAGCTGTCACTAGAGTAAGTATTTAAATCTTTAGATTCCATGATCGCAGTAATCTTAGCATCATAAGAAGCAGGAAAACATCTAATAATTTTGTTCACACTTTCGTAATTAGTTAGTTCTCTTCCTAGAGCATGCAAAGAGGTAACGATTTGAGTGAACCTTGTGTATAGTTCTCAAATCGTCTCACTAGGTTTCATGCAAAAAAGTTCATAATCATGTAACAAGATGTTTAACCTAGACTTTTTGACTTCAGTTGTACCTTCATATGTTATGCACAATCTATCCCAGATTTCTTTACCCGTTGTACAAGTAGAAACTCGCATATAGTCTTCAGATTTTAAAGCACAAAAGAAACAGTTCAAATATTTTACCTTTAACAGTGCTAAATCACGATCACCAAAAGTCCAATCTGCAAATGGGAGTTCCGTTTTCACATTGTTAATTAATCTAAAAGGTGGTTCGTATCCATCCTTAACTAACATCCACATGTGATAGTCAATCGATTGAAGAAAAGTAGATATGCGTCTTTTTCGAAAATAAAAAGGAATATTATCAAACAATGGTGGTCTTGTAATAGAATAACCTTCAGCAGTATTATGATTGTTACAGTTAGCCATGGATCAAATTAAAAAGTTTTTAAACCTAAATTTTGAATCCCGCTTTGATACCACTTGAAAGTTCGATAGGGATGTTAAGCCCTAGTGAACTACTCCTGAGGCTAACCAAGAGGGGGGGTGAATTGGTTATTTAAAAATTTCATGAGGAACAGAAAAATATTTTCGATACTTTGTAGCAGAAATAAGTAAATAAAAATGAAAAGATCAATCACAGATATTCACCCAAGCAGTTAATATCAGAAAAGTAAAGTGTAGAACAGAATCAAAAAAGCAAACCAGATTTTATAGTGGTTCGGTCAACTTGACCAACGTCCACTCCCCGGAGCCTCCCCTCTGGGTATTACACTAAACAAAAAGTGTCTCTCCTTTTGCTCCCACAGCAAGGCGAAGAAGCTTGTACAAAATCTCCTTTTCACCACACAGTGAGGCAGAGAACCCGACCTTCTTTTGCTTCCACCTGAAGCGGGCAGAGAACCCCGGATCTTCTTGCAAACGATCCTCCCATAACGAACACCAACTAGACGAAAGATGACGAGCGGAAAAGACGACTCTAATCCGTGCTTGGAGCAACCTTAGTAAATCCCTCACTAACTCCCCCTCACAAGATCCTCTCTCTCTCTCTCGTAAACTCTCTCTCTCTCTAGGGTTTCTCTGGGAAGGAAAGTGGCAAAAGATTTTTCTTGTTGGAAGAAAAATATCTTTTATAGGAGGGCTTGAAATATGCCCTAAATCTCAATTGGTCGGCCATGATCGTCTAGGATGATCGATAGATCGTCCTGTACGATCAGTTCAAAATCAGCATTTCAGCCTGGACGATCTAGCTCTTCTGGACGATCAGTAGAAAAAATTGTTCATATCATCCCGTATGATTTTGCGATCGTCTGGGATGATTAGTACAAATTGAGGAATATCGTCCAAAAGATAGTTCGGGTCGTCCAGAGAAACTTGTGTTAGACGACCAAAAAATGACTTGATCGTCTAGGATGATAGGGACATCGTCCTGTACGATTAGTTCAAAAAGTGCCCAAATTGTCCTATACATAGTTCGGGTCATACAGCTGAAATGCACTAGACGATCAAGATCGTCCGGAACGATCCTACGATCTTCCAGGATGATATGATCATATCAATCAAAAATAAATTGCTTTCCTTAATTACCAGATTAAATTAGGCATGATTGTACTGAATTGTCCAGGATGATACACGTATTGTCCGGGATGATCAGACTTAAAATAAAAACTTGCCTAACTTGATATGGCGGTTGAGAATTTCTTGTTTGAGCATATCATCCCGTACGATCCAAAGATCGTCCAGGACGATCTGCTTAATCTGACCCTCTTAACTTAGTCGCCCTAATTAGGGTTTCTATTTTTACCTGATCGTCCAGGATGATGTGAATATCATCCAGGACGATCTGAACAAAAAATGCACAGAAACTCTAATTCACTCAAGCTCTCCCCCTGAGTGTGTGTGTGCAAGGTTACTTAGCTGGGGGATCAGTTACATTACAATTGACTCAGAAAAAGAAAAACAGTACATTGGACACACTCAGACCTGATCTTGAGTTAGCTTGAGTGGCTCGTGATCTTTTGTGCCTGAAACGGGTTAGTCAAGCAAAACACATTGGAAACATATTTGTCATCATCAAAACTAGATTTGCAACAGCTTAGGGTTTATGGTTTTTTAGGGTTTAAGGGTTTTAGTGTTTAGGGCTTTTTTAAGGTTTAGGGTTTTGGGTTTAGGGTATTTTTTTAGGGTTTTAGGGTTTACGGTGTTATGGTTTAGGTTTTAGGGTTTATGGTTTTTTAGTTTTTAGAGTTTAGGGTTTAGGGTTTTTTTAGTTTTTTTAGGGTTTTTAGGGCCTAGGGTTTAGGGTTTTAGGGTTTTTTTTTCTAAGGGTTTTAGGGTTTAGGGTTTAAGGTTTAGGGTTTAGGGTTAGGGTTTAGGGTTTTAGGGTTTAGTGTTTTTTAGGGTCTTAGGATTTTAGGGTTTAGGGTTTTTTAGGGATTAGGGTTTAGGGTTTAAAGTTCTTTTAAGGTTTTAGGGTTTAGAGTTTTTTGGTTTAGGGTTTAGGGTTTAGGGTTTAGTGTTTAGGGTTTAAGGTTTTTAGGGTTTAGGGTTTAATATTTAGGGTTTAGGGTTTACGATTAGGGGTTTATGGTTTAGAGTTTAGGGTTTAGGGTTTAAGGATTTTAGGGTTTAGGGTTTTTTTATAGTATTTAGGGCTTAGGGTTTAGGGTTTTGGGTTTAAGATTTTTATGGGTATTTAAGTTTTACGGTTTAGGGTTTAGGGTTTTAAGGTTTTTTTAGGGTTTTTAGGGTTTAGGGTTCTTAAGGGTTTTTTAGGGTTTTTATGGTTTAGGGTTTAGGGTTTTTTACGGTTTAAGGGTTTTAGTGTTTAGGGCTTTTTTAAGGTTTAGGTTTTGGGTTTAGAGTATTGTTTTTCGGGGTTTTAGGGTTTAGGGTGTTATGGCTTAGGTTTTAGGGTTTATGGTTTTTTAGTTTTTAGGGTTTAGGGTTTTTTTGGGTTTTTTAGGGTTTTTAGGGTTTAGGGTTTAAGGTTTTAGGGTTTTTTTTTAAGAGTTTTTAGGGTTTAGGGTTTAATGTTTAGGGTTTAGGGTTTACAGTTTAGGGTTAGGGTTTAGGGTTTTAGGGTTTATAGTTTTTTAAGGTTTTAGGATTTTAGGGTTTAGGGTTTTTTAGGGATTAGGATTTAGGATTTTACGATTTAGGGTTTAGGGTTTAGGGTTTATTGTTTAGGGTTTAAGGTTTTTAGGGTTAGGGTTTAGGATTTAGGGTTTAGGGTTTAGGGTTTGGGGTTTAATGTTTATAGTTTGGGGTTTAGGGTTTTAAGAGCTTAGGGTTTAGGGTTTAGGGTTTTTAGGGATTTAGGGTTTAGTAATTAGGGTTTAGGGTTCAGGGTTTAGGGTTTAGGTTTTAGTGGTTAGGGACTTAGGGTTTTAGTGTTTTAGGGTTGTTGGGTTTATGGTTTAGGGTTTAGGGTTTTTTTTAGGGTTTTAGGGTTTAGGGTTTTAGGGTTTAGGGTTTAGGGTTTAGGGTTTAAGGTTTTTAGGGTTATCTGATTTTTTTTATGTTTAGGGTTTTGGGTTTAGGGTTTTTTAGGGTTTAGGGTTTAGGGTTTTAGTATTTTTTTTAGGGCTTTTAGGGTTTAGGGTTTAGGGTTTTTTAGGTTTTTTAGGGTTTAGGGTTTAGGGTTTAAAGTTTTAGTGTTTATGGTTTTTTAGTTTTTAGGGTTTAGGATTTTTTTGGGTTTTTTAGGGTTTTTAGGGTCTAGGGTTTAGGGTTTTAGGGTTTTTTTTTCTAAGGGCTTTTAGGGTTTAGGGTTTAAGGTTTATAGTTTTGGGTTTAGGGTTTTAGGGTTTAGAGTTTTTAGGGTTATAGGATTTTAGGGTTTAGGGTTTTTTAGGGATTAGGGTTTAGGGTTTAAAGTTTTTATAAAGGTTTTAGGGTTTAGGATTTTACGGTTTAGGGTTTAGGGTTTAGTGTTTAGGGTTTATGGTTTTTAGGGTTTAGGGTTTAGGATTTAGGGTTTAGGATTTAGGGTTTGGGGTTTAGGGTTTAGATTTAGGGTTTAGGTATTTTAGAGCTTAGGGTTTAGGGTTTATGTTTTAGGGTTTTTAGGGATTTAGGGTTTAGTAATTAGGGTTTAGGGTTCAGGGTTTAGGGTTTAGGTTTTTGTGGTTAGGGTCTTAGGGGTTTTTAGGGTTTTAGTGTTTTAGGGTTGTTGGGTTTAGGGTTCAGGGTTTTTTTTTAGGATTTTAGGGTTTAGGGTTTTAGGGTTTAGGGTTTAGGGTTTAAGGTTTTTAGGGTTATATGATTTTTTTTATGTTTAGGGTTTTGGGTTTAGGGTTTTTTAGGGTTTAGGGTTTTAGTGTTTTTTTTAGGGCTTTTTAGGTTTAGGGTTTAGGGTTTAGGGTTTAAAGTTTTAGGGTTTTTTTTTTAGGATCTTCAGGGTTTATGGTTTAGGGTTTAGAGTTTAGGGTTTAGGCTTTTTTATGATTTTTAGGGTTAAGGGTTTTAGGGTTTAGGATTTTTTTTTGTGTTTTTTGGATTTAGGATTTAGGGTTTAGGGTTTAGCATTTTTTTGGGTTTTTTAGGGTTTAGGGTTTAGGGTTTAGGATTTTTTTATGGTTTATAGTTTAGCGTTTAGGGTTTAGGGTTTTAGGTTTTAGGGGTTTGGGGTTTAGGGTTTAGGGTTTAGGGCTTAGGGTTTAGTGTTTAGGATTTAGGGTTTAGAGTTTTTCAGGGTCTTTAGTGTTTAGGGTTTAGAGTTTAGGGTTTTTGAAAGTTCGATATGGATGTTAAGCCCTGATGAACTAGTCCCGAGGCTAACCAAGAGAGGGGTGATTACTGTAGAAAGATAAAATAGATCTCTATTTCAAAAACTAACTATTTAATTTTGAAGAAGATTTTTTTCCAAAAGAAACAATACACTATTAAAGGAGTTAGACGAAGAGAAACAATCATCGATGTTTCTTCCCTTTAACAGATCCAGTGGAATCAATCACTGCTTACCAGCTTCCAAATAAAAATAAGGCAAAACTCTCAGTCAGAAATCTAGTTTATCAGTAGTAGTGAGTAGTGATCTAATTTTGAAAGAGATAAAATAGTAAGCAAAAGAGATGAAACAGTAAATAAAAACAAGTAGGAGATCGCATCAAAATAAATACTCAAATCAAACTGACACCTAGGCTAAAATAAAAATTAGCAGATAAATAAAAATAATAGAAAATAGATAATAAAAATCAAACCGCTAACTAACAGAAACAGAATGAAAAACAGACAAATCAGAAATTAGTAGTCTTCAGAATCAACCATTTACGTCAATCACACCTAATCTGGTCCTCAAAATACTGAATGAGTCAAAGGCCAGTGGTTTAATAAATATGTCAGCCAGCTGATTTTCAGTTGCTACATGATGTAGCTCAATGTACCCTTTCGTAACATGGTCCCTAATGAAGTGATGCCTTATATCTGTGTGTTTGGTTCTAGAATATTCGATTGGATTCTTAGAAATGCATATGGCACTAATATTATCACACAGAATGGAAATAGTGCCCACAGGTAATCTTAAATCCGAGACTTATTGCTTCAACCAAATAACTTGGGTTATACAACTTCCTAAGGCAATGTACTCAGCTTCAGCAGTGGAAAGTGCAACTGAGTTCTATTTTCTACTGGTCCAGGAGACTAAATACTGTCCTATGAATTGATAAGTTCCAGAAGTGCTCTTTCAATCCACCCAACACCCTGCAAAGTTAAAATCAGAATATCCAATAATCTCAAAAAAGGTGTTGTGCCTAGGGTACCAGATTCCTAGGTTTGAGGTCCCTAAAAGATATCTAAGAATTCTTTTAACAGCAGTTAGGTGCGACTCTTTAGGATCAGCTTAAAACCTAGCACAAAGATAAACATTAAACATAATATCAGGTCGGTTAGTAGTCAGGTAAAGCAGTGATCAAATTATTCCTCTATACTTCTTTTGATCTACAGATTTTCCACTAGAATCCTTATCTAACTTAATAGAGGAGCTCATGGGAGTGTTGATTGGCTTGGCTTTGTCCATTTCATATTTCTTCAAAATGTTCTTAGTGTATTTAGATTGATTGAGAAAGGTTCCATCATCCATTTGTCTTATGCTAAACCCCAAAAAGTACGACAACTCTCCAATCATACTCATCTCAAACTTCTTACTCATTATTTTAGAAAACTTACCACATAAATGTTTATCAGAAGACCCAAAAGTTATATCATCAACATAGATCTGGACAATGAGTAAATCATCCCCTACTCTCCTCAGAAAAAGGGTGGTGTCTACGCTCCACTTAACAAACTCTCTTTCTAACAGGAATGTGCTAAGCCTCTCATACCAAGCTCTGGGTGCCTGTTTCAATCCATATAAGGCTTTTTTTAATTTCTAAAGATGATTTGAATATTGGAAACTCTCAAAACCTGGGGGTTGTTCTACAAAAACATCCTCTTTTACTACCCCATTTAAAAAGGCACTCTTGACATCCATTTGAAATAGCTTAAATCCCTTATAACAAGAAAAGGCTAGTAGCACCTTAATGGCATACAATCTAACTACAGGGGCAAAGGTCTCCTCAAAATTAATGCCTTCAATCTGATTATACCCCTTAGCCACCAATCTTGCCTTATTCCTAACCACCACACCAGAATCATTCATCTTATTCTTAAAGACCCACTTTGTTCTCACTATACTTTGATTTCTAGGTCTTTCTACTAGCTCCCAAATATCATTCCTTACAAATTGATTCAATTCCCCTTGCATAGCTAAGATCCAAAACTCATCAGAAAGGGATTGATTGATGTTGGTGGGTTCAGTCATTGAGATAAAAGTATAGTGGTTTACTTCCTTCCTAAGTCCACGCCTAGTCCTAACACCTTTAGAAGGGTCTCCTAAGATCAGTTCTTTAGGATGACTCGAAGAATATCTCCAATCTCTAGGTAAACTGGTTTCAGGTTCTACCCTTTCCTCCAGATTTGCATTTTTAACCCCTTGGGTAATCTCCCCTACCTCTTCTTCTTCTTCAACTCTAGTCACCTTAGGATCAGATTCATCAAACACCACATGAGTTGTCTCTTCCACCACCAATGTCCTCTTATTAAATACCCTAAAGAATTTCCCCACACTAGAATAGCCTAAGAACACTCCTTCATCAGATTTGGGGTCAAACTTTCCTAAGGATGATTTCCTGTTGTTCAGAATGAAAACCTTATAGCCAAAGATATGGAGATGGGACAGGTTTGGAGTTCTACCCTTAATGATCTCATAAGGTGTCTTGTTTAGATTGGATCTAACATTCACCCTATTCAGCAAATAACAGGCAATGTTCACCGCTTTAGCCCAAAAGTATTTTAGAAGTGACTACTCAGTAAGCATGGCTCTAGCGGCTTCCACGAAGGTGTTGTTCTTCCTTTCAGCTACCCCGTTCTGCTGAGGGCTCCTAGGAGACGAAAAATTATGACTAATCTCTTGCACCTCACAAAAACTTCCAAACTTCACATTTTCAAACTCTCCACCATGATCACTATGAATAGTCAAGATCTCACAACCTAACTTCCTCTGAATCTAAGTGTAGAAGGACTTAAATTCAACAAATGACTCAGATTTATGTAACAGAAATTTAATCCAAGTAAACCTTGAGTAATCATCAATAATCACAAAACCATAGACTTTTCCCCCTAAGCTGGCAGTGCTAATGGGTCCAAAGAGATCTATGTGAAGGACTTCTAAAGGTCTAGAGGTGCTAATATCCTTAATAGAGTGAAAGGAGGACTGGACTTGCTTCCCTAATTGATAGGCATCACACAGGTGGTCGTTAGTGAACTTAAGCTTGGGGACACCTCTCACTAAGTCCTTTTGGGTGACTCTCCTAAGGGTTTTCATACTAGCATGACATAATCTCCTGTGCCACAACCAAGACTCATCAACAGTAGTTTTTAAGTAAATTGAATAATCAGTTTTAAAGAAACATACATCCAGCATGTAGACATTGTTGATCCTTTATCCCTACAAAACAATTTTGTCATTTAAGCTTAAAATGTAGCAAGTGGGCAAGAATTTGATGTTGTATCCTTTGTCACAGAGTTGACTGATGCTCAACAGGTTGTATTTCAGTCCATCTACAAGCAAAATATTGTCAATCATAAAATTCTTTGAATCGCCAATTATACCTGAACCTACCACCCTCCTAGTGGTGTTATCTCCAAGTGTAACCTTGCCTCCAACCCTAGCCTTCAGCAAAATGAACTAATTTGCATCTCCAGTCATGTGTCTTGAACATCCGCTGTCCAGGTACCACACGCTCTCACGAGGTCTTGTGTGAGAGCATACCTATAAAATCTTCAAATGTCAGATTTAGTAACCCAAACAGGTTTGAGTTCTTTCTTATGAAAAGAAGAATACAATGCATGTGTGCTGTGCTGTGAAACAGGTAATTTGGGCCTCCACACCCAATGTGTACTATGGTGAATTGTGTAGGTGTGGGAAATGTGTACTAACATGCCATATGAAAAACATCTAACACCAGGAAAAGGGCTAACTAATCAATAAGGGTGATAGTGCCTCTTCTTAGGTTTGAATGAAACATGCTTTGATAATTTTGAAACAGATTTTTCAAAAAGTGGAGGTGATAAAACTGTGCAAAAGTAAGAGGTGTATCATTTTTCTCAAAAGCACTGATTTTAACTTTTAGAAATTCATTTTCTTTGTTCAAACTTGTAATTTCAAATTTCAATGCACCATTGCTACTCTCCACATCACATGCTAGATTGTCTAATTCATTGAAAGCTTTCTCTAAATCAACATGCATGGTTTTCAGTAAATCATGTTCAACAATTAAATCATAATGCTTTTTATTCAGCTCATCAAATTTTTCAAGTAAAGGCATGTGATTACTGTCAAGTATGGAATGATCTTTAACTATAGAATCATGCTCTTTTTGTAAGGTTAAGAAATATAATTTAAGACTAGCATGTAATTTCTTAAGTTTTCTATAAGATGCGTGAATTCTTTTAGATACTTCAAATAATTGATCATAAGTAAGCTCACATACCTCTTCCTGGTCAAACTGACTACGATAATTATCAACCACCAAACACAGGTTGGTTTCCTCCTCTTCAGCTTCAGTCTCAGAGGAGTCGGATGTAGAATCAGCCCAGGATGCCTTTTGAATCCTCTTCTTGTCCTTTCTAAATTTGGGTTTCTTCTCACCCTTCTCCTTGCTTGGGTGAGCTTTAAGTGTAGGACAATCAGTCTTAATGTGTCCAGGCTTCCTGCATTCAAAACAAACAGTATCAGATGAACCTTTTAAATTTTTGTTGGACTTACCCTTGTTCCACTTCTGAAAGTTCTTGTGTTTCTTCCTTAGAAAGCATTTAAATTTCCTAGTGATTAAGGCAACATCATCTCTATCAGACCCGGAAGAACTAGTATCACTTTTGTTGGCCTTCGGTGCCCCTATTTTCTCCTTCTTCTTCTCACCTGCATCAAGCTGTCTTTGGTTCACCCCTTGCTCGTAAGCAATGAGTGATCCAAGTAAGGTATCAATATAGTAAGTATTCAAAGTTTTGATTCAGTGATTGCAGTTATCTTAGCATCATACAAAGGAGGTAAACATCTAAGAATTTTTTTCACTCTTTCATAGTTTGTAAGTTCTCTTCCTAAGGCAGGCAAAGAAGTGACTATTTGAGTGAACCTCGTGTACATTTCAGAAATAGATTCGATAGGTTTCATGCAAAAAAATTTATAGTCATGAAGCAATATGTTTAACCTAGACTTTTTGACTTCAGCTGTACCTTCATAAGTGATGCACAATCTATCCCAAATTTCTTTGCCAGTTGTATAAGTAGAAATTCGCATGTAATCTTCAGATTTTAAGGCACAGAAAAATAGTTCAAATATTTGGCATTCAGTTGGGCTAAGTCACGATCATCAAAAGTCCAATCAGTGAAAGGCAGTTTAGTTTTAACATTATTAATCATTCTAAAAGGTGGCTCATACCCATCCTTAACAAGCATCCACAAGCAATAATCAATTTATTGAAGAAAAGTGGACATGCGAGTTTTCAAAAAATTAAAAGGTATGTTATTAAACAATGGCGGTCATGTAATTGAATAACCTTCATCAGTATTACGATTACCAAAGTTAGCCATGGATCAAATTCAAAAGTTTTTCAAAACTAGATTTTATGAATCCCGCTCTGATACCACTTGAAAGTTTGATAGGGATGTTAAGCCCTGATGAACTAGTCCCGAGGCTAACCAAGGGGGGGGGTGAATTGGTTATTTAAAAATTTAAGAGCAACAGGAAAAATCTTTTCGATGATTTGTAGCGGAAACAAGTAAACACATCAACGAAAAGATCAACCACAGATTTTACCCAAGCAGTTCATAACAGAAAACTAAAGTGCAGAAAATAATCAGAAAGAACACACCAGATTTTATAGTGGTTTGGTCAACTTGACTTATAACCACTCCCCAGAGCCTCCCCTCCGGGTATTACACTAACTCAAAGTTACTCTCTTTCTGCTCCCACAGCAAGGCAGAGAAGCCTGTACAAAAACTCTTTTCCATCGACATGGTGAGGCAGAGAACCTAACCTCCTTTCGCTTCCTCCTGAAGCAGGCAGAGAACCTCAGACTCCTTTCACTCCCTCCTGAAGCAGGCAGAGAACCTGACCTCCTTTCGGTTCCTCCTGAAGAGGGCAGAGAACCCGGATCTTCTTACGAACGATCCTCCCAAAGAAAACACCAACAAGACGAGAGACGATGAACAGAGAAGACGACTCTGATCCTTTCCTGGAGTAACCTTTATGAAACCCTCACAAACTCCCCCTCATAAGATCCTCTCTCTCTCTCTCCCAAACTCTCTCTCTCTAGGGTTTGTCTATAAAGGAAAGTGGCAAATTATTTTTCTTGTTGGAAGAAAAATATCTTTTATAGGAGGACTCAAAATTTGCCCTAAATCTCAACTAGTCAGCCTATATCATCTATAATGATCAATATATCATCTTGTATGATCAGTTCAAAATCTCCTATTTCAGCCTGGACGATCTGGCTCTTCTAGACGATTAGTGGAAAAAGTTGTTCAGATCATCCCATATGATTCTGCGATCATCCGGGAAGATTAGTGTAAATTTAGGAATTTCGTTCAGAAGACCGCTCTAGTCATCCAGAGAAACTTGTGCTAGATGACCTAAAATTGACTTGATCATCCAGGATGATAATGATATCGTCTTGTACGATTAGTTCAAAAAGTACCAAAATCATCCTGAGCACCGCTTTGTACGTACAACTGAAACACACTAGACGATCATGATCGTCTTGGCCGATCTTGCGATCGTCCCGGATGAGATGATCGTATCAGTTAAATATTAATTACTTTCCTTAATCACCAGACTAATTTAGGCATGATTATAATGGATTGTCCAGGATGATACATATATCATCTGGGAAGATCAGATCAAATCTCTAAAAATAAAACTTGCCTAACTTGATCCGGCGGATGAGAATTCCTGATTTGAGCCTATCGTCCTGTATGATGTACTGATCGTCCACAACGATCAGCTTAATCAGACAGACTTAACTTGGTTGCCCTAATTAGGGTTTTTATTTTCACTTGATCGTCCAAGATGATGTCAATATCGTCCAGGACGATCTGAACAAAAATTAAACAGAAAGTCTAATTCACTCAAGCTCTCCCCCTGAGTGTGTGTGTGAAAGGTTACTTAGCTAGGGGATCAGTTACATTACAATTTACTAAAAAAAAAGAAAATAGTATATTTAGATACACTTAGACCTGATCTTGAGTTGGCTTGAGTTACTTCTGATCTTTTGTACCTGAAATGGATTAGCCAAGCAAAATAGAATACAAACATATTTTGTCATCATCAAAACTGTACTATTTGAAACTAGATTTGCAACACAGAAGAACTTGTGCTGGACGACCTCAAAAAGACTTGATCGTCCAGGGCAATATTTCTATCATCCTGTACGATTAGTTGAAAAAGTGCCAAAATCATCTTAATCATCGCTCTGGATATACAGGTGAAACATGCTGGTGTTGACCCTATTTTTCCCCCAGATTTAGGTCAAAGGGTTGACCTGGTCAAATTTGACTAGAATAGACCGCAGAACCCATCCCAATGGGTTCAGGGAGTCAAGCCAAGTATGCTGAGCCCAGACCCAGGTCCTGGGTCAACCTGGTTGTCCAGGTCAACCTGGGTTGACCCAGATTGACCCAAAACCCTTCATACTTATTTTGAAACCCACTTCAAGACCTCATGAGCTCAACCCCTCTTCCCTTGGACCCATTTTTGACCAAGTTGACTAGGTCAACTCATGCCTTGGTCCAACCTAGCCTTGTATGGTCAAACTTAACCTATTTTGGTCAAAATTCATCTATACAAGGTATTTAACCTTTCCCTAGTCATCTCATGAGGGGGATCCCGTCTAAATCAGCACCCTTATCTCCTCATTAGCTCTAAGACCAATCCAAGCTGTTGATCTTAGGTCTAGGACTATAAATAGGGAATTTAGGGTTTGTGTTAGGAATCTTGGCTCTTACTCTAAACCTAAGTGCTCCCAACCCGAGATCCTGCGTGTGTGAGCTCTCTAGGCTTCCCCTCATCCTTCCCACTCAAATCCACCCACCGGCGGTGAGCTTTCCAATGAACCAAGATGAAATCATTCCCTAGGAGAGTTCAATTCGATCCGAGGCGAATCCGAGCTCAAGTTTGAACTAAAAAATTATTCTTGGACAGTCTACAAGCTCAGAGAGCCCAGATCTCCCAAATCCACCGTGTGGATTAGGTAAAAACCCTAACCCTAGTTAGAAACACTTAGGGTTAATTAGCATCGTCATTAGTGCGTTTCAAGACAAATAAAGGATCCCACACGAATGCTCTTCATTACTATTACCTACGTTTAAAATTTCATGGCGTTTGGTTCATCCGATCCAACGAACGGGACGAAAAGCCTAACCTAGGGTATTTTCGTAACGTACGTTCGATGTACATTTTTTGGACCGTTGATCACGCGACCAATGGTCCAGATTTGTCCATCCCGTGACTCTGTTCTGCCGTGTATTCGATCCCGTGGATCAGCCACCCATTCGGCTCGATCACGACTGTTCGTTCGAAACAGCGGAGGATCCAACGGCTGAGAGCACATGCTGACGCGGATATGTTCTGCTCTTTTTTCGGGGCAATCATTGCCAATCATTACCCAGAACAGTGGGACCCAACACCTCTCTACTGTGTGGCCACCCAGCCTCTGCCGCCGTGGGTTCTCTCCTCAATGATTGCCCGGGACCGCGGAGCCAGTCCCGGGCCAACACATGGCTGACCGCCTCCACCGCGCCGCCGGCGCCGAGGATTAAATCGAGTTTAATTAATTTAAAATATATTTTTAAATCAGAAAAATCCAAAAAATCTTAAATAATTATTTTATTATTATTATTTATATTATTATTATTATTATTATTATTATTATTATTATTATTATTATTTTATAATTTATTATTTATTATAATTATTAAATTAATATTATTATTATTATATTATTATTATTATTATTATTATTTTAATATTATTGATTAATAATAATATTAATTACTTTAAGATTATTATTATATTAATAATATCATTATAATATTTTTATTTTAATATTATTGATTAATAATAATATTAATTACTTTAATATTATTATTATATTAATAATATCATTAAAATATTATTATTTTAATATTATTGATTAATAATAATATTAATTACTTTAATATTATTATTATATTAATAATGCCATTATTACTTTAATGTTATTACTGTATTGATAATAATAGCATTATGTTAATATTATTATTATACTAATAATATTGTTAATTATCTTAATATTATTATTATGTTAATAATAATATTATTATTTTAATACTTGTATCATATTTATAATATCATTATTATTATTAATGTTATTATTATATTAATAATATTGTTATTATTTTTAATCTTATCATTACATTAATATAATATTGTTATTTTGATATTATTATTGTATTATTAATACTTTAAAATTACCTTAGCTATTATTATATTATTATTCATATTTTAAAGTTATTTTAATTATTATTAACTATATTTATTTTAAAATCAAGATATTCTTATATCTAATTTATTTTAAAATTACTAATTATTTTCAAATATTAATTATTTAAAAATTATTTTTAAACCTATTTAACTTAGAAAATTCATAACTTTCTCATTTTTGATCGGATTTTGACGCACAATACCTTAAATTTTTCAAAAAAATATGAACTTTAATTTAAAAATATTTTTTGGATTCAAATTTTACTGCTCTTGATGATTTCTGTAATGTTTAATTATTTAGTTATTTAAATATTATTTAAATAATTAGTATAATCAATTATTTTGAAATAAAAATTATTTTTAAACCCCTCTTGGTGGCTGATGGACCTCCCATGCTTATGAACTGAATTACTTTCAAATTATCTTACTTTCAAACTTATATTTTTACATATTTATAATCTGTATGTATTTTAAAAATTACTTTAAAATTAAGTAGTATTTAAATCCTCCAATTTTGGGAGGTCCATCTCTTGTGAAATTTTAAACCTAGACTATATGTTTGAAAATCATTCATGTGAGAGAGGGATTAGTGAATGATTGGGTCACAATCATTCACTAATCACTTCATTAGGATTCTTTACTTAGTGCTTTCGTAGTCTTTTGCATGTGTAGGATGCACAAGCACATAGCCTGGGCTCTCCTAGATCTAAGGACATGTTTGTTGTGTTTATATTTGTTTCATTTCCCTTATGTTTTGCCCATGGTTAGCTAAGACATTGATTTAAGCCCATCTGACATAGTGACACCCTAAGGATAATAATTAAGGACCCGTCTAACAAACTTAGAAAAATTCCAAGAATTGGGGTTTACCTCTGATTGACTTGAAATTTGAAATAATTAAACTTAGTGACATCCTAAACTCCTCAGAATTTTCTAGGAATTTTTAGGACTTATTAAACCCCTTAATTGATCAACCCTAATTTACCCCTTAATTAGGACCCGATAATTTAAGAAAATTCTAATAACTTCATTTTAAATCTAAAAAATATCCATAATATATCAAACTCTTCAAAATTCAATCCCTAATCAATGAAAATTAAAAGCCCCTTGATTGGACCTCAATCTGAACTTTAATTTAATTTTGATTAAAAATCACCTTTTAATTAAATTAAATAATTAAAAATAATTAAAAATTATAAAATTTTCCCAAACACTTGGGAACACTTCTTTGGGTCATTCCTGACCTTTAGGGGTGATTCCAAGTAGTTTGGAACTGATTTGGATCAAAATCTCTAAAACAGCCCTTTTAATTAAATAATCTTGATAATTCACTAAATAGCCCAAACTTTGAAAATTCTTAACTAATTATAGAAAACTCCAAATTGAACAAACTCAAAGGAATTCAACTCACATTAGGGTTTAGTATTTATTAAAAATATTAAAATTCCAGAAATCAACTTAAGTCAAAAAGTCAATAATCCGGTCAAACTTACTTCAAAACAAGACCAAAACTTCGAAAATTCATAACTTTGGATAGAAGAGACCAAATTGGGCATGCTTATAGGCTAATTAATCAGGTTAAAGTCTATTGTTTTATAAAAATAATAACTGTCCATGAAATCCTTTTAATCAAAAAGTCAATTTTGGACCCCTTAGCCTAGTGTATAGGTGGACCCCGAACCTCTTGAAAATCACTAGCTCAACTTAAATTTCTGAAAAAATTCCCCTTAACCTAAAACTAGCATACTAATATGATAATAAATAAATTAATATGCCCCCTTCCTTTTAATCTTCAATCAACTAAATCAGCCTGACTAACCCACGGTTGCTATTGGGTAACCCAGGCCTACAAAGCTATTGACCTAGCCCCAAGGAAGGTGGAATAAACTTCATGGCCTAGGTACGAAACAAAGGTAGTAATCATTGAACTACTAAAATACACTTTATTTGATCTTTAATATAATAATACACAAACTCAAACCTAAACCTTTCTTCAAGACTTGCAACAAACCTGGACAGTAGGCAATTGTAATTAACTACCCAGCTTAGGATCCATCCCAGCCACACAGACCTCTACACACACTGTAGAATTGTTTGCTAGGGCACCACTTCTAAACCTAGGCTCGGCCGATGTTTGCTTTTCCTGCTGTGTGTAGAGCTTTTTCGGGTTTTCATTACATGTTGTGATTGTTGCTGGTGTGTTTATTTACTTTTACTACACTCTGGGAATTAATGTGATTGCACAATAGACTACCCATAGGTTAGGACCGATCTTGATACTAATGATATTTTTTGTAGGTGGCCATGCTCATATAGTACTAAATAAAAAGGGGGGGGGCAATAATCAAGATTTAAAGACTGACATTATTTTATGTAGGTGCTTTAGAAATTGCTCAGCCCCCCCTAAATAAATGAGGGCTAAATAAAATAATTATTATAAATTGCTACAGGTGCTCCAGAACTGCTTAGCCCTCAAATAATTAAGAGCATGGCCAAGCGTGGCTGTGATGAATACTTTTATTTTTCATATGAACTACTTGGGATGATTTCCATTAGGATAACCATACAGGAGAGTCTAGATCTACAGCTTACACTTAATGTAATTATTTGTAACCTGGTATAGAGTTGTGAAAGTTTATTTTGAGTGGGGATACAAGAATCCAAAGTTTTGATTCCAAAGAGGAAAGGACACCCAATATATGGATAGTCCTTTTCTATTTGGAAATCTAAATTTGGATCATTCTACAACCCAAAGAGTCCAAGGGTGCCGAGATCCAAGGAGTCCAAGGAGGCTGAGATCCGAGGAGTCCAATGAAGCTGAAATCCAAGGAGTCCAAGGAAGAGGAGATCAAGAAGATGAAGACCAAGTGTATCCCACTCAAAATAACTTGTGTCTGTTGTAGGATTAGAAATCCGGGTTATTTGCAGTGGTGCCCGACCACTTTATTTTCTGCAGACCCTGGTTCGTAATTAAGGGCAGTTGGCATATGGACATTTAATTAATTAATTTGGATATTTATTATTATTTGATGTGATGATGATTACGTATAGGTTGTATGCTTTTCTTAGTTTTCTGGTGTCTTGCATGCCGCTTTTGTTTTAGCCTGGATTTCGTTAGGCTCTCTAAAGACTAAAACTTTTTTTACACATAACTGATATTCAAAATTTTAAGGCTTAAATAATCTAGCAACTTAACAATCTAGGGAATTGCCAGAATTGTTAGGGGTAGCATGCATATTATTGCATTTCTCTCTTTTCTTTCTATAAGACACTTCCCCGCCTGTGGGTAGAGTCTGAATAATCTTGGAAGATGAGGTGTCGGACCTGGGGAAACCCAGTTTAATGCTGAAAATTATTTTATAAGCCTTTTTAAAGTTTTATGCTTACCTGATTTGGAAGCTTCAACTAGCATACATTGTATTAGAAATTAACTAAATCAAAATTTTAATTGTATTAGATCTAGGAGGATTCACCCAACATCAGTCTGGGGCCAGTTAGGAAATTCTCTAGACGTCGGCCCTACTTCCAAGAACTATAACCTACCCACCCATCTTTTATAAGTGACTGTACAGTATGGTTTTAAAGCGATTAGGTGGTTAGCTGGCTCTCCCTTCCAGGCCGCGGTAAGTCGAGGTTTGGCATTGCATTATCTAGGACACAGGTGTTAGTGTTGCGTAGAACACTAAACCCATTAGATTTAAGATTCAAGGCAACTATTATTTCATAGTACGCCTCATCAGTAGGTAGGTCTTCTATCTTCCAGAGACCATAAGCCCTACATATCCACGTTTCACAGATGACGCCACCTCCATCCTTCTCTCATGCATGCTTTGAGTGCATGATTTATTTATTTTCTCTAATTTCTTCTCACTACTTTAGTCCCTCCGGATGTTGATATGAGCCGTGCATGTTGCGTAAGCCTAGTTGAACCTTCCTTTCCTATTGAGTAGGATTTTCTAGTCTTCGCCCTATGTGCCGATCCTATTTGAGAGTATAATATAGAATCATTAATCGAGAGTTTTCTCAAGCCCCAACTTGAGATGTAATTAACCACAGGGGCTTGTGCCCGTGGGAAATCGAATCCCACTTTCAAATAAACTCCACTCGAGCTGATGTATCAGGTGGGGGAAACCCATTGTGATGATAAGATCATATATATTGTTACCCATCAGGGTGTACTAGTGAGAGCCACTATCCTCAATGGCTAATTGTATATGTGATCGAATCTGCCCTCCCATTAGCAATCAAATGCTGTCTCCCCCCACGGGGCGGCAGTATTTTGTTTGTGTCCTTTCGGAGGTCCACAGGTTTCTGGCGACCACAATGGGACAACTTTCTCTCTCCATCTTTGGATTCTATATTATTTTCTCTTGTGTGTACTTCAAGATTGATACTCCTTAGATTAGGTTCGTCCCACTCTTAGTTAGGGTCCTTCCTTAGTTAGGATTGTTCCTTTTTCTTAGTCAGGGTTTCCCCCTAGCTAAGTTTCCTTCCTTCTGACCTTCTAGGTCATTTTGTCCCCCATCTATCATTCCTCTTATCATTGTTTCTTACTAATCATTTCAAATTTCTTTTATTCTTCTTGGCAGACAGTGACATGGCTTCTTCTGTGCCCTCCGTTACTTTCAGCTTTGGTTCTGACGAGCTGGTGACACTTCCTGAGTCCCTGCTAGCCAGTCCTCCTATTGGAGGAATCACTTTTGGTTCCTTCACTGACTCAGCCTTCGTCACTCTTGGCGGGCCGACCCCTGCTGAGGATGCTGCCTACTCTCCTCCCCAGAGTAGAACTCACGTAGCCTTGAGACCTTTCGGACGTCCAGTAGCTCAGTGGATAGCCCGGGCACCGGCTCATCCTACTCCTGTTCGTGTGCAGCCGGCACACCATGTGGTTAGGTAGCCAGTGCCTAGACCACTTCCTATTCAGCCCACCCGTTCTAAGGTTAGGCGACCAGTGCCTACCGCACCTATTGGCCAGACTGCCCCGGCTCCTTAGAGCCGGTAGGCAGTAGTTACCCCTGTTGTTATTCCGGTAGAGGCAGCTCATGTTTAGGTTCCCCCTCCTTCTTCCTCTAGGAAGAGGGGTGCCCAGACTGAGGCTCCTTCGCCCTCCTCTCATCGGGTTTCCTCTTTCGCTATGTTGTCTCACCCAGAGACCCTCGAGTAGACCCCGACACTTCCTGTAGTCCCTGTTCCCCCTTTCACTCAGGTAGTGGGTTCAGATGTTGCTTCATCTTCCGCCTCCGGCCTTGGGTGAAGGGCCCGGAGGAATAGAAACTGTAAACTTCGGTTGGCTGCATTCGAGGCAGATAAATAGCGGATGGCATATTCATTGGCTCAAAAGGAGCCAATTCAGAGGAGAGTGGTCCCCAGGCAGCGAGCACCATAACCAGTTGCAATTTCCCCTATCCCGGATGTTACAGTTGCCCCTGAGATAGCAGCAGTTCAGGGAGGTTGCTTATCCCCACTGACACATAGTGGTGATGAGGATGACATCGGTCGCATTGTGGCAGCCCCTCCTGTCGCTACTACTTTACCACGCGCTAGGGTCCCTAGGGATGATGCTGCTCGAACCCTCTCTCAGAGGATTTAGAGCATTATCCGCTTAGCGCAGGGTCAAGGCCCTGTCAGTCGGGGAGAGATTACTCCACCAGATTTCTTAGGCGTCTGTTTAGTTACGGAGGCAGACTGCTAGGCAGAGGTACAGATGGCAGAGAGGACAGCCACCCAGTTAGCCTGTTAGTTCAGTTCTGTTGGCGAGACCACAGATAGTTGCTCAAGTCATTGGATGATGCCCATGTCATCATGGACAGAGGAAGAAGTTGGAGCCTCCCAGAGCCCAACTCCATTCAGTTGTAGTAGCCCCGCAGCAGCCAGTTGCCCCTATTGGGTCCTGTCGCAGTAGATGGGTGTGGAGACGATGACAGGTAGAGTCCCCTGTCGAGGTAGTATAACTAGTTCAGGTAGTTGAGAAGTTAGAGTTAGATGTTTCTTCCGGGTCAGAGGCAGTTCCGATGGTCTATGACGCAGCGACGGATGATGATGTCGAAGTTTCTCCTTATGGTTCACCGGTTCAGGCAAAGCCAGCCCTTAGCCCCTACGGGACCTCCTCCCCATTGAGTCCATATATGGAGGATTTCCATCAGAACCTCTATGAGGATGATGCACTTGAGGATGACCTACTCGAGGAGGAGTCAGATGTAGATATACCGGTGCATAGAGTATTCGTGGTTACTAGACGTGGCCACTCAGACTAGCAGATAGAGGCAGATGATGATGATGAGAAGGGAGAAGCTGAGGTAAGAGGATCCCCCCGATCAGTTGAGATAGATGCCATAGTGCTACAGTTACAGACTTAGATGGCAGAGATGGCTAGGGCCGTAGCAGCGATGACAGCTCAGTTGACAGCTTTGGGGGCGGTGCCCTAGATAACGGGCGTAGGCACTCCTACTACGTCCAGGGACGAGCCAGTAGCACCACCTATAGTAGCACCAAATCCTGTAGGAGTAAACAGGGCCCAGAGAGTAATTCCAGTGGCACCTACAACAGCATCTTTTACTACCCCAATCCAGAGTTAGTCAGTTCAGTTCTCAGCCGAACAGATTCAGGATTTGATTGCCCAGAAGGTTGAGCAGGCCATTTCCGCCAGCAAATCTGGAGAGGTAGTTAGCAGGTGACGTCCTTACTCAGTAGAGTACGAGCACAAGCCCTACCCCTCTGGTTTTGTCCCTCCTAGGTTCAGAGTCTTTGATGGGTTTGTGAACCCAAGGCAGCACGTGGCCTAGTACCGAGCCATCTGCTACCACATAGGAGGGAACGACGCACTGAGGTTGAGACTCTTTGTCAGCAATTTAGTTGGGGTGGCCTTTGCCTAGTACACCGACCTCCTTAAAGATTCAGTACGCACCTTCGCAGAGTTGGGACAGTTGTTTATGCAGAGGTTTATCAGTGCAGAGCACCGGGTTACAGTTGGAGAGTTAGTGGTGACTAGACAGCGCCCTCGAGAGCCTCTCCCAGATTATATAGTCAGATGGAGAAACCTCAGCCTACAGTGTGATCCATAGTTACAGGAGCAACATGCAGTAGAGATTCTGTTAAAAAATATAGATGGTCTGATAGCACCTTATCTGAAGGGTTTCAACATCAGAACCTTTCAGAAGTTGTTGACGAAGGTGATCAGTTTGTAGGACAGCATACCCGATGCAGTCCCTCCTAAGGTTGAGAGTCAACCTTTACGTAGACCTCAGCGGCAGGAGTCTTCAGGGGTACCTCCACCTAGGAGAGGGGAGGTCCACAGTATCTATGGACCATCAGATAAGGGAAAGAAGCCCTTAGTCATTTCAGTACCACCTTAGTAGTCTCACACACCGGGCTAGTCAGCAGTGCAGCCTAGACCCTCACGAAGGACCCTAGAGAGCCAACAGTACCTACGGGAGAAGCTTAGTAAGGAATATCCCTTTAAAAGGGAAAGTGTGAAGAATATTTTAAAATTCCTTACTAAGAGGAACATTTTAACATTCCCGAACAACAGTAGAGTGGAGGACGAGGGACAGACAGAACACCCACTCTATTGTCCATTTCACAGACATATCGGGCATGTTATAGAAGACTGTTATGTGTTCAAGGATAGAGTTGAGAAGCTCTTGGATAGTGGAGAGATCCTCCTACAGGACAGTGACTTGGTTCACCCCAAGGGCAAGATATCTCAAACAGTTCAGATGATCTCGGGTTCCAGTAGTTACAGTGATAGTCAGAGTGATAGCTAGAGCAGTCGTAGCAGATCACCCAGAGGTTCTGAGGGGGAGTGGCAGCTAGTACTCTCTCAAAAGATGAAGCAGATGTTCTGTCAGATAGATCAGAGTTCAGAGGTAGTTGAGAGGAGGCCTATCTAGGCGAAGTCGACAGTTGCCAGCCCAATTTCTTCGCCAGCACCTTTTTCTTCTTCTGTTCCTGTTGTAGTGCCTACTGAGCACATTTCTTTTCCTATTTCTACTTTATGTAATAATAAAATATATAAAAAGGAAAAGATTATTGTAACTTCCGAGTGGAAGACGGGATGCCATCCAGCACTTACGCTGAACGATTTTGTTCTCCCTTTGACTGATGATGAAATAATAGAAGAAGGTGATTCTAGCTACTTTTAGTGTTCTGGCCCTACTTTTACTTCTTCTAGCACTTGCTCTTTTAATGTTTTATATATTTCTTGTAATAATTCTGTATGTGATGAGGAGTCTGAGTGTGATGAAGAACCGATCTTTATGATTCTGGAGGGTGGTTGTTACATGGATTCCGAAGATGAATCCGAGAACCCACTCCAGTCACTTTCCTTGAAGCCAACACAAGCCATTACCGCTAAACCAAGTGAATCTCCTATTGAAGATGACTCGATACAGGAAGTTCACTTGCATTCAGGGAAGGTTCTTCCACCAAGAATAGCTAGGAATACAAAAGAAAAAGATAAGAATATTGTTACCCAGCAGGACGATCCTATCCCTTCCTCCCAAGAGCAGTCTAAGGAGAAAGGGAAAGGCCCTCAGTTGGAGGTTGATTATAATGTGTTGGCTTACTTAAGAAAAATTCCTACCCTTCTCAGTGTCTATGATGCTTTGATGATGTCTTCTAACTTGAGAGAGACCCTGGTAAAAGTACTACTCGAACCAGAGTCCTATCAAGCCTTCTTTGCTTCCGAATCTATTAGGGATGCATGTTATTTGAGAGAGATACCATACATTAGCTTTTCAGATCATGATCTTCTCTTGGGTACCTTTGATCACAATCATCCCTTAAACGTCACCGCTGATGTCAACGGTTATGAGTTGAATAGGGTCCTCATTGACCAAGGAGCTTCAATAAATATCCTAAGCTATGAAACTTTAAAGAGCCTCTCCCTTGGTCATCTGAAGTTAACCTCCGATAAGATTAAGTTGAAAGGCTTCAATGACCAAGGACAGCATGCCCTAGGGTCTATCACCATGCCTCTGAAGTTTAGAAATTTCCTCACTGAGGCAAAATTTCATGTGATCGAGGCCGATACTTCATATAGGGCTCTCTTAGGAAGGTCCTGGATTTATGAGTATGGAATGGTGCCCTCTTCCCTGCACCAATGTATGAAGTATATGAGGAATGAAGTCGAGTATTCCATTCCTGGGGATACCCACCCCTTTTTCATGTATGAGGTCTCTTTTTATGATGATGCTGAGCATTACATACCTCATCCTGCCTAGTCACCAGTGATACCTTCCAATACTGTACAGGGTCCTATACAGCTACCTGTATGAGGTCCATCACAGGTTAGTATTGAGGTAGATGGCCACCACTGCAGATCCTGTTAGATCTCCTTTCCTATTTACAGTTGGGCATGATGTTCCCCCTAGTAGAGGAAGGGGAGAGCGAGGTAGAGGTAGAGGCAGAGGGTCAACTATCTCACTGTGAAACTATGACGCTCAAATCCCTCCTCCCTCATATCTTTACGCTTCTCCTTTGACTGTCAAGTCTGACTCCTCTGACGATGAGATGATTATTGTCCCCCATCACCCAGCTCCCTCGCCAACCCCAGATTTCATTGATTATAGTTTACTACCTATCTTTTATAGGTACTTGATACCTGAGGGCAGTTTAGTTATTGACAGTGGTTCAGACGAGGAAGTAGACGCCCGACGTCAGACCACTGGTCAACAGCCCCTTTCCCGTCAGATATGCGGAATAAGAGTTGAGGAGTCTCACCAGAAGTCTTTAATTATTCCCTCCACTAGCGATGGTGGTGCACTAAAGGTTAGACGTTGCCCTCTACCTCCTCTATACGAAACCTTTGTGCCACCACGAGCTAGTGAGTGTACCTCATTATCCCATAGTGTAGGTGCCCCACTGGGTCCTGAGAGTTAGGGTTCAGTGGAGACCGTTATGGATAACAAGATCACAACTGCCCCTCGTTATTTTTCCCCTTTTGTAGAAGGTCGTGTAGAGTGGGGCGCAGTTATCTCGACTTAGTCGGGCGAATAAGCTCTACGATAGGCTCGTGTTTGGTGAACATATATACCTCAAACCAAGCAAGGTTTAGGTTATGTTGAGCAGAGCTCACCTAACCACGCTAAAATTCGAGATATTTCCCACTCATATCCGGTTATTTCTCTTACCGATAAAGAAGACTCGGATGATGATGAGGACAGAGTGCTTGATGCTCCTCGAGAGTTTGAAGATGACATCACTTCCACCATGGACGAACTATGTGAGATAAACTTAGGCACTGAATCAGATCCTAGACCTATTTTTTATAGTGTATTGTTATCTGACTCAGAGGCTCAAGAATACATCGAGCTACTCTCAGAGTTTAGAGATTGCTTTGCCTAGAACTACATCGAGATGCCTAGTATAAACCTTGATATACCAGTCCACAAACTAGCCATTCAGCCTGATGTAGTCCCTGTTAAGCAAGCACATTGTAGGATGAGGTTGGAGGTAGAACAACAGATGATCGCTAAAACTAAGAAGCTTATAGAGGCCAATTTCATTTATGAAGAGAAGTGTCATACTTGGCTTGCCAACATTATTCCAGTCCGGAAGAAGAGTGGACAGATTCGTGTCTGTATCGATTTTCATAATTTAAACAAGGCATGTCCTAAGGATTATTTTCCTCTTCCTATCCCCGAGCTCATGGTGGATATAGCATCGTCCCATAGCATTTTCTCCTTCATGGATGGTTCATCTGGTTATAACCAGATAAATATGGACCCCGATGAGGAGAAGTTTACTGCATTTCACATACCTATAGGTGTATTTTGCTATAAGGTGATGCCCTTTGGTCTCAAGAATGCCGGGGCCACCTACCAACGTGCTATGACTATTATCTTCGACGAGATGATACATGAGCAAGTTGAATGCTATGTAGATAATCTGGTAGTCAAAAGTAAGGTCCGTGGAGATCACCTTCGAGATCTATGAATCATTTTTGAACGCCTGCGTAAGTATGATTTAAAAATGAATCCTTTAAAATATGCATTTGGAGTTAGTGCAGGAAAGTTCCTAGGGTTTATAGTTCGCTACCGTGGCATCGAGATTGACACTTCCATGATCAAAGCCATAGTAGACTTAAAACCACCTAAAAGCCTTACCCAGCTAAGGTCTTTTCAACGAAAGCTAGTATTCCTGTAGAGATGTATCTCCAATCTGTCTGGTAGGTGTCACCCCTTTGCTGCCCTAGTAAAGAAGGACGTACGCTTTCACTGGGACGAGCATTATCAGGAGGCCTTTGAAAGTATAAAGTTCTACCTGATGAACCCCCCTATTTTAGCTGCACCCAAATCAGGGAGGCCGTTAATTCTCTACACTACGTCCCCGGATGAGTCTTTGGGTGCACTGTTGGCTCACAAGAATGAGGAAGGTAAGGAGAATGCCCTGTACTACCTCAGTAGAAGGTTTATACTCGTAGAGCTGAAGTACCTGGCGATGGAAAAGTAATGTTTATCTTTCATCTTTACTGTACAGAAGCTTAGGCATTATATGCTTTCACATAAAGTCAACCTAATCTCTCGAGTCAACCCCTTGCAGTATCTGATGACCCATCTGACCCTCTCAAGTCATCTAGCACGGTGGTCTATGATCCTCCTGTAGTTTGACATCACTTTTGTCCCTCAGCGGGCTGTCAAAGGATAGGCTCTAGCATATTTTTCTTGTTGCTCACCCGATCCCTGCAGACTCCCCACTCAATGATGAGCTGCCTGATGAGCTAATCATGAGTATGGATGAACAAGAGTCCCCTACTTGGGAGTTCTACTTTGATGGTGCGTCATCCATTAAGGCCTTGAGCCCGAATGAAACTCCTATAGTTAGGGTAGGTCTGGCCTCATTTTCATATCTCCTGAAGGTCACACTCTGAGATATTCCTACAGACTTTCAGAACCTCGTACCAACAATGAAGCTGAGTACGAAGCTCTGATCTTAGGACTAGAGTTGGCCATTCAGATGAATATCATGCGGGTGAAAATCTTTGGAGACTCGCAACTAATTATAAATCAAGTAGTGGGATTCTACAAAGTAATTAAACTTGAGCTATTGCCCTATCTCAACAAGGCAATGGAGCTCTTGTGCTTGATTCCTGAAGTGACCTTAGCTAAAATCCCTAGATCTGCCAATAACAAGCAAGATGCATTTGCTAAGTTAGCAATGGAACTGGCTGACCTAACTGGCAATCCACTGTCTATCGTTGTCCAGTGCCGTCAAGCCCTATACCCCACAGACCTGTCTTCTCCCGATCAGACCCTCACAATGTTCTTAGTTGAGGAAGAGTCAGATTGGAGAGCACCCTTTATAGAGTATTTGAATCATGGCAGGCTTCCGGATGATAGATCCCTTGCTGCTCAGATCAGAAAGAGAGCTCAATAATTCACTTATGTGAACGAAGCCTTGTATCGACGCTCTTTTGACCAAATGTTGTTACGTTGCCTCAACAACGAGGAGGCTCACAAGGTTATGGGTGAGATACATGAAGGTGTTTGTGGTGCTCATCAGTCCAGACCAAAAATGAAGAACACGATTAAATACCTTTGTTACTATTGGCCGACTATGATCCATGATTGCATGTAGCATGCTAGAAAGTGCCACCAGTACCAAATTCATGGCACGGTGATTCACCAACCCCCTAATCCGCTACACCCTACTGTATCATCTTGGCTATTTGAGGGCTGGGGCATGGATGTAGTGGGTCCTATCGACCCTCCTTCCTCTAAGGGTCATAGGTTTATTTTAGCTGCCACTGATTACTTCTCTAAGTGGGCAGAGGCTGTGCCACTTAAGGAAGTCAAATCAGAAGATGTGATGCATTTCTTTCATGATCATATTGTCTATCGCTTTGGTGTCCCGCACCGTATCATTTCAGATAATGGCCCGTCGTTTAGGAGCACCAAGATTACTAGATTTTCCCACCGCCATAACATCAATTGGCACTATTCTTCGATTTACTATCCCAAGGCCAATGGCTTGACAGAGGCATTCAACAAAACTCTCATGCAATTAATAAGAAAAGTCTTAGTTGCAAACACATGAGAGTGGCACGATAGCCTTCCCGAGGCACTATAGGCTATAGGACTACATACCGTACTCCTACTCAGTCTACCCCATATGCTTTGGCCTTCGGGGTTGAGGCCATCCTCCCACTTGAGGTCGAGCTTGCCTCATTACGTGTGGCAGTCAGCCACAATCTTTCCCACGAAGATAATGCCCGACTACGGATGGAAGAGCTTGATGGTTTAGAAGAGCTTCACCTGCAAGCTTATCAGAACCTCAAACTATACTAGGCCCGTATGGCTCGATCACATGATCACCTTGTCCGACTCCGTGCTTTCCGGGTTGGGAAGTTGGTCCTTATTTTGCGTAGACCTATCATTTTGTACTATCGTTGAAGTGGTAAGTTTGAGCCTATCTAGGAAGGCCCCTTCGCTGTAGAGCAAGTCTATGAAGGTGGTGCCTACCTACTCATTGATGCCAATGGTGTTCACCCTATACCTGTCATCAACGAGCAGTACTTAAAACAGTACTATGCCTGAGTTCACTCTTCGGAAAAAGGGGGGTCTCCCTACCTCCTTTAAATACTCCTCTGTATATGCACCCCCTTTGGAGGGGCTTCTGTGTGGCCACGACGATTTATCCTCTACCACATGATGTTTGTTACGAGAAGTATGAGGCTATCCTTAGGGTGGTGAGGTGAGATGATATGATTTATGCACTGGCATAAACTCTAGTCTCTATCATCTCCCTTGTCTGAACTCTTCTAGACCAGATCTTGACCCATATCTGTCCAAATAAAGATCCAAGTTCTATCTTCAATGATGGGGTCTTTAAATTCAATGTGTGCAAAATTTCTAAAAGAAAAATTAATCTGAAAAAAGTCTAAGAGTTTGAAACACAAAGTAAACTTTTGAGAGAATTTTTCTTAGAAAGTACGTGACTTATTTTTTTTCCTAATGAAAAATTTACCCCTATCTTCTTTAAAAAGTGAAGTAATTGGGGCTTGACTCCTCTAAACGCTTAAAGGAAAATTATGATGTTAAAAAAAAATGTATGCCTTCTCTCATCTCCCTTGCTTGGGATGATTTTATATTTTGAACTAAAATCTAAATCAAACTGAAATTAGATTTAGAAATGAATATATTCCCCGTCATCTTGTAGTTTTCTATCTCGTAGGCATCTTTCGCATGCTGATGAATCTGCCTCATAATTTCTTTATTCAAGTTGTTTATTCTTATCATAGGATTGGGTTTGCTTTATAGATTTTTCTTCCTTGCACAAGAGAGTGAGTTTTTCTTATCTTATGTTTGGAGGATAATCTTACAACTGAGAAAGTTTTCTTTTAGAGATTTAGAAAGGGAGCCAATTACAAAATGAAAGATACACAAAGTGTATCAAATAATGAAAAGATGCTCAGTGCGCCAAAAATCAATGATACACAAAGTATATCAAAACTGAAAAGATCCATAAAATGCGCCATAAAGTTAAAGATGCATAAAGTGCATCAAATAATTAAAAGATGTGCAGTGCGCCAAACCAAGTTGAGGGGCTCAAAATGAGCCCGAGATGAATAAGTAAATGGCTTCCCTTTATTGTAAATCTTTAAATCTCAGAAAATCCATATCCATTGATATTTGTGATACTTGAGTTTGAAAATCATACTTTTGGATTCATCATCGTGCAATGATATCCGATTAGATATAAAACTATTTTCTTGCAAGAAGATTGAGAAGATTCAATTTCTCTCTCGAATTTAAACCCTTTTGAATTAGATATTCATTCAAAATATATAAGGGAGAGAGCCCTGTTTAGCTTGTAGGGAGCTTAAGCTAGGTTAGCAAAATTTAAATCCATAACCTTTTTGGGTTTAGATGGAGTCAACCTATATTACTGAACTTTCTGAACCTTTTTAAGATTCAAGATGATTAAGAGATTAATTTTTTATTTCTAAAAATAGTCCTTTTACTCTCTGATGAAATTTTCACTCCTTAAGAAATGTGTGAATCAGACTTCTCTCAGATTAATTGGTAAGTGCTTAACATCTCTTAGTATCCTCGCTATTGAGCTTGTTTAAAGGCTTACCTTATTCTTTTGAAAATTCGTGCATGAAAATATTTTGGCCTCAACATCTGATTATAGGCCATTCTTAAGGTCTGATATGAGTCTTGCATTTATTGCATCTTTCTCTTTTGAGTTCTGGTTGTTCGGGAGTTTTCCCCCTCTTTGTTTCCCCAGTTTCACTCACCAGTTTGAGTGTGGCCTGGGATATCAAAGTCATTGACTTAGATCCCTTAGGGGATGTGATGATGGGCCCATACCAACCTGTATTTAGCAGGAATGGTGATGCTGATCCACCATCCTAATTCGAGTTTCATTCATACATCAGTTTTTATTCTGATTATGCCCCCAGTTTTATTTATGTGGCGAATATGGCCTGGGTTATCAAAGCCAATCCTACCTCCCTCTTTTTATGTTTTAATCATTAGAGGATACCTCATACTATGGGTAACTCATGGATATGGTAAACGTTCCATCTACCGCGTGTTACCTTCGACAGTACGGGATATACTCGATCTATGATTTTGAACAAATAGAAAAATATACAAAATAAAAAAATGCGCATTGATAAAATAAAAGGGGGAAGCTCTTAGTAGAGCAAAATCGGTTGCCCTTGTCACAGGTGGAACCCAGTAATACTCTATAGGACCTCAAATTTCCCAAAATTTTCTTTTCTTCTCCTACGAAGCGTATGAGTGACCGCTTCAAGGATGAGTTTACACTTGTGATTATTATGATCTTTTATAATCTTGATAGTCCTTGTTAGTGATGTGATACATCTTTCTCTAGATGTTAACATCCCACCTCTGTGAGCTTTAATTTCCTAGTAGGAAATCAGCTCTTTAGTTTCTTTTAGCAACCTACTTTTTTACCCTTACCCTGCTCCCAGCTGCTAGAGCAATCCTATGAGTCTGATAGTGTTGCTCCCACCTCTCACAGGGTCCCACCAGTCAGGGTGAGTGTTACCACTATGGTGTTTGAGGTTTATTGATCTTATTCATAAATCTTTATCCTCGACGGCGAGCGTGTCCCCTCGCTATCTTGAGTTGTTTTCCTAGTAGTGTTGTAGTATGCCTGGTTACAAATGTTAGCATCACTGCTTAGTAAGCTTTGATTTTCTAGCACAAAATCATCTCACTTGTTTTGTAGTGACATACTTTCCCATGGTGACTTGACCCTTGGCTGTAGAGAGATCCCTTGGATGTGTTTATGTTGCTTCTTACCCCTACAGGGTCCCACTAGCTTATGTGGGTGTACCATGGTAGCCTTTTATACTGTTTCTCCTTGATATAGTCCTTGTTTTCTGCAGCAAGTGTGTCCTCTTTGCTACTCTAGTTACTCATTGGGAATGAGATCACCCCTCTCACACTTTGCTGAAGGCGTACATTTCCCTATTGTCTCTCGAGGCATCATTCTGGTGCTTCTAGGTTCAAATGATCTTGGTTTCGCCTAGGTAGTTTCACTGGCATTTGGATACTTGTGGCCACGATGATTTGCCCTCTACCACGTAGTAACCAATACACTAGTTTGAAGCTCCTTAGATGACCTTTCTCTCTTTGAAAATTTTTTAAATCTAGCTTTCTACTCCTCTTCACATCCCTACACATATGCTTGTTAAGGTATGGTTGAGATGACTTTTCCATGATTGCTCTACTGTAGGCATATGCGCCGAGTAGACATCAGACTTTACTTAATTGAGAGTGCCCCACAGGGCCCCTGTGAGGCATAGCTAACCACAACTTTACCCTAATTGTCCTGTCGCTCTGGCGGACATCAGATCTTTACCCTGATTATCCTGCCGCTCTGGCAGACATCAGACCTTTACCCTGATCGTCCTGCCCTGAGCAAGCGGACATCAGACTTTACTTACTGTTGCAACTCGGGCTCACGAGTTCTTATTTTGATGACAATAAATATTATGGTTCATCTCCTAGTACAAAAATCAAAAGATGCGCAAAGTGCCAAATAAATTGAATAAGAGGCACAAAATTAGCCCATAAAAGCTGCTTCCATTCTTGTAAATCTCTAAAGTTTAGAAAACTCTTATGACTTTTTGATAGATTCGTTACTTGAGTTTGAAAATCAAAATTTTTTGATTCATTATTTTGCATTAATCTTTTATTAGATGTATTTCATGAAAGGAGTTTTGAAAGATTTTTATTTCCTTATCTAATTTGTTCCTTGATTTAAATATTGGCTTAAAAAGTTTTTTCTCCTTTTTAAAACCTGAGTTTGGATTTACATTTTCTGATTCTCTAACCTTTCTTGGTTCAAAGAAGTCAATTCATGTCTTACTAAGTTTTGAAGAACCTCAAGAGGTGACTTTTCAAATTATTGCTCCTCCTCTTTTTGATAATGTCAAAGGGGGAGAACGTATTGTTATTACTGTTGTATTTGTGATATTTGTTTTTGTGTTGTTTGTTTTACATCATATTGTTCTTTTAGTTAATTTAAAAATTAAAAAAAAAAAGAGAAGAACGTATTTCTCCCTATTTTTAAAAGACTTTTTCTTAGTGAGAGGGAGATTAGGAGAAAATATCTTTTTGTAAATTCAACCAGAAATATTTACCATCTTCAAAAAGGGGGAGATTGTTGCAACTCGGGCTCACGAGTTCTTATTTTGATGATAATAAATATTATGGTTCATCTCCTAGTATTTGAAATATATATTTATTTGTGTGTACTAATATTTCAGGAATAGCATGCATAAATACAAGAAAGATTCAAGACTCAAGAATGAGTAGAATAGGCTTTATTATATTTCTCATTCATGTACTTTTTGATTTCTTGAGTCAAGTCCTGTGAGGGTGTATGCTTATTTGTGACTGTGTGTACACATACTTAGGGGGAGTGAGATCCTGTCAAAACCAGAAGTTCAACTTTTGAATAAATCGTACTGGACGATCCAATATGATCTCAAAACCCTAGACGCCATGATAATTTAAGCAAGGATTTAAGAGTCAAAATTTGTTCTAATCGTCCTGGACGATCTATATATCGTATGGGACGATTTGTATAAAATTTGTACTGATCGTCCTGTACTATATCTGGATCATACGGGACTATCAGGCCAAATTCTACACATCGTCCAGGACGATCCTGCGATCGTCCTGGATGATCTTTGGCGGCAGAATTGAGTTTTAGGGTTTTCTGAAGCTGTCTTTTGGAGCACATCGTCCTTGACGATCCGGCGATCGTCCTGGATGATCTTTGCCGCCAGAACTAATTTGGAAGGGTTTTTGGAGCTCTTTATTTAAGCTTTCTCAAGGCACTTAATAGGTGTCTTTGGCAGCCATTGGGGCTTTGTTCTTTTGGAGAAAACTTGAAGAGAGAGCTTGAAAGGGAGAGAGGAAAGGGTGGAGTTTGAGAGGGAGAAGAGCCTGGGAAGGGGGATTCTCGAGGGAGTGTGAGGGGGTTCACACGGTTGCTCCGGCAAGCTTGCACCTAAGTACCATCTGATTCAAGGGTCGTCTCGAGGGAAGTTTTGGGAAGAAGAAGATCTCTTTGGTGTTAGTAGACCCGGCTACTCCGCCGCACCGGGGAAGGTGGAAGTGATTTTGTAAGGGCTTCTCCGCCTAGCTGTGGGGGCTGAAGGAGGGATACTATTTGGTTTAGTGCAATACTTGGAGGGTGCCTCCGAGGAGTGGACGTAGGTCAGGTTGAACCGAATCACTATAAATTCGGTGTGTTCTTTCTTATTATTTTCTGCACTTTATTTTATTGTGATTATCTGCTTGGGTGATATCTGTGATTGATCTTTTTATCGTTGTTTTAATTTGTTTCCGCTGCACGTTATAAAAAGATTTTTGTTTTATTTCAAATATCCAATTCACCCCCCCTCTTGGTTAGCCTCGGGACTAGTTTATCAGGGCTTAACATCCCTATCGAACTTTCAAGTGGTATCAGAGCGGGATTCAAAATTTAAGTTTAAAAACTTTTGAATTTGATCCATGGCTAACTATAACAATCATAATATTGCGGAAGGTTATTCAATCACCCGGCCACCACTTTTTGAAAATATTACTTTTGATTTTTGGAAAATTTGCATGTCTACTTTCTTACAATCTATTGATTATCGCATGTGGCATATGATTCAAGTTAGTTATTCTATACCGTCACGTATTATAAATGAAATTAAAGTTGATATTCCTTTTTCTGAATGGAGTAGATCAGATCAGATCAATGCTCAATTGAATGCTAAATGTTTGAATTATTTTTTCTGTGCTTTGAATTCTGATGATTGTATGTTAATATCTGCATACACTTCTGGCAAAGAAATTTGGGATAAATTATGCACTAGATATGAAGGTACTTATGAAATCAAGCAATCTAGGCTAAATATGTTAATACATGATTATGAACTTTTTAGCATGAAACCTTATGAAACGATCTTGGACATGTTTACTAGGTTTTCTCAAATTGTGACATCATTACATGCTTTAGGAAAAGAACTTTCAAATTTTGAAAAAGTTAATAAACTCCTAAGTTCTCTACTTGCTAAATTTGATGCCAAAGTCATTGCAATTTCTGAATCAAAAAATTTGAACGAATATTCTATTAATAATTTGATTGGCTCACTCATTGCCTACGAGCAAGGTTTAGGTCAAAAGCTTTTGGATGCAGATAAAATGATAGTACTGAAAACTGAAGACATTGGAAAAAACAACTCATAAAGTGATGAAAGTGAAGAGTTAGCATCAGTAACAAACAAATTGAAAAATCTACTAAGGCACAAATATCAACATCAAAAGTGGAACAAAGGTAAAAATGGTAAGAATGTAAAGTTTTCTTCTGATGTTATTTATTTTGGATGTAGGAAGCCTGGACATATGAAAAATTAGTGCCCAAACTTAAGAACCCTTCCTGAAAAGGAAAAGGGTAAAGCTAAGCAAATTATAATAAGGGCTGATAATGCAAAACAAAAAATGCCCTAGGCAGATCTAGCTTCTGAATCATCAGATCAGGAGCAAGCTAATGTAAATTAATATTCTTTTTGTGTGTTTATATTTTTTATTTTTTTGTTACTATTATTTATTCGTTATGTTTTCTGTGTTTTCTTATTTTTGTTTTTCCTTTTAAAATTCTTTATGTTCCTTTTTGTTGTTTCTCTGATCAAGCACACACATAACACCTCTTGTTTTAAAAATCATTTTTTTAAGATCTTGTTTTCTAAAAAATGGAAAATTTACCTCCTGTATTTTCTAAATGCTATGTTAGTTGTGGTTGATTTCTCTAAAATCAAGTAAAGGAAGGAAACTCATGATTTTGTCTCTCTAACTCATTTCTTTGAATAAGGCTATCTTACTTTTGATTCAAAATCTATTTTAGATTATAAATTGGTTTTTGAAATTAAAACTTTTTTCATCTCCCAACATTTTGTCTATCTCGTAGGAATCTTTTGCAAATTATTGAACCAACTTCAAGATTATCTTATTCAGGTTGTTCGTCTTTATCATAAGAATAAGGTTTGCTGATTTTAAAGATTTAGAAAGGAGGCAATTTATAAAAATCAAAAGATGTGCAGTACGCCAAACAAATTGAAAAGAGGCACAAAATGAGCCCAAAGCTGAAAAGATGCGAAATTGCCAAATTGAATACACAAAGTGTATCAAAAATTAAAAGATGTGCAAAGTGCCATATAAATTGAAAAAGAGGCACAAAATTAGCCCATAAAAGCTGCTTCCATTCTTGTAAATCTCTAAAGTTTAGAAAACTCTTATGACTTTTTGATAGATTCGTTACTTGAGTTTTAAAATCAAAATTTTTCGATTCATTACTTTGCATTATTCTTTTATTAGATGTATTTCATGAAAGGAGTTTTGAAAGATTTTTATTTCCTTATCTAATTTATTCCTTGGTTTAGATATTGGCTTAAAAAGTTTTTCGCCTTTTTAAAACCTGAGTTTGGATTTATATTTTCTGATTCTCTAACCTTTCTTGGTTAAAAGAAGTCAATTCATGTCTTACTAAGTTTTGGAGAACCTCAAGAGGTGACTTTTCAAATTATTGCTCCTCCTCTTTTTGATAATGTCAAAGGGGGAGAACGTATTGTTGTTACTGTTGTATTTGTGATATTTATTTTTGTGTTGTTTGTTTTACATCATATTGTTGTTTTAGTTATTTTAAATATTAAAAAAAAAGAGAAAAAAGTATTTCTCTCTATTTTTAAAAGACTTTTTCTTAGTGAGGGGGAGATTAGGAGAAAATATCTTTTTGCAAATTCAACCAGAAATATTTGCCATCATCAAAAAGGGGGAGATTGTTGAAACTCGGGCTCACGAGTTCTTATTTTGATGATAACAAATATTATGGTATATCTCCTAGTATTTGAAATATATATTTATTTGTGTGTACTAACATTTCAGGAATAGCATGCATCAATCTAAGAAAGATTCAAGACTCAAGAATGAGTAGAATAGGCTTTATTGTATTTCTCATTCATGTACTTTCTGATTTCTTGAGTCAAGTCCTGTAAGGGTGTATGCTTATTTGTGACTGTGTGTACACATACTCAGGGGGAGTGAGATCCTGTCAAAACCAGAAGTTCAACTTTTGAACAAATTGTACTGGACGATCCAATATGATCTCAAAACCCTAGCCGCCATGATAATTTAAGCAAGGATTTAGGAGTCAAAATTTGTTCTAATCGTCCTGGACGATCTATATATCGTACGGGACGATTTGTGCAAAATTTGTATTGATCGTCCTGTACTATCCCAGGATCATACGGGACTATCAGGTCAAATTCTGCACATCATCCAGGACGATCCTGCGATCATCCTGGACGATCTTTGGCGGTAGAATTGAGTTTTTAGGGTTTTCTGAAGCCGTCTTTTGGAGCACATCGTCCTGGATGATCCGGCGATCGTCCTGGACGATCTTTGCCACCAGAACTAATTTGGAAGGGTTTTTGGAGCTCTTTATTTAAGCTTTCTCAAGGCACTTGATAGGTGTCTTTGGCAGCCATTGGAGCTTCGTTCTTTTGGAGAAAACTTAAAGAGAGAGCTTGAAAGGGAGAGAGGAAAGGGTGGAGTTTGAGAGGGAGAAGAGCCTGGGAAGGGGGATTCTCGAGGGAGTGTGAGGGGGTTCACACGGTTGCTCCGGCAAGCTTGCACCTATGTACCATCGGATTCAAGGGTCATCTCAAGGGAAGTTTTGGGAAGAAGAAGATCTCTTTGGTGTCAGAGGACTCGGCAATTCCACCGCACCGGGGAAGGTGGAAGTGATTTTGTAAGGGCTTCTCTGCCTAGCTGTGGGGGCTGAAGGAGAGACACTATTTAATTTAGTGCAATACTTGGAGGGTGCCTCCGAGGAGTGGACGTAGGTCAGGTTGGACCGAATCACTATAAATCTGGTGTGTTCTTTCTTATTATTTTCGGCACTTTATTTTATTGTGATTATCTGCTTGGGTGATATCTGTGATTGATCTTTTTATCATTATTTTAATTCATTTTCGCTGCACGTTATAAAAAGATTTTTGTTTTGTTTCAAATATCCAATTCACCCCCCCTCTTGGTTAGCCTCGGGACTAGTTCATCAGGGCTTAACATCCCTATCAAACTTTCACTTACTAGTTGAGCGAGCCCAACAAAGTCCCTGGGAGGTAATCCTCACCACCCCTTTACTATGGATGTTCTGTAAAAGACTTCATAGACTCCAATTTCGAGGCTTATTTACTTTTCTTGAGGTCAGGCAGAAGTATTGGGTCACCCTTATTCGCTGTTTCGAAAGGAGGAGGAGGAGACGGGATCCTTTCACCTTCTATTCTACTGTTTAAAATGAACGGTCAGGTAGTTGGTTTTACTTACTGGTTGAGCGAGCTCAACAGAGTCCCTGGGAGACACTCCTCACTACCCCTTTACTCTGGATGTTCTGTAAAAGACTACCCAGACTCCAATTTCGTGGCTTGTTTACTTTTGTTGAGATCAGGCAGAAGTATTGGGTCACCCCTATCCACTGTTCCAAAAGGAGTAGAAGGAGACGGGATCCTTTCACCTTCTATTCTACTGTTTGAAATGAACGTTACTCTGAATGTTCTATAAAAGACTATGCAGACTCCAATTTCGTGGCTATTTACTTTTATTGAGGTTAGATAGAAGTATTGGGTCACCCCTATCCACTGTTCTGAAAGGAGCAGGAGGAGACGAGATCCTTTCACCTTCTATTCTGCTGTTTGAAATGAACAGTCAGGTAGTTAGTTTTACTTACTGGTTGAGCAAGTTCGACAGAGTCCCTAGGAGGCACTCCTCACCACCCGTTTACTATGGATGTTCTGTAAAAGAGTACATAGGCTCCAATTTTGTGGCTTATTTACTCTTGTTAAGGTCAGGCAGGAGTATTGAGTCACTCCTATCCGTTGTTCCGAAAGGAGCAGGAGGAGACAAGATCCTTTCACCTTCTATCCGACTATTTGAAATGATCAGTTAGGAGGATGGTTTTACTTACCTGGTTAAGTGAGCCTGACAGTGTTCCTGGGAGGTATTCCTCACCACTACTTCTTCCCTGATTATTTTGCTTTGATCAAGCAGACATCAAACTTTACTTGGTCGAGTGAGCCTGACAGTATCTCTGGAAGGCATACCTCACCACTCTTTCACCTTCTATCACTACTGTTTCGATACGGTCAGATAGATAGTTGGTTTCCTTTACTACTTTACCTTTTGTTCTCACATCAGCTCTGCCCTTACGATAGGGCAAGGCAAGGAGAAGATCTCCTCTACTCTGTCACCTTTTAGTGGCCTGTTACTACTTTACTCTTTGTTCTTTCCTCTACTCTGTCACCTTTTAGTGGCCTGTTACTACTTTACTCTTTGTTCTTTCCCCGACTCTGCCCTTGCTATAAGGCAAGGCCAGGAGGAGATCCCCTATTGCTCTTTTTTACCACTTTTGGTGCTCCCTTTTCTTGGGTATTTATTCTACTTCTTTTATTACATTCGGTCAACGTCAACACGAGCGGTTCACTAGTTTGTTCGCCACTCCTATTAGGGGTCCATTTGTTGACCCTATTTTTCCCCTAGATCTAGGTCAAGGGGTTGACCTGGTAAAATTTGACCAGACTAGACCCCAGAACCCATCCCAATGGGTTCAGGGAGTCAAGCCAAGTATGCTGAGCCCAGACCCAGGTCTTGGGTCAACCTAGTTGACCAGGTCAAACTGGGTTGACCCAGATTGATCCAAAACACTTCATACCTATTTTCAAACCCACTTCAAGACCTCATGAGCTCAACCCCTCTTCCCTTGGACCCATTTTTTACTAAGTTGACTAGGTCAACTCATGCCTTAGTCCAACCTAGCCTTGTATGGTTAAACTTGACCTATTTTTGTCAAAATTCATCCATACAAGGTATTTAACCTTTCCCTAATCATCTCATGAGGGGGATCCCATCTAAATTAGCTCCCTTATCTCCTAATTAGCTCTAGGACCAATCCAAGCCATTGATCTTAGGCCTAGGACTATAAATAGGGAATTTAGGGTTTGTGTTAGGAATCTTGGCTCTTATTATAAACCTAAGTGCTCCCAACCCGAGATCCTGCGTGTGTGAGCTCTCTAGTCCTCTCCTCACCCTTCCCACTCAAATCCACCCGTCAACCACCAGCCTGTGGTGAGCTTTCTAGCGAACCAAGATGAAATCCTTCCCTAGGTGAGTTCTATTCGATCTGAGGTGAATTCGAGCTCGAGTTCAACTAGAGAATTATTCTTGGACAGTCTACAAGCTCAGAGAGCCAAAGATCTCCCAAATCCACAGTGTGGATTAGGTAAAAACCCTAACCCTAGTTAGAAACACTTAGGGTTAATTAGCATCATCATTAGTGCATTTTATGAAAGTTCGATAGGGATGTTAAGCCATAGTGAACTAGTCCCGAGGCTAACCAAGAGGGGGGGTGAATTGGTTATTTAAAAATTTCACGATGACAATGAAAATCTTTTCGATACGTAGCAGCGGAAACACATAAATAAGAACGAAAAGATCAACCACAGATATTCACCCAAGCAGTTAATATCAGAAAAGTAAAGTGCAAAACTGAATCAGAAAAGCAAACCAGATTTTATAGTGGTTCGGTCAACTTGACCTACGTCCACTCCCCGGAGCCTCCCCTTCGGGTATTGCACTAAACAAAAAGTGTCTCTCCTTTTGCTCCCACAGCAAGGCGGAGAAGCCTGTACAAACACCTCCTTTACACCACACGGTGAGGCAGAGAACCCGACCTCCTTCCGCTTCCTCCTGAAGCAGGCAGAGAACCTTCGAACTCCTTTTACTTCCACATGAAGCGGGCAGAGAACCCCAGATCTTCTTGCGAACGATCCTCCCATTACGAACACCGACTAGACGAAAGGCGACGGGCGGAGAAGACGACTCTGATCCGTGCTTGGAGCAACCTTAGTGAATCCCTCACTAACTCCCCCTTACAAGATCTTCTCCCTCACTCCCAACTCTCTCTCTCTCTAGGGTTTCTCAGGGAAGGAAGGCAGCAAAAATTTTTTCTTATTTTAAGAAAAAGTTCTTTTATAGGAGGGCTTAAAATTTGCCCTAAATCTCAACTGGTCGGCCAAGATCATCCAGGACGATCGGTAAATCGTCCTGTACGATCAGTTCAAATTCAGCTATTTCAGCCTAGACGATCTGGCTCTTCTGGACGATCAGTAGAAAAAATTATTCATATAGTCCCGTACGATCCTACGATCGTCCGGGACGATTAGTGCAAATAGAGGAAAATCATCCAGAAGACAGTTCGGGTCGTCTAGAGAAATCTATGCTGGACGACCAAAAAATGACTTGATTAAATTAGGCATGATTGTACTGAATCATCCTGTACATAGTTCTGGACGTATAGGTTAAATGCACTAAACGATCAAGATCGTCCGGGACGATCCTGCGATCGTCCAGGACGATATGATCGTATCCACCAAAAATAAATTGCTTTCCTTAATTACCAGATTAAATTAGGCATGATTGTACTGAATCGTCCGGGATGATACACGTATCGTCCGAGACGATCAGACCAAATAACTTAAAATAAAAACTTGCCTAACTTGATCTAGCGGCTGAGAATTTCTGATTTGAGCATATTGTCCCTAACGATCCAAAGATCGTCCAGGACGATCTGCTTAATCAGACCCTCTTAACTTAGTCGCCCTAATTATGGTTTCTATTTTTACCTGATCGTCCAGGATGATGTCAATATCGTCCAGGACGATCTGAACAAAAATTGAACAAAAACTCTAATTTACTCAAGCTCTCCCCCTGAGTGTGTGTGTGCAAGGTTACTTAGCTAGGGGATCAGTTACATTACAATTGACTCAATAAAATGAAAAATAGTACATTGGACACACTTGGACCTGATCTTGACTTTACTTGAGTGCCTCGTGGTCTTTTTTGCCTGAAACAGATTAGCCAAGCAAAACACACTGGAAACATATTTCTCATCATCAAAACCAGATTTGATACAATCTCCCCCTTTTTGATGATGACAAACATTTGTAAAGTAGTTTGAAAATAAAAGTAAACTAGGAGATCAAAACACAAACATTTTTTTAAAGTTTCATTTAACAACTAAAATAATACAGGAAATATGACTCATAAAACAGAAACAGACATGACTACAACTGACTCCCCCTTTTGACATCACAAAAAGGAGGAGGGAAAAACAGAACACAGAAATAAAACATAAAAGAGAACAACTACAAAACGGGAAACTAAAACTGAGGCGGATCCTGATCGGAAGGAGGAGGTGGTGGTGGAGGGTTGAAGTAATGGTGAATGGCCTAAAAGTGGGCTCCAATCCAGGCGATGTCCTGGTCATGCTGCTGTTGCTGCTCCGCAGCATAGTCAGTGAAGCGCTGGATGTCCTAGGTGTGCCGCTGCTCCTAGGCAACCACGTAGGAGTCAAATTTGGCCTCCCACTGATCGAAGCGCTGCACCAGGTGGTCAAAAGGAGAGGCAATGCGAAGGGGTGCAGGTGCCTCTGGTGCAGCAGGAACTGGAACGGCCTCTTCCTCTTCTTCCTCAACATCCGGGGCGGGCTCCGGATGTAGTCGGGTGCTGTGTAGGATGTGGAATGAGTTGTTTGTGAAGAAGGAAGGAGGGACATCAAGAGGGACAGGATACTGAAGGTCATATTTTGTCTCTATGGCATAATGAATAAGATGACCTAAAGCTAGATTTGGGCGACGCCTGTGGCCCGGATCTCTAATGGTGGTTAGGTGTTCTATATATCGGATAATCAGATTAGAGGCATTAAATTCTAAACGGGCCATAATGTAGTAAGTGGTCAAGGACAGGAGCGGGGTAATGTATATTCGATCCCCCGCCTTTGGAATGACGGAGGAACGAAGGACGTGCTGAATGGTCCGGGCGTCCTTGATAAGGGAAGTGCAAGCGTTGTCATGATAGGGTGCGTTGGTATTGCGAAGGAAGTGATTGGCGACACTCCAATCATAGTCAGGATCGGTGATAAGCGTGTGAATTTTATCGCCAGTAACAGACAGGTTGAGAATATTGTAAAAATCGTGGGTCATGAGTTCCACGGGGCATTGATTTACGTAGGATCGAAGAGTGGAATAGTCCGCAGAAATGCGCAAGTTGGCAAAGAAGATTTGAAGGAGTTCGAGATTGAAGGGAAAGGCTAAGGTCAGAATGAAGGTGAGGGAGGTGTGTGCGAACAGATCTAAAATGGGATAAGTGAGAGTGCGGGGATTTATAATCTTAGAGTGCGTGATCCCCACATTACGATAGCATTCGAAAGCCGCCTGATCGGCGGCATTCGAGAAGTGAGGATCGACATGTCCCCGGGATGAACTGGAACCTTTTTGACGAGACCTTTTGCCACCAGCCATTAGGAACCCAAAGAGTAAGAAAGTCGAAGGAGAGTGGAAGAAAAATAGTGTGAAAAATCTGAAGAAAACTACTATTTATATAGAAAATGCCCTGATCGTCCCGTACGATCGCGATATCGTCTGGGACGATTTGGTCATTTATGACGTCCTGGACGATCGGTCAAAAAGGCGGTCCGATCGTCCTAGACGATCAGATATCGTCCAGGATGATTAGACACAGGCGATCGTTCTGAGGAGTCAGGCTGGACGACCGTTGATGAAAAGTATCATCCAGGATGATTAGGTGGACCGTCCAGGATGATATGCAATAAATATGTCGGACGGGCTGAATTCCAATCGTCCAGCGGCTGACACGTGGATCGTCCGGGACGATGAGGTGGATCATCCAGGATGATGGACAATAATTGATGCAATGTCAGCCATTTGATCAGATCAGGAAGATATGGATCATATCGTCCAGGACGATGTAAGGATCGCCTAAGATGATAACCAATAATTAGAATTTTTCAGCAGCAGGAGCAGTGTGGGGATAATTTTTAATGAATCGTCCAGGATGATGTTTGGATCGTCCAGGATGAAGGGGATCATCCAGGACGATCGTGGTATCGTCAAGGATGATGTGAAGAAAACAGAAAAAGATGAAGGATGAAGATGATCGATCAGGATCCCAAAAATACAACCATGAAATCAAAATAACACAAAAATGAATAAAACTTACCGCAAAAACACATAAAAGCTTTTTTTTTTTGATCAAGCTGCTCGAGAAAATCAGAATTTTTTCCTTGATTTTAGATTCAAAAACCAATGATAGGACGATTGACAGCAGTGAAATCCAGAAAAGGTTGAAAATAATCAACTTTCGTAACTCCGACCCCGGGCACCTTATCGATGCAAACCTCTTTCAAAATAAAAATCCGATTCAGAAGAAAAGACATTAGATTTGAAAAGAGATCCTTTCAAGCCTTGTTCCTGAAAGATATCTGATATAATAGTGTTACAAAGTAAAAAATCAGAAATCAGGATTTTCAAAACTCAAGCTTTCGAAAATATTAAGTGGCGCACAGATTTCTCTAAGACATTTAACAATCTGAAAGGGAAGAAAGCTTGGTTTGGGCTCATTTTGTGCCTCTTTTTTAAATTGGTTGGCGCTTTGCTCATCTTTTGATTTTTGAAACACTTTGTATATCCAATTTGGCAATTTCGCATCTTTTCAGTTTTGGGCTCATTTTATGCCTCTTTTTCAAATTATCTGGCGCACTGTGTATCTTTTCAGTTTTGGGCTCATTTTATGCCTCCTTTTCATATTATCTGGCACACTGCACATCTTTTATAAGCTTTCTCCTTTACATAATCATTAAAGAGTCTCGGCTGTGAGATTATCTTCCAGACATAGGAGATGACTCTCCATAGTAAGGAAGAACGATTCACAAAATAAAAGCCATACAACATATGATAAATGCAATCACTTGATTTAAAAAATCAAACTAATGACTCAAGACTTTGAAAACCACTATTGATATGAGGTAGATTACTGTAGGAAGATAAAATAATCTCTATTTCAAAAACTAATATTTTAAATTTGAAGAGGATTTTTATTCAAAAGAAACTATACACCAGTAAAGGAGTTAGAGGAAGAGAAACAATTATCAATGTTTCTTCCCTTTAACAGATTGAGTGGAATCAATCACTGCTTACCAGCTTCCAAACCAAAACAAGGTAAAAACTCCCAGTCAAAAATTCAGATCATCAGAAGTAGTGAGCGGTGATCAGATCTTGAAAAGCATAAAACAGTAAGTGTAAGATATGAACCAGTAAATAAAAATAGGTAGAAAATCACAGCAAAGTAAATACTCAAATCAAACTAACAGTAAGGCTAACACAGAAATCAGCAGAAGAAATAAAATCAACTGAAAGCAAATAATCAAACCAAACTAACTAACAGAAATTAGAAATTAGAATACCAAAACTAACTAATAGAAATCAGAAATCAGAATACCAAGAACTAACTAACAGAAATTAGAATACCAATCAAAATAATCATAAATCAGCAGTCATCAGAATCAAGCATTTATATCAATCACTCCTAATCTGGTTCTCAAAATGCTGAATGAGTCAAAGGCTAGTGGTTTAGTGAATATGTCAGCCAGCTGATTTTCAGTTGCTACGTGATGTAGCTCAATGTCCCCTTTTGTAACATGGTCCCTAATGAAGTGATGCCTAATATCAATGTGTTTGGTCCTAGAATGTTGGATTGGATTCTTAGAGATACAAATGGCACTAGTATTATCACACAGAATAGAAATTATGCCAACAGGTACTCCTAAATCCAAGACTTGTTGCTTCAACCAAAGAACTTGGGCCACACAACTTCCTAAGGCAATGTACTCAACTTCAATAGTGGAAAGTGCAACTGAGTTCTATTTTCTACTGGACCAGGAAACTAACGACTGTCCTATGAATTGACAAGTCCCAGAAGTACTCTTCCTATCCACCCTACACCCCGCAAAGTCAGAATCAGAATATCCAATGATCTCAAAAGAGGTGCTGTGTCTAGGGTACCAAATTTATAGGTTTGGGGTCCCTAAAAGATATCTAAGAATTCTCTTAACAGCAGTCAGGTGGGACTCTTTAGGATCAGCCTGAAACCTAACACAAAGACAGACACTAAACATGATATCAGGTCGGCTAACAGTCAGGTAAAGTAGTGAACCTATTATCCCTCTATACTTCTTCTGATCAACAGATTTTCCATTTGAATCCTTATCTAACTGAACTGAGGAGGGCATGGGAGTATTGATTGGCTTGGCTTTGTCTATTTCATATTTCTTCAAAATGTCCTTAGTGTATTTTGATTGATTGAGAAAGGTTCCATCATCCGTTTGCCATATGCTAAACCCCAAAAAGTAGGACAATTCTCCCATCATACTCATCTCAAACTCCTTACTCATTATTTTAGAAAACTCTTCGCATAAATATTTATCAGAAGATCCAAAAATTATATCATAAAAATAGATCTGGACAATGAGTAAGTCATCCCCTAATCTCCTCAGAAAAAGGGTGGTGTCTACGCTCCCCTTAACAAACTCTCTTTCTAACAATAATGTGCTAAGCCTCTCATACCAAGCTTTGGGTGCCTGTTTCAATCCATATAAGGCCTTTTTTAATTTATAGACATGACTTGGAAATTGAGAACTCTTAAACCTGGGGGTTGTTCTACAAAAATATCTTCTTTAATTACCCCATTTAAAAAGGCACTCTTGACATCCATTTGAAACAGCTTAAATTCCTTATAACAGGCAAATGCTAGTAGCACTCTAATGGCTTCCAATCTAGCTACAGGGGCAAAAGTCTCCTCAAAATCAATCCCTTCTATCTGATTATGCCCCTTAGCCACCAATCTTGCCTAATTTCTCACCACCACACCAGAATCATTCATCTTATTCTTAAAGACCCACTTGGTTCCCACAATACTTTGATTTTTAGGTCTTTCTACTAACTCCCAAACATCATTCCTTATAAATTGATTCAATTCTTCCGGCATAGCTAAAATCCAAAATTCATCCGACAAGGCTTGATTGATGTTGGTGGGTTCATTCATTGAGATAAAGGCAGAATGGTTTACTTCCTTCCTAAGTCCATGCCTAGTCCTAACACCTTCAGAAGGGTCTCCTAAGATCAGTTCTTTGGGATGACTCGAAGAATATCTCCAATCTCTAGGCAACTCGGTTTGAGGTTCTACCCTTTCCTCCAAATTTGTATTTCCAACTCCTTAGGTAACCTCAACAATCTCTTCATCTTCTACTTCAGATCTAGACTCCTTATGATCAGATTCAATAAACACTACATGAGTTGTTTCTTCCACCACCAGAGTCCTCCTATTGAACACCCTAAAGGATTTCCCCACACTTAAATATCCTAAGAACACTCCTTCATCAGATTTGGGGTCAAATTTTCCTAAGGGTGATTTCCCGTTGTTCAGAATGAACACCTTACAGCCAAAGACATGGAGATGGGACAGATTTGGAGTTCTACCCTTAATGATCTCATAAGGTGTCTTGTTCAGTTTGACTCTCACATTCACCCTATTCAGCACATAACAGGCAGTGTTCACCGCTTCAGCCCAAAAGTATTTTGGAAGTGAATGCTCGGCATGCATGGCTCTAGCGGCTTCCACTAAGGTCCTGTTCTTCCTTTCAACTACCCCATTCTGCTGAGGGGTCCTAGGAGCTGAAAAATTATGACTAATCCCATGATTCTCACAAAAACTTCCAAATCTTTTATTTTCAAACTCCCCTCCATGATCACTATGGATGGTAATAATCTCACATCCTAACTTCTTCTGAATCCAAGTAGGGAAAGATCTAAACTCATCAAATGACTCAGATTTATGTGACAAAAACTTAACCCAAGTGAATCTCGAATAATCATCTACAATCACAAAACCATAGACTCTCCCCCCTAAGCTGGCAGTGCTAATGGGTCCAAAGAGGTCCATGTGAAGAAATTCTAAAGGTCTAGAGGTGATAATGTCCTTAATAGAGTGAAAAGAGGACTGGACTTGCTTCCCTAACTGACAGGCATCACACAGGTGATCCTTAGTGAACTTAAGCTTGGGCACACCTCTAACTAAGTCCTTTTGGGTGACTCTCCTAAGGGTTTTCATACTGGCATGACACAATCTCCTATGCCATAACCAAGACTCATCAACAGCAGTTTTTAAGCAAATTGAATTATCAGATTTAATGCAACTTACATCCATCTTGTAGACGTTGTTGATCCTTTACCCCTGTAAAATAACTTCATCATTTAAGCTTAAAATGCAGCCAGTGGGCAGGAATTTGATGCTGTATCCCTTGTCACAGAGTTGACTAATGCTCAGCAAGTTGTGTTTCAGTCGATCTACAAGCAAAACATTATCAATCATAAAATTCTTTGAATCACCAATTATACCTGAGCCTACCACCTTCCTGGTGGTGTTATCTCCAAATATAACCTTGCCTCCAGCTCTGGCCTCCAGTGAAATGAACTGATTTGCATCTCCAGTCATATGTCTAGAATATTCGCTGTCTAGGTACCACATGCTCTCACGAGGTCTTGTGTGAAAGTACACCTACAAAAGTATCAAACGTCAGTCTTAGGAACCCAAACAGGTTTGGGTTCCTTCTTATGAAAAGAAGAATGTAATGCATGCGTGCTGTGCTGTGAAACAGGCAGTTTGGGTTTCCACACCCAATGTGTACTACGGTGAACAGTGCAGGTGTGGGAATTGTGTCCTAACATGCCACATGAAAAGCATCTAACACCAGGAAAAGGGTTAACTAATCTACGTGGGTGATAGTGCCTCTTCCTAGATGTATATGAAACATGTTTTGACGAACTTGCAACATATTTCTCAAAAGGTGGCGGTGCATAAAACTGTTCAAAAGTAGGCGGTGTTTTGTTCTTTTCAAAAGCACTGATTTTCACTTTTAAAAAATCATTTTCTTTCTTTAAACTTGCAATTTCAAATTTTAAGGTTCCATTGCTACTTTCTACTTCACATGTCATTGTATCTAACTCTTTAAAAGCTCTTTCTAAGTCCACATGTGTGGTTTTCAATGAATCATGCTCAGAAACTAAATCAGAATATTTTTTATTCAACTCATCGAATTCATCAAGCAAGGACATGTGATTGGAATCAAGTGTAGAATGATCTTTAACTACAGAATCATGCTCTTTTTGCAAAGTCAAGTAATCTAATTTCAAACTAGTATGAGTTTTCTTAAGTTTTTTATAGGATGTATGAATTCTTTAAGAAACATCAAATAATTGATCGTAAGTCAGCTCCCATACCTCTTCCTGGTCCGACTGATTAGGGTGATCATCAGCCATCAGACATAAGTTTGTTTCCTCCTCTTCAGCTTCAGTCTCAGAAGAGTCGGATGTAGAGTCTGCCAAGAACGCCTTCTAAATCCGCTTCTTGTCCTTTCTGAACTTTGGTTTCTCCTCACCCTTCTCCTTGCTTGGGTGAGCTTTAAGTGTAGGACAATCAGCCTTAATGTGTCCAGGCTTCCTGCATTCAAAACAAACAGATTCAAATGAACCCTTAAAATTTTTATTGGACTTACCCTTGTTCCACTTCTGATAGTTCTTATGTTTCTTCCTTAGAAAGCTTTTGAATTGCCATGTGATTAAGGAAACATCATCGCTATCAGACCCGGAAGTGCTAGCATCTGAATCTTTGGCCTTTAGTGCCACTGTCTTCTCTTTCTTACGTTCACCTGCATCAAGTTACCTTTGGTTCACCCCTTGCTCGTAAGTAATGAGTGATCCAAGTAAGCTGTCAATAGAGTAAGTATTTAAATCTTTAGATTCAGTAATAGCAGTAATTTTAGCATCATAAGAAGCAGGCAAACATCTAAGAATTTTGTTCACTCTTTCGTAGTTAGTAAGTTCTCTACCTAGAGCATGCAAAGAGGTAACAATCTGACTGAACCTTGTGTACATTTCTAAAATAGTCTCATTAGGTTTCATGCGAAAAAGTTCATAATCATGTAACAAGATGTTTAACCTAGACTGTTTGACTTCAGTTGTACCTTCATATGTTATACATAATCTACCCCAGATTTTCTTTCCTGTTGTACAAGTAGAAACACGCATATAGTCTTCAGATTTTAAAGCACAAAAGAAACAGTTCAAGCATTTTGCATTTAACTGTGCTAAATCACAATCATCAAACATCTAATCAGCAAAAGGTAGTTCAGTTTTCACATTGTTAATCAATATAAAAGGTGGTTCGTATCCATCCTTAACTAACATCCACATGCGATAATCAATAGATTGCAGAAAAGTAGACATGCGTGTTTTTCAAAAATCAAAAGGAATATTGTCAAACAACGGTGGTCTTGTAATGGAATATCCTTCAGTAGTATTACGATTGTTACAGTTATCCATGGATCAAATTCAAAAGTTTTTAAACCTAAATTTTGAATCCCTCTCTGATACCACTTGAAAGTTTGATAGGGATGTTAAGCCCTAGTGAACTAGTCCCGAGGCTAACCAAGAGGGGGGTGAATTGGTTATTTAAAAATTTCACGATAATAATGAAAATCTTTTCGATACGTAGTAGCGGAAACACAGAAATAAGAATGAAAAGATCAACCACAGATATTCACCCAAGCAGTTAATATCAGAAAAGTAAAGTGCAAAACTGAATCAGAAAAGCAAACCAGATTTTATAGTGGTTCAGTCAACTTGATGTACGTCCACTCCCCGGAGCCTCCCCTCCGGGTATTGCACTAAATAAAAAGTGTCTCTCCTTTTGCTCCTACAGCAAGGCGGAGAAGCCTGTACAAACACCTCCTTTTCACCACACGGTGAGGCAGAGAACCCAACCTCCTCTCGCTTCCTCCTAAAGCAGGCAGAGAACCTTCGAACTCCTTTTGCTTCCACCTGAAGCGGGTAGAGAACAACGGATCTTCTTGCGAATGATCCTCCCACGACGAACACCGACTAGACGAAAGACGACGAGCGGAGAAGACGACTCTGATCCGTGCTTGGAGCAACCTTAATGAATCCCTCACTAACTCCCCCTCATAAGATCTTCTCTCTCTCTCCCAACTCTCTCTCTCTCTAAGGTTTCTCAGGGAAGGAAGGCAGTAAAAGATTTTTCTTGTTTTAAGAAAAAGTTCTTTTATAGGAGGGCTTCAAATTTGCCCTAAATCTCAACTGGTCGGCCAAGATCGTCGATCGTCCTGTACGATCAGTTCAAATTTAACTTTTTCAGCCTGGACGATCTGGCTCTTCTGGACGATCAGTAGAAAAAATTGTTCATATCGTCCCGTACGATCCTGCAATCATCCGGGACGATTAGTGCAAATCGAGAAAAATCGTCTAGAAGACAGTTCGGGTCGTCCAGAGAAATCTATGATGGACGGCCAAAAAATGACTTGATCGTCCAGTACGATGGGGACATCGTCCTGTACGATTAGTTCAAAAAGGCCCTAAATCGTCCTGTACATAGTTCTGGACGTACAGCTTAAATGCACTAAACGATCAAGATCATCCGGGACGATCCTGCGATCGTCCAGGACGATATGATCGTATCCACCAAAAATAAATTACTTTTCTTAATTACTAGATTAAACTAGGCATGATTGTACTGAATCGTCCGGGACGATACACGTATCGTCCGGGACGATCATACCAAATAACTTAAAATAAAAACTTGCCTAACTTGATCTGGCGGCTGAGAATTTTTGATTTGAGCATATCGTCCCGTATGATCCAAAGATTGTCCAAGATAATCTGCTTAATCAGACCCTCTTAACTTAGTCATCCTAATTAGGGTTTCTATTTTTACCTGATCGTCCAGGACGATGTCAATATCATCCAGGATGATCTGAACAAAAATTGAACAGAAACTCTAATTCACTCAAGCTCTCCCCCTGAGTGTGTGTGCACAAGGTTACTTAGCTAGGGGATCAGTTACATTACAATTTACTCAATAAAATGAAAAATAGTACATTGGACACACTTGGACCCGATCTTAACTTGGCTTGAGTGGCTCGTGGTCTTTTGTTCCTGAAACAGATTAGCCAAGCAAAACATACTGGAAACATGTTTGTCATCATCAAAACCATATTTGCAACATTTAAAGCCAAATAAAGGATCCCACATGAATGCTCTTTATTACTATTACCTACGTTTAAAATTTCATGGCGTTTGGTTCATGCGATCGAACAAATGAGATGAAAAACCTAACCTAGGGTGTTTTCATAATGTACGTTCGATGTACATTTTTTGGACCTTTGATCACGTGATCAACGGTCCAGATTTGTCGAACCCGTGGCTCTGTTCAGCCGTGTATTCGATCCAGTGGATCCGCCACCTGTTCGGCTCGATCACGACCGTCCGTTTGAAACAGTGGAGGATCCAACGACTGAGAGCACGTGCTGATGCGGATAAGTGCCATGCTCTTTTCGGGGCAATCATTGCCAATGATTATGCTTCACACAATCATTGGCAATCATTACCCAGAATAGCGGGACCCAACCCCGATCTGCCGCGTGGCCACCCAGCCTCTGCCACCATGGGTTCTCTCCCCAATGATTGCCCGGGACCACGGTGAAAGTTCGATAGGGATGTTAAGCCACGATGAACTAGTCCCGAGGCTAACCAAGAGGGGGGGTGAATTGGTTATTTAAAAATTTGAGAGCAACAGTAAAAATCTTTTTTATGATGTGCAGCGGAAATAAGTAAATACTCAAACGAAAAGATTCAACACAAATTTCACCCAAGCAGATAATCACAGAAAACTAAAGTTTAGAAAGTAATCAGAAATAACACACCAGATTTTTATAGTGGTTCAGTCAACTTGACCTACGTCCACTCCTCGGAGCCTCCCCTTCGGGTATTGCACTAAGTCAAAGTGTCTCTCCTTTTGTTCCCACAGCAAGGCAGAGAAGCCTGTACAAAAACCTCTTTTTCACCCACACGGTGAGGCAGAGAACCTAACCTCCTTTTGCTTCCTCCTGAACCAGGCAGAGAACCTCGGACTCCTTTCGCTTCCTCCTAAAGTAGGCTGAGAAACCCAGATCTTCTTGCGAATGATCCTCTCACAAAGAACACCAACAAGACGAAAGATGATGAGCAGAGAAGCCGACTCTGATCCTTCCTTGGAGCAACCTTTATGAACCCCTCACGAACTCCCCCTCACAAGATCCTCTCTCTCTCTCCCAAACTCTCTCTCTCTCTAGGGTTTCTCTGGAAAGGAAAGTGGCAAAAGATTTTTCTTGTTCGAAGAAAAATATCTTTTATAGGAGGGCTCAAAATTTACCCTAAATCTCAACTGGTCGGCCTAGATCGTCCAGGACGATCGATATATCATCCTGTACGATCAGTTCAAAATTAGCTGTTTCAGCCTGGATGATCTGGCTCCTCTGGACAATCAGTGGAAAAAGTTGTTCTGATCATCCCGTACAATTCTGCGATCGTCCGGGATGATTAGTATAAATTTAGGAATATCGTCCAGAAGATAGCTCGGGTCGTCCAGAGAAAATTGTGTTGGATGACCAAAAAATGACTTGATCATCCAGGATGGTATGGGTATCGTCATGTACGATTAGTTCAAAAAGTGCCAAAATCGTCCTAAGCATAGCTCGGGACGTACAGCTGAAACACACTAAACGAACATTATCGTCTAGGACGATCCCGTGATCGTCCAGGACGATATGATCGTATCAATCAAATATTAATTGCTTTCCTTAATTACTAGATTAATTTAGGCATGATTGTACTGGATCATCCAGGATGATACATGTATCATCCGGGACGGTCAGAACAAATATCTTAAAATAAAAACTTGCCTAACTTGAACTGGTGGCTGAGAATTTCTGATTTAAGCCTATCATCCCGGACGATGTTGGAATCGTCCAGGATGATCTGCTTAATCAGACACACTTAACTTGGTCACGCTAATTAGGATTTCTATTTTTACTTGATCGTCTAGGACGATGTGAATATCATCCAGGATGATCTGAACAAAAATTGAACAGAAACTCTAATTCACTCAAGCTTTCCCCCTGAGTGTGTGTGTAAGGTTACTTAGCTACGGATCAGTTATATTATAATTAACGCAAGAAAAGGAAAATAGTACATTTGGACAAACTTGGACCCGATCTTGAGTTGGCTTGAGTTGCTCTTGAACTTTTATACCTGAAATGGGTTAGCCAAGCAAAATATATTTGTCATCATCAAAACCAGATTTGCAATAATCTCCCCCTTTTTGATGATGGCAAATATATGTGCAGTAGTTTAAAAATTAAAAGAACTAGGAGATCGAAAAATAAATTTTTTCAAACTTCATTGAACAACCAGAATAGTACAGGAAACACAACTACACATGATGTAACTAACACAAGATAAGAGCAAAAGCTACTACAACTAAAATTAAGAATAAAAAACAACTACAACTGACTCCCCCTTTTGACATCACAAAAAGGAGGAGGGCAAATAGAAACATAGAAGCAACAGTATAAATAGAAAGAGAATAAATACAAAGCACAAAACTATGATTTTTTTTTGATCGATCTACTCCAATAAATCATAATTTTCCCTTGATTTTAAATCCAAAAACCAACAAGAAGATGATTGACAGCGCTGAAATCCAAAAAAAGTTGGAAAATTGACTTTCATAACTCCCACCTCGGACACCTTATAGATGCAAATCCCTTTCAAAATAAAAATCTAATTCAGAAGAAAAGAAATTAGATTCGAAAAGAGATCCTTTCAAGCATCGTTCTAAAAAAATATCTGATATAATAGTATTACAAAGTAATTAGCCAGAAATCAGGATTTTCAAACTCAAGCTTTTGAAAATATTAAGTGGCGTACGGATTTTTCTAAGACATTTAACGATCTGAAAGGGAAGAAATCTTGGTTGGGCATATTTTGTGCCTCTTTTTTAATTAGTTTGGTGCTTTACGCATCTTTTAATTTTTGATACACTTTGTGTATCTTTTGGTTTGACGACATTTCACATCTTTTTACTTTTGGGCTCATTTTGTGCCTCTTTTTAAATTTGTTTGGCGCACTGCGCATCTTTTGTAAGCTTTCTCCCTTTCAAAATCGTTAAATGATCTCAGATGTAAAATTACCTTCCAGACATAGGAGATGCTCTCCACAGTAAGGAAGAGTAATTCACAAAATAAAACCATACGTCATATGATAAGTGCAATCACTTGGTTTAGAAAATCATAATAATGACACAAGACTTTGAAAATACGATTCATATGAGGTAGATTACTGTAGGAAGATAAAATAAATCTCTATTTCAAAAACTAATATTTTAATTTTGAAAAAGATTTCTTATCCAAAAGAAACAATACACCAGTAAAGGAGTTAGAGGAAGAGAAACAATCATCAATGTTTCTTTCCTTTAACAGATCCAGTGGAATCAATCACTACTTACCAGCTTCTAAATAAAAATAAGGTAAAACTCTCAGTCAGAAATTCAGTTTATCCAAAGTAGTGAGTAGTGATCGAATTTTGAAAAGCATAAAATAGTAAATAAAAGAGATGAACCAGCGAATAAAAATAGGTAGAAAATCACATCAAAATAAATACTCAAATCAAACTAATACCAAGGCTAAAACAGAAATCAGCAGAAAAAATAAAAATAATAGAAGGCAAATAATCAAATCAAACAGCTAACTAATAGAAATTGAATGAAAATCAAAAAAATAAAAAATCAACAGTCATCAGAATCAAGTATTTATATCAATCACTCCTAATCTGATTCTCAAAATGCTGAATGAGTCAAAGGCTAGTTGTTTAGTAAATATGTCAGCCAGCTGATTTTTAGTTTCTACATGATGTAGCTCAATGTCCCCTTTTGTAACATAGTCCCTGATGAAGTGATGCCTTATATCAATATATTTGGTCCTAGAATATTGTATTGGATTCTTAGAGATGCAGATGGCACTAGTATTATCACACAGAATAGAAACTATGCCTACAGGAAAACCTAAATCCAAGACTTGTTGCTTCAACCAAAGAACTTGGGCCACATAACTTCCTAAGGCAATGAACTCAGCTTCAGTAGTGGAAAGTGCAACTGAGTTCTATTTTCTACTGGACCAGGAGACTAAAGATTGCTCTATGAATTGACAAGTTCCAGAAGTGCTTTTTTTATCCACCCTACACCCTGCAAAGTCAGAATATAAATATCCAATAATCTTAAAAGAGGTGCTGTGCCTAGGGTACCAGATTCCTAAGTTTGGGGTTCCTAAAAGATATCTAAGAATTCTCTTAACAGCAGTCAGGTAGGACTCTTTAGGATCAGCCTGAAACCTAGCACAAAGACAAACACTAAACATGATATCAAGTCGGCTAGCAGTCAGGTAAAGTAGAGATCCAATTATTCCTCTATTCTTCTTCTGATCAACAGATTTTCCACTTGAATCCTTATCTAACTGAACAGAGGAGCTCATGGGAGTGTTGATTGGCTTGGCTTTGTCCGTCTCATATTTCTTCAAAATATCCTTAGTGTATTTAGATTGATTTAGAAAGGTTCCATCATCCAATTGCCTTATCCTAAACCCCAAGAAATAGGATAATTCTCCCATCATACTCATCTCAAACTCCTTACTCATTATTTTAGAAAACTCATCACATAAATATTTATCAGAAGATCCAAAAATTATATCATCAATATATATCTGGAAAATGAGTAAGTCATCCCCTATTCTCCTCAAAAAAAGGGTGGTGTCTACGCTCCCCTTAACAAACTCTCTTTCTAATAGGAATGTGCTAAGCCTCTCATATCAAGCTCTAGGTGCCTGTTTCAATCCATATAAGGCATTTTTTAATTTGTAAACATGATTTGGATATTGGGAACTCTCAAAACCTGGGGGTTGTTCTACAAAAGCATCCTCTTTTACTACCCCATTTAAAAAGACACTCTTGACATCCATTTGAAACATCATAAATCCCTTATAATAGGCAAAGGTTAGTAGCACCCTAATGGCTTCCAATCAAGCTACAGGGGCAAAGGTCTCCTCAAAATTAATCCCTTCAATTTGATTATACCCCTTAGCCACCAATCTTGCCTTATTCCTAACCACCACACCAGAATCATTCATCTTATTCTTAAAGACCCACTTGGTTCCCACAATTCTTTGATTTCCAGGTCTTTCAACTAATTCCCAAACATCATTCCTTACAAATTGATTCAATTCTTCTTGCATAACTAAGATCCAAAACTTATCAGAAAGGGCTTGATTGATGTTGGTGGGTTCAGTCATTGAGATAAAGGCAGAGTGGTTTACTTCCTTCCTAAGTCTATGCCTAGTCCTAACACCTTCAGAAGGGTCTCCTAAGATCAGTTCTTTATGATGACTCGAAGAATATCTCCAATCTCTAGGCAGTGTGGTTTGAGGTTCTACCCTTTCCTCCAGATTTATATTTCCAATCTCTTGGGTAATCTCCTCTACCTCTTCTTCTTCCTCAACTCTTGTCACCTTAGGATCAGATTCATCAAACACCATATGAGTAGTCTCTTCCACCACCAAAGTTCTCTTATTGAACACCCTAAAAGATTTCCCCACACTAGAATAGCCTAAGAATACTCCTTCATCAGATTTGGGGTCAAACTTTCCTAAGGATGATTTCCCGTTGTTCAGAATGAAAATCTTACAGGCAAAGACATGGAGGTGGGACAGGTTTGGAGTTCTACCCTTAATGATCTCATAAGGTGTTTAGTTCAGCTTTGATCTAACATTCACCCTATTCAGCACATAATAGGCACTGTTCACCGCTTCAGCCTAAAAGTATTTTGGAAGTGAATACTAAGCAAGCATGGCTCTAGCGGCTTCCACTAAGGTCCTGTTCTTCCTTTCAGCTACCCCATTCTGCTGAGGGGTCCTAGGAGCTAAAAAATTGTGACTAATCCCTTACTCCTCATAGAAACTTTCAAACTTCACATTTTCAAACTCTCCACCATGATCACTATGAATAGTCAAGATCTCATAACCTAACTTCCTCTGAATCTAAGTGGAGAAGTATTTAAATTCATCAAATGACTCAGATTTGTGTGACAGAAATTTAATCCAAGTGAACCTAGAGTAGTCATCAACAATTACAAAACTATAGACTTTTCCCCCTAAGCTGGCAGTGCTAATGGATCCAAAGAGGTCCATGTGAAGAACTTCTAAAGGTCTAGAGGTGCTAGCGTCCTTAATAGAGTGAAAGGAGGACTGAACTTGCTTCCCTAACTGACAGGCATCACACAGGTGGTCTTTAGTGAACTTAAGCTTAGGCGCACCTCTAACAAAGTCCTTTTGGGTGACTCTCCTAAGGGTTTTCAAACTGGCATGACACAATCTCCTATGCCACAACCAAGACTCATCAGCAGCAGTTTTTAAGCAAATTGAATTTTCAGCTTGAATGCAACTTACATCCAGCTTATAAACATTATTGATCCTTTATCCCTACAAATTAATTTTGTCATTTAAGCTTAAAATGCAGCCAGTGGGCAGAAATTTGATGCTGTATCCTTTATCACAGAGTTGACTGAAGCTCAGCAAGTTGTGTTTCAGTCCATCCATAAGCAAAACATTGTCAATCATAAAATTTTTTGAATCACCAATTATTTCTGAACCTATCACCTTCCTGGTGGTGTTATCTCTAAGTGTAACCTTGCCTCCATCCCTGGCCTCCAACGAAATGAACTGATTTGCATCTCCAGTCATGTGTCTATAACATTCGTTGTCCAGGTACCGTATGCTCTCACGAGATCCTGTGTGAGAGCACACCTACAAAATCATCAAATGTTAAATTTAGGAACCCAAATAGGTTTGGGGTCCTTCTTATGAAAAAAAGAATGTAATGCATGTGTGTTGTGCTGTAAAACAGGCAGTTTGGATCTCCACACCTAATGTGTACTATGATGAACAGTGCAAGTGTGGGAAATGTGTCCTAACATGCCATATGAATAACATCTAATACCAGGAAAAGAATTAACTAAACATCGTGAGTGATAGTACCTCTTCCTAAATGTGTATGAAACATGCTTTGATGAATTTACAACAGATTTTTCAAAAGGTGGAAGTGCATAAAACTGTTCAAATGTAGGAGGTATTTCATGTTTCTCAAAAGCACTGATCTTAATTTCAAAAATTCATTTTCTTTCTTTAAACTTGTAATTTCAAATTTCAAAGCACCATTGCTACTCTCTACTTCACATGCCAAATTATATAATTCTTTAAAAGTTTTCTCTAAATTAACATGCGTGGTTTTCACTAAATCAAGCTCAATAGTCAGATCAAAATATTTTTTGTTCAATTCATCAAACTCATCAAGTAAAGACATGTGATTGCAATCAAGTGTGGAATGATCTTTAACTATCGAATCTTGCTCTTTTTGTAAATTCAGAAGTTCTAGTTTCAGGCTAGCATGAGTTTTCTTAAGCTTCCTATACGATGCATGAATTTTTTTAGATATTTCAAATAATTGATCGTAAGTAAGCTCATATACCTCTTCCTGGTCAGACTGACCAGGGTGATCATCAGCCATCAGACACAAGTTTGTTTCCTCCTCTTCAGCTTCAGTCTCAGAAGAGTCGGATGTAGAATCTGCCCAGAACGCCTTTTGAATCCATTTTTTGTCCTTCCTGAACTTGTGTTTCTCCTTACCCTTCTCCTTGCTTGGGTGAGTTTTAAGTGTAGGACAATCAGCCTTAATGTGTCCAGGCTTCTTGCATTCAAAATAGACAGGGTCAGATGAACCCTTAAAATTTTTGCTGGACTTACCCTTGTTCCACTTATGAAAGTTCTTATGTTTCTTCCTTAGAAAGCTTTTGAATTTCCTAGTGATCAAGGCAACTTCATCACTATCAGACCCAGAAGAACTAGTATTACTCTCGTTGGCCTTCAGTGCAACTATTTTCTCCTTCTTCTTCTCACCTACATCAAGCTGTGTTTGGTTCACCCATTACTCGTAAGCAATTAGTGATCCAAGTAAGCTATCAATCGAGTAAGTATTCAAGTCTTTAGATTCAGTGATTACAGTTATCTTAGCATTATAAGAAGAAGGAAAACATCTAAGAATTTTATTCACTCTTTCGTAATTTGTAAGTTCTCTACCTAAGGCATGCAAATAGGTGACAATTTGAGTGAATCTCGTATACATTTCAAAAATGGTTTCATTAGGTTTCATGCAAAAAAGTTTATATTCATGAAGCAAAATGTTTAACCTAGACTGTTTGACTTTAGTTGTACCTTCATAAGTTATGCACAATCTATCCCAATTCTCTTTACCAGTCGTACAAATAGAGGCACGCATATAATCTTTAGATTTTAAAGCACAGAAAAAATAGTTCAAACATTTGGCATTTAATTGTGCTAAGTCACGATCATCAAAATTCCAGTCAGTAAAGGGCAGTTCAGTTTTCATATTATTAATCATTCTAAAAGGTGGTTCGTATCCATTTTTAACAAGTATCCAAATACGATAATCAATTGATTGAAGAAAAGTGGACATGCAAGTTTTCCAAAAATCAAAAGGAATGTTATCAAATAATGGCGGTCGTGTAATTAAAAAACCTTCAGCAGTATTACGATTATCAAAGTTAGCCATGGATCAAATTCAAAAGTTTTTCAAAACTAGATTTTATGAATCCCGCTCTGATACCACTTGAAAGCTTGATGGGAATGTTAAGCCCTGATGAACTAGTCCCAAGGCTAACCAAGAGGGGGGGTGAATTGGTTATTTAAAAATTCAAGAGTAATAGTAAAAATCTTTTCTATGATATGCAGCGGAAACAAGTAAATACTCAAACGAAAAGATTAAATACAAATTTCACCCAAGCAGATAGTCACAGAAAACTAATGTGCAGAAAGTAATCAGAAAGAACAAACTAGATAGTGGTACGGTCAACTTGACCTACGTCCACTCCCCAGAGCTTACCCTCTGGGTATTGCACTAACTCAAAGTGTCTCTCCTTTTTCTCCCACAGCAAGGCGGAGAAGCCTGTACAAAAACCTCCTTTCAATCGACATGGTGAGGCAGAGAACATAACCTCCTTTTGCTTCCTCTTGAAGCAGGCAGAGAACCTCGGACTGCTTTCACTTCCTCCTGAAGCGGGCAGAGAAACCCTAATCTTCTTGCGAACGATCCTTTCACAAAGAACACCAACACGATGAAAAACAACGAGTAGAGAAGATGACTCTGATCCTTGCTTTGAGTAACCTTCATAAACCCCTCACGAACTCCCCCTCACAAGATCCTCTCTCTCCCAAACTCTCTCTCTCTCTAGGGTTTCCCTGGAAAGGAAAGTGGCAAAATATTTTTCTTATTCGAAGAAAAATATCTTTTAAAGGAGGGCTCAAAAATTGCCCTTAATCTCAACTGGTCGGCCTAGATCGTCCAGGACGATCGATATATCATCATGTATGATCAGTTCAAAATCAGCTGTTTCACCCTAGACGATCTGGCTCCTCTAGACGATCAGTGGAAAAAGTTGTTCTGATCGTCCCGTATGATTCTATGATCATCCGGGACGATTAGTGTAAATTCAGGAATATCATCCAGAAGATAGCTCGGGTCGTCCGGAGAAAATTGTGATGGACGACCCAAAAATGACTTGATCGTCCAAGATGTTAAGGGTATCGTCATGTACGATTAGTTCAAAAAGTGTCAAAATTGCCCTGATCACAGCTCGAGACGTACAGCTGAAACACACTAGACGAACACAATCAATCAAATATTAATTGCTTTCCTTAATTACAAGATTAATTTAGGCATGATTGTACTAGATTATCCAGGATGATCAGACCAAATATCTTAAAATAAAAACTTGCCTAACTAGATCTGGCGGCTTAGAATTTCTAATTTGAGCCTATCGTCCTGAATGATGTTGGGATCATCCAGGATGATCTGCTTAATCAGACATAGTTAACTTGGTCGCCCTAATTAGGGTTTCTATTTTTACTTGATCGTCCAGGATGATGTGAATATCTTCCAGGATGATCTGAACAAAAATTGAATAGAAACTCTAATTCACTCAAGCTCTCCCCTTGAGTGTATGTGTGCAAGGTTACTTAGCTAGGGGATCAGTTACATTACAATTGGCTCAAGAAAAGGAAAATAGTACATTTGCACACACTTACACCCAATCTTGAGTTGGCTTGAGTTGCCCTTGATCTTTTGAACCTGAAATGGGTTAGCCAACCAAAACATATTAGAAACATGTTTGTCATCATCAAAACCAGATTTGCAACACGCGGAGCCAGTCCCAGGCCGACACGTGGCTGACCGCTGCCGCCGCACCGCCACCGCCGAGGATTAAATCGAGTTTAATTAATTTAAAATATATTTTAAATATATTTTTTAAATCAGAAAAATCCAAAAAATCTTAAATTATTATTATTATTATTATTATTATTATTATTATTATTATTATTATTTTATTTTTATTATTGTTATTATTATTATTATTTTATAATTTATTATTATTTATTATTATTATATTAATATTATTATAATTATTTTAATAATATTATTATATTAATAATGTTATTATTATTTTAACATTATTATTATATTAATAATAATATTATTATTTTATTAGTAATATTAGTATATTAATAATGTGATTATTTTAATATTATTATTATATTAATAATATCATTATAATATTATTATTTTAATATTATTGATTAATAATAATATTTATTAATTTAATATTATTATTATATTAATAATATCATTATAATATTATTATTTTAATATTATTGATTAATAATAATATTAATTACTTTAATATTATTATTATATTAATAATATCATTATAATATTATTATTTTAATATTATTGATTAATAATAATATTAATTACTTTAATATTATTATTATATTAATAATGTCCTTATAATATTATTATTTTAATATTACTGATTAATAATAATATTAATTACTTTAATATTATTATTATATTAATAATGTCATTATTACTTTAATGTTTTTATTGTATTGATAATAATAACATTATGTTAATATTATTGTTATACTAATAATAATGTTAATTATCTTAATATTATTATTATGTTAATAATAATATTATTATTTTAATACTATTTTCATATTGATAATATCATTATTATTCTTAATGTTATTATTATATTAATAATATTGTTATTATTTTTAATGTTATCCTTACATTAATATAATATTATTATTTTGATATTATTATTGTATTATTAATACTTTAAAATTACCTTAGCTATTATTATATTACTATTAATACTTTAAAGTTATTTTAATTATTATTACTTATATTTATTTTAAAATCCAGATATTCTTATATCTAATTTATTTTAAAATTAATAATTATTTTCAAATATTAATTATTTAAAAATTATTTTTAAACCAATTTAACTTAAAAAATTTATAACTTTCTCATTGTTGATCGGATTTTGACGCATAATACCTTAAATTTTTTAGAAAAATATGAAATTTTATTTAAAAATATTTTGTAGATTCAAATTTGACTGCTCTGGATGATTTCTGTAGTGTTCAATTTTATAAATATTTAAATATTATTTAAATAATTAGTATAATCAATTATTTTGAAATAAAAATTATTTTTAAACCCCTCTTGGTGGCTGATGGACCTCCCATGCTTATGAACTGAATTACTTTCAAATTATCTTACTTTCAAACTTGTATTTTTACATATTTATAATCTTTATGTATTTTAAAAATTACTTTAAAATTAAGTAGTATTTAAATCCTCCAATTTTGGGAGGTCCATCTCTTGTAAAATTTTAAACCTAGACTATATATTTGAAAAGAATTAATGTGGGAGAAGGATTAGCGAATGATTGGGTCACAATCATTCACTAATCACTTCATTAGGATTCTTTACTTAGTGCTTTCGTAATCTTTTGCATGTGTAGGATGCACAACCACTTAGCCTAGGCTCTCCTAGATCTAAGGACATGTCTGGTGTGTTTATATTTGCTATATTTCCCTTATGTTATGCTCAGGGTTAGCTAAGACATTGATTTAAACCCATCCGACGTAGTGACACCCTAAGGACAATAATTAAGGACCCGTATAGCAAACTTAGAAAAATTTCAGGAATTAGGGTTTACCTCTGATTGACTTAAAATTTGAAAAACTTAAACTTAGTGACATCTTAAACCCTTCAGAATTTTCTAGGAATTTGTAGGACTTATTAAACCCTTTAATTGATCAACCCTAATTTACCCCTTAATTAGGACCCGATAACTTAAATAAATTCTAATAAATTTATTTTTAATCCAAAAAATATCTATAATATATCAAACTCTTCAGAATTTAGTCTCTAATCCATGAAAATTAAAAGCCACTCTATTGGACCTCAATCTAAACTTTAATTTAATTTTGATTAAAAATCACCTTTTAATTAAATTAAATAAATAAAAATAATTAAAACTTCTAAATTTTTCCCAAACACTTGGGAACACTTATTTGGGTCATTCCTGACCTTTGGGGGTGATTCCAAGTAGTTTTGAACTGATTTGGATCAAAATCCCTAAAACAACCCTTTAAATTAAATAATTTTGATAATTCACTAAATAGCCCAAACTTTGAAAATTCATAACTAATTATAGAAAACTCCAAATTGAGCCAACTCTAAGGCATTCAACTCATATTAGGGTATAGTATTTATTAAAAATATTAAAATTCTAGAAATCAACTTAAATCAAAAAGTGAACAATCCGGTGAAACTTAGTTCAAAACAAGACCAAAACTTCAGAAATTCATAACTTTGTATAGAAGAGTCCAAATTGGGCATGCTTACAGGCTAACTGATCAGGTTAAAGTATATTATTTTATAAAAATACTAACTATCCATGAAGTCCCTTTAATCAAAAAGTTAATTTTGGACCCCATAGCCTGGTGTATAGGTGGACCCCGAACCTCCTGAAAATCACTGGCTCAACTTAAATTTTAGAAAACATTCCCCTTATCCTAAAACCAGCATACTAATATGATAATAAATAAATTAATATACCCCCTTCATTTTAATCTTCAATCAACTAAATCAGCCTAACTAACCCACGGTTGCTACTGGGTAACCCAATCCTAGGCTATTGACCTAGCCCCAAGGAAGGTGGAATAAACTTCATAGCCTCAGTACGAAACAAAGGTAGTAATCATTGAACTACTAAAATATACTTAATTTGATCTTTAATATATTAATAGCCAAACTCAAACCGAAACCTTTCTTCTAGACTTGCAACAAACCTGGATAATAGGTAATTATAATTAACTATCCAGCTTAGGATCCATCCCAGCCACACAGACCTCTACACACACTATAAAATTATTTGCTAGGCCACCACTTCTAGACCTAGGCTAGGCCAGTGTTTACTTTTCCTGCTGTGTGTAGAGCTTTTCTGGATTTTCACTGCATGTTGTGATTGATGCTGGTGTGTTTGTTTACTTTTACTACACTCTGGGAATTGATGTGATTGCATGATAGACTACCCATAGGTTAGGACCGATCTTGATACTAATGATGTTTTCTATAGGTGGCCATGTTCATACAGCGCTAAATAAAAAGGGGGGGCAATAATCATGATCCAAAGACTGACATTATTTTATGCAGGTGCTTCAGAAATTGCTCAGCCCCCCCTAAATAAATGAGGGCTAAATAAAATAATTATTATAAATTACTACAGGTGCTCCAGAACTGCTTAGCCCTCAAATAATTAAGAGTATGGCCAAGCGTGGCTATGATGAGTACTTTTATTTTTTTATATAAATTACTTGGGATGTTTTCTATTAGGATAACCATACAGGAGAGTCTAGATTTACTGCTTACACTTAATATAATTATTTGTAACCTGGTATAGAGCTATGTTTATTTTGAGTGGGGATATAAGAATCCAAAGGTTGGATTCCATGGAGGAAAGGACACCCAATATGAGGATAATCCTTTTCTATTTAGAAATCCAAATTTGAATCATTCTACAACCCAAGGAGTCCAAGGGAGCCGAGATCTAAGGAGTCTAAGGAGGCTGAGATCCGAGGAGTCCAATGAAGCTGAAATCCAAGGAGTCCAAGGAAGAGGAGATCAAGAAGATGAAGACCAAGTGTATCCCACTCAAAATAGGTTTAGGGTTTTCGGGGTTTTTTTTAGGTTTTTAGGGTTTACGGTTGTAGGGTTTAGGGTTTTTTAGGGTTTTAGGGTTTTAGGGTTTCAGTTGTTTTTAGGGTTTAGGGTTTACGGTTTAGGGTTTAAGGTTTTTAGGGTTTACGGTTGTAGGGTTTAGGGTTTTTTAGGGTTTTAGGGTTTTAGGGTTTCAGTTGTTTTTAGGGTTTAGGGTTTAGGGTTTAGGGTTTAAGGTTTTTAGGGTTTAGGGTTTTTTAGGGTTTACGGTTTAGGGTTTTGGGTTTAGGCTTTTAGGGTTTATGGTTTTTTACGGTTATAGGTTTTTAGGGTTTTAGGGTTTGAGGATTTTTTAGGGATTAGGGAAAAGTTTTTAAGGTTTTTAAGGTTGGGTTTTAGGGTTTTAAGGGTTTAGGGTTTTGGGTTGTAGGTTTTAGGGTTTTTTTTTGGGATTTAGGGTTTAGGGTTTTACAGTTTTGGGTTTAGGGTTTAGAGTTTAAGATTTTTAGGGTTTAGAGTTTTTTTTTTAAGTTTAGGGTTTAGGGTTTAGGGTTTAAAGTTTATGGTTTTAGGGTTTGGGGTTTAGGGTTTAAGGTTTAGGGTTTACGATTTTTGGTTTTGGATTTACGAATTTGTGTTTAGGGTTTTTAGGGATTTAGGGTTTATGGTTTAGAGTTCAAGGCTTAGTGGTTAGGGTTTTAGGGTTTAGGGTTTTAGGGTTTAAGATTTTTTATGGTTTTAGGGTTTTAAGTTTAAGATTTTTTTAGGGTTTAGGGTTTTGGTTTTTTAGGGTTTAGGGTTTAGGATTTTTTTTAGGGTTTTAGTGTATAGGGTTTTGGGTTTAGGGTTTAGGGTTCAAGGTTTTTTGGGTTTAAGTTTTTTTTAGTATTTAGGGTTTAGGGTTTAGGGTTCAGGGTTTAAGGTTTTTATGGGTTTTTTAGGTTTTGGGTTTAGGGTTTAGCATATTTAGGTTTTTTTTAAGGGTTTTTAGGGTTTAAGGTTTAGGGTTTAGGGTTTTTAGGCTTTAGGGTTTAGGGTTTTAGGGTTTGGGGTTTAGGGTTTAATGTTTAGGGTTTACGATTTAGGGTTTTGGGTTTAGGTATTTGTGTTTAGGGTTTTTAGAGATTTAGGGTTTAGGGTTTATGGTTGAGAGTTTAAGGCTTAGTGGTTAGGGTTTTAGGGTTTAGGATTTTTTAGGGTTTTGGGGTTTTAGGGTTTAGGCTTTTTTTTGGGTTTAAGGTTTAGGTTATTTAGGGTTTAGGTTTTTTTTTAGGGTTTTAGTGTTTAGGGTTTAGGGTTTAGGGTTTAATGTTTTTAGGGTTTAGGTTTTTTTTAGTGTTTAGGATTTAGGGTTCAGGGTTTACGGTTTTTATGAGTTTTTAAGGTTTAGGGTTTAGGGTTTAGGGTTTAGCATTTTAGGGTTTTTTTAAAGGGTTTTTAGCATTTAAGGTTTAGGGTTTAGGGTTTTTAAGGATTTTTTAAAGTTTTTAGGCTGTAGGGTTTAAGGTTTAGCGTTTAGGGTTTTAGGTTTTTTTTTTAAGCTTTTTAAGGTTTAGGGTTTTAGGGTTTTGGGTTTAGAGTTTTTTAGGATTTTAGGGTTTTAGTGTTTAGGATTAGGGAAACGTTTTAAGGTTTTTAAGGTTTAGGGTTTAGGGTTTTTTAGGGATTAGGGTTTAGGGTTTTAGTGTTTTCTTTTTTTAGGGTTTTAAGGGTTTAGGGTTTTGGGTTTTGGGTTATAGGGTTGTAGGTTTTTGGGTTTTTTTTGGATTTAGGGTTTAGGGTTTTACGATTTAGGGTTTAGGATTTAGAGTTTAAGGTTTTTAGGGTTTAGAGTTTTTTTTAAGTTTAGGGTTTAGGGTTTAGGGTTTAGAGTTATCATTTTAGGGTTTGGGGTTTAGGGTTTAAGGTTTAGGGTTTACGGTTTTCAATTTTGGGTTTAGGAATTTGTGTTTAGGATTTTTAGGGATTTAGGGTTTAGGGTTTATGGTTTAGAGTTTAAGGCTTAGTGGTTAGGCTTTTAGGGTTTAGGGTTTTAGGGTTTAGGATTTTTTAGGGTTTTAGGGTTTAGGATTTTTTTAGGGTTTAGGGTTTTGGTTTTTAAGGGTTTAGGGTTTTGGGTTTAGGATTTTTTTTAGGGTTTTAGTGTTTAGGTTTTTGGGTATAAGGTTTAGGGTTTAATGTTTTTAGGGTTTAGGTGTTTTTAGTATTTAGGGTTTAGGGTTTAGGGTTCAGGGTTTACGGTTTTTATGGGTTTTTTAGGTTTTGGGTTTAGGGTTTAGCATTTTAGGTTTTTTTAAGGGTTTTTATGGTTTAAGGTTTAGGGTTTAGGGTTTTTAGGTTTTAGGGTTTAGGGTTTAGCATTTAGGGTTTTAGGGGTTTGGGGTTTAGGGTTTAAGGTTTAGGGTTTACAATTTAGGCTTTTGGGTTTAGGAATTTGTGTTTAGGGTTTTTAGGGATTTAGGGTTTCAGATTTATGGTTGAGAGTTTAAGGCTTAGTGGTTAGCGTTTTAGGGTTTAGGGTTTTAAGGTTTAGGATTTTTTAGGGTTTTAGGGTTTTAGGGTTAAGGATTTTTTTTTGGTTTAAGGTTTAGCTTTTTTAGGGTTTAGGGTTTAGGATTTTTTTTAGGGTTTTAGTGTTTAGGGTTTAGGGTTTAGGGTTTAGTGTTTTGGGTTTAAAGTTTTTAGGGTTTAGGTTTTTTTTAGTGTTTAGGGTTTAGGGTTTGGGGTTCAGGGTTTACGGTTTTTATGGGTTTTAAGGTTTAGGGTTTAGGGTTTAGCATTTTAGGGTTTTTTTAAAGGGTTTTTAGCGTTTAAGGTTTAGGGTTTTGGGTTTTTAAGGATTTTTTAGGGTCTTTAGGATTTAGGGTTAAAGGTTTAGCGTTTAGGGTTTTAGGTTTTTTTTTAAGGGTTTTTAGGGTTTAGGGTTTTAGGGTTTCGGGTTTAGGATTTTTTAGGGTTTTAGTGTTTAGGATTTTTTAGGGTTTAAGGTTTAAGTTTTAGGGTTTAGGGTTTTAGGGTTTAGGGTTTTAGGGTTTAGGGATTTCTAGGGTTTTAGGGTTTAAGGGTTTAGGGTTTTTTTAGGGTTTCGGGTTTAGGGTTTAAGTTTTTTTTTAAGGTTCTTAGTTTTTACGGTTTAGGGTTTAGGGTTTAGGGTTTAAGGTTTTTATGGTTTAGGGTTTTTTTTAGTGTTTAGGGTTTAGGGTTTAGGGTTTTATGGGTTTTTAGGGGTTTAGGGTTTAGAGTTTTAGTATTTTTTTTAAGGATTTTTTGGGTTTATGGTTTAGGGTTTTTAAGATTTTTAAGGGTATTTAGGGTTTAGGGTTTAGGGTTTACGGTTTGGGGTTTAGGATTTAGGGTTTAAGGTTTAGAGTTTAGGGTTTAGGGCTTTTAGGGTTTGGGGTTTAGGGTTTAGAGTTCAGGGTTTAGGGCTTTTAGGGTTTAGGTTTTAAAGTTTTTAGGGATTTAGGGTTTAGTTTTTTGGGTATAGGGTTTACGATTTAGGGATTAGTGGTTATGGTTTTAAGGTTTAGGATTTAGGGTTTGTTAGGGTTTTAAGCATTTAGGGTTTTAGGGTTTAGTATTTTTTTAGCATTTTGGGTTTAGGGTTTACATTTTTTTGGGTTTAGGGTTTAGGGTTTTTTTAGGGTTTTAGGGTTTAGGGTTTAGCATGTAGGGTTTAGGGTTTAAGGTTTTCTTTAGGGTTTTGGGTTTAGGGTTTAGGGTTTTTAAGTTTTTTAGGGTTTAGGGTTTTTAGGGTTTTGGGTTAAGAGTTTTTTATGGTTTCTTAGGGTTTAGGGTTTATGATTTAGGGTTTAATATTTTAGGGTTTTTTATTGTTTAATATTTTAGAGTTTTTAGGGTTTGGGTTTTAGGGTTTAGGGTTTTTTTTAAGGTTTTAGGGTTTACAGTTTTTGAGTTTTGGGTTTAGGGTTTTTAAGGGTTTTAGGGTTTTAGTGTTAAGGGTTTTTTTAGGGTTTAGGGTTTAAGGTTTAGGGTTTAGGGTTTTAGGGTTTAGGGTTTTTTAGGGTTTTAAGGTTTTAGGATTTAGGGTTTCTTTAAGGTTTAAGGTTTAGGGTTTTTAGGGTTTAGGGTTTTTTGTTGTAGGGTTTTAGTGTTTAGGGTTTAGGGTTTAGGGTTTAGGATTTTTATTTGTTTTTAAGGTTTAGGGTTTAGGATTTTAGGGTTTTTTTTTTAAGGATTTTTAGGTTTAAGATTTTATGTTATTGTTTAAGGATTTTTAGGGTTTAGGGTTTAGGGTTTTTTGGGTTTTTTAGGGTTTTTAGGGTTTAACGTTTAGGGTTTAGGAATATTTAAAGGGTTTTTAGGGTTTAGGGTTTTAGGGTTTCGGGTTTTAGGTTTTTTACAATTTTAGGGTTTTAGTGTTTAGGGTTTAGGGTTTAGGGTTTTATTTTTTATGGTTTTAGGGTTTAGGGTTTTACGGTTTAGGGTTTATGATTTTTTAATGGTTTTTAGGGTTTAGGGTTTTTTTCGGGTTTTAAGGTTTAGTGTTTAGGGTTTAAGGTTTAGGGTTTTTTTTTTTAGGGTTTTAGGGTTTAGGGTTTTACGGTTTAGGGTATAGGGTTTATGGTTTTTAGGGTTTAGGATTTTTTTTAGTGTTTAGTGTTTTTTAGGATTTTTTAGGATTTTTTGGGTTTAGGGTTTTAGAGTTTTTTTGTCTTGGGGTTTTTAGGGTTTAACGTTTAGGGTTTAGGGTTTAGGGTTAGGGTTTAAGGTTTTAGGGTTGTAGGGTTTAGGGTTTTTTTCGGGATTAGGGATTAGGGTTTTTTTTAGGCTTTTAGGGTATAGGGTTTTACGGTTTAGGGTTTAGGGTTTAGGGTTTAAGGTTTTTGGAGTTTAGGGTTATTTTTAGGGTTTATGGTTTATGGTTTAAGGGTTTAGGGTTTAGGGTTTAGAGTTTAGGGTTTCGGGCTTTTAGGGTTTAGGGTTTAGGGTTCTTAAGGATTTAGGGTTTAGTGTTTAGGGTATAGGGTTTACGATTTAGGGTTTAGTGGTTAGGGTTTTAGGGTTTAGGTTTTAGGGTTTTTTAGGGTTTTAGGGATTTAGGGTTTTAGGGTTTAGGGTTTTTTTATGGTTTAGGGTTTAGGGTTTAGTGTTGTAAATCTGGTTTTCATGATGACAAACATGTTTTCAGTTTGTTTTGCTTGGCTAACCCGTTTCAGGCACAAAAGATCACGAGCAAATCAAGCTAACTCAAGATCGAGTCCAAGTGTGTCAAATGTATGATTTTTCTTTTTGTTGAGTCAATTGTAATGTAACTGATCCCCGAGCTAAGTAACCTTGCACACACAAACTCAGGGGGAGAGATTGAGTGAATTAGAGTTTCTATTCATTTTTTGTTCAGATCATCCTGGACGATATTCACATCATCCTGGACAATCCAGCCAAAACAGAAACCCTAATTAGGGCGACCAAGTTAATTGAGTCTGATTAAGCAGATCATCCTGGACGATCTTTGGATCGTACGGGACGATATGCCCAAATCAGAAATTCTCAGCCGCCAGATCAAGTTAGGCACGTTTTTATTTTTAGTTATTTGGTCTGATCGTCCCGGACGATACGTGTATCGTCCTGGAAGATTCAGTACAATCATGCCTAAATTAGTCTGGTAATTAAGGAAAGCAATTAATATTTAATTGATACGATCATATCGTCCTGGACGATCGCCGGATCGTCCCAGACGATCATGATCGTCTAGTGCATTTTAGCTCTACGTCCCGAACTGTGTTCAGGACGATTTGGGCACTTTTTGAACTAATCATACAGGACGATACCCGTATCGTCCTGGACGATCAAGTCATTTTTGGTCGTCCAGCACAAGTTTCTCTGGACGACCCGAACTGTCTTCTGGACGATATTCCTCGATTTGCACTAATCGTCCCGGACGATCGCAGGATCGTACACGATGATATGAACAATTTTTTCTACTGATTGTCCAGAAGAGCCAGATCGTCCAGGCTGAAACAACTGAATTTGAACTGATCGTACAGGACGATATACTGATCGTCCTGGACGATGTTGGCCGACCAGTTGAGATTTAGGGCAAATTTCAAGCCCTCCTATAAAAGAACTTTTTCTTAAAACAAGAAAAATCTTTTGCCACCTTTCTTCCCTGAGAAACCCTAGAGAGAGAGAGAGAGGATCTTGTGAGGGGGAGTTAGTGAGGGATTCACTAAGGTTGCTCCAAGCACGGATCAGAGTGATCTTCTCCGCTCGTCATCTTTCGTCTAGTCGGTGTCCTTCGTGGCAGGATCGTTCGCAAGAAGATCTGGGGTTCTCTGCCCGCTTCAGGTGGAAGCAAAAGGAGTTCGAAGGTTCTCTGCCTGCTTCAGGAGGAAGCGAAAGGAGATCGGGTTCTCTGCCTCACCGTGTGGTGAAAAGGAGGTGTTTGTACAGGCTTCTCTGCCTTGCTGTGGGAGCAAAGGAGAGACACTTTCTGTTTAGTGCAATACTCGGAGGGGAGGCTCTGGGGAGTGGACGTAGGTCAAGTTGACCGAACCACTATAAAATCTGGTTTGCTTTTCTGATTCAGTTATGTACTTTACTTTTTGATATTAACTGCGTGGGTGAATATCTGAGATTGATCTTTTCGTTCTTGTTTAATTATTTCCGCTGCTAAGTATCGAAAAGATTTTTCATTATTGTCATGAAATTTTTAAATACCAATTCACCCCCCCTCTTGGTTAGCCTCGGGACTAGTTCACTAGGGCTTAACATCCCTTTCGAACTTTCAAGTGGTATCAGAGAGGGATTCAAAATTTAAGTTTAAAAACTTTTGAATTTGATCCATGGCTAACTGTAACAATCGTAATACTGCTGAAGGTTATTCTATTACAAGACCACCGTTGTTTGATAATATTCCTTTTGATTTTTGGAAAACACACATGTCTACTTTTCTTCAATCAATTGACTATCGCATGTGGATGTTAGTTAAGGATGGATACGAACCACCTTTTATATTAATTAACAATGTGAAAACTGAATTGCCTTTTGCTGATTGGATGTTTGATGATCGTGATTTAGCATAGTTAAATGCAAAATGCTTGAACTGTTTCTTTTGTGCTTTAAAATCTGAAGACTATATGCGTGTTTCTACTTGTACAACGGGAAAAGAATTTTAGGATAGATTATGTATAACATATGAAGGTACAACTGAAGTCAAACAATCTAGGTTAAACATCTTGTTACATGATTACGATCTTTTTCGCATGAAACCTAGTGAGACTATTTCAGAAATGTACACAAGGTTCACTCATATTGTTACCTCTTTGCATGCTTTAGGTAGAGAACTTACTAACTACGAAAGAGTGAATAAAATTCTTAGATGTTTGCCAGCTTCTTATGATGCTAAGATTACTGCTATCACTGAATCTAAAGATTTAAATACTTACTCTATTGACAGCTTACTTGGATCACTCATTGCTTACGAGCAAGGGGTGAACCAAAGGCAACTTGATGTAGGTGAATGCAAGAAAGAGAAGACAGTGGCACTAAAGGCCAAAGATTCAGATGCTAGCACTTCCGGGTCTGATAGAGATGATGTTGCCTTAATCACAAGGCAATTCAAGAGCTTTCTAAGGAAGAAGAATAAGAATTTTCAAAAGTGGAACAAAGGTAAGACCAGTAGAAACTTTAAAGGTTCATCTGAATCTATTTGTTTTGAATGCAGAAAGCCTGGACACATAAAGGCGGATTATCCTACGCTCAAGGCACACCGAAGCAAGGAGAAGGGTGAGGAGAAACCAAAGTTCAGAAAGGACAAGAAGCGGATTCAGAAGGCATTCTGGGCAGACTCTGCATCCGACTCTTCTGAGACTGAAGCTGAAGAGGAGGAAACAAACTTGTGTTTGATGGCTGATGATCACCCTGGTCAGTCGGACTAGGAAGAGGTATGTGAGCTTACTTACGATCAATTATTTGAAGTTTCTGAAAAAATTCATACATCGTATAGGAAGTTTAAGAAAACTCATACTAGTCTTAAATTAGATTATTTGACTTTGCAAAAAGAGCATGATTCTGTAGTTAAAGATCATTCCACACTTGATTCAAATCACATGTCCTTGCTTGATGAATTCGATGATTTGAACCAAAAATATTCTGATTTAACTGTTGAGCATGATTTGTTAAAAACATCGCATGTTGAATTAGAGGTTGATTTTAAGAAAGTGAATGATATGGCATGTGATTTAGAAAGTAATGAAAGTGCAAGAACTTTTGAAATTGCAAGTTTAAATAAACATAGTGAGTTTTTGAAAGTGAAAATCAGTGCTTTTGAAAAGAACAAAACACCGTCTACTTTTGAACGGTTTTATGCACCGCCACCTTTTAAAAAATCTGTTGCAAGTTCTTCAAAGCATGTTTCATATACATCTAGGAAGAGGCACTATCACCCACATAGATTAGTTAACCCTTTTCCTGGTGTTAGATGTTTTTCATGTGGCATGTTAGGACACATTTCCCATACCTGCACTGTTCAGCATAATACACATTGGGTGTGGAAATCCAAACTGCCTGTTTCATAGCACAGCACGCATGCATTGCATTCTTCTTTTCATAAGAACGAACCCAAACCTGTTTGGGTTCCTAAGACTGACGTTTGATATTTTTGTAGGTGTGCTCTCACACAAGACCTCGTGTGAGCATGTGGTACCTGGACAGCGGATGTTCTAGACATATGACTGGAGATGCAAATCAGTTCATTTCGCTGGAGGCCAGAGCTGGAGGCAAGGTTACACTTGGAGATAACACCACCAGGAAGGTGGTAGGCTCAGGTATAATTGGTGATTCAAAGAATTTTATGATTGATAATATTTTTCTTGTACATGGACTGAAACACAACTTGCTGAGCATCAGTCAACTTTGTGACAAGGGATACAGCATCAAATTCCTGCCCACTAGTTGGATTTTAAGCTTAAATGATGAAGTTGTTTTGCAGGGACAAAGGATCAACAACGTCTACAAGCTGGATGTAAGTTACATTAAATCTGATAATTCAATTTGATTAAAAACTGCTGCTGATGAGTCTTGGTTATGGCATAGGAGATTATGTCATGCCAGTATCAAAACCCTTATTTGAGTCACCCAAAAGGACTTAGTTAGAGGTGTCCCCAAACTTAAGTTCACTAAGGATCACCTGTGTGATGCCTGTCAGTTGGGGAAGCAAGTCCAGTCCTCTTTTCACTCTATTAAGGACATTAGCACCTCTAGACCTTTAGATGTTCTTCACATGGACCTCTTTGGACCCATTAGCACTGCCAGCTTAGGGGGGAGAGTCTATGGTTTTGTGATTGTAGATGATTATTCGAGGTTCACTTGGGTGAAGTTTTTGTCACATAAATCTGAGTCATGTGATGAGTTTAGATCTTTCTCTACTTGGATTCAGAAGAAGTTAGGATGTGAGATTATTACCATCCATAGTGATCATGGAGGGGAATTTGAAAATGAAAGATTTGGAAGTTTTTTGTGAGGATCATGAGATTAGTCACAATTTTTTAGCTCCTAGGACCCCTTAGCAGAACGGGGTAGCTGAAAGGAAGAATAGGACCTTAGTAGAAGCCGCTAGAGCCATGCTTACCGAGTATTCACTTCCAAAATACTTTTGGGCTGAAGTGGTGAACACTGCCTGTTATGTGCTGAATAGGGTGAATGTGAGAGTCAAACTGAACAAGATACCTTATGAGATCATTAAGGGTAGAACTCCAATTCTGAACAACGGGAAGTCACCCTTAGGAAAATTTGACCCCAAATCTGATGAAGGAGTGTTCTTAGGATATTCAACTGTGGGGAAATCCTTTAGGGTGTTCAATAAGAGGACATTTGGTGGTGGAAGAAACAACCCATGTAGTGTTTGATGAATCTGATCCTAAGAATTCTAGATCTGAAGTACAAGATGAAGAGATTGTTGAGGTTACCCAAGGAGTTAGAAATACAAATTTGGAGGAAAGGGTAGAACCTCAAACCATGCTGCCTAGAGATTGGAGATATTCTTCGAGTCATCCTAAAGAACTGATCTTAGGAGACCCTTCTGAAGGTGTTAGGACTAGGTATGGACTTAGGAAGGAAGTAAATCATTCTGCCTTTATCTCAATGACTGAACCCACCAACATCAATCAAGCCTTATCGGATGAGTTTTGGATTTTAGCTATGCAGGAAGAATTGAATCAATTTATAAGGAATGATGTTTGGGACTTAGTAGAAAGACCTAAAAATCAAAGTATTGTGGGAACCAAGTGGATCTTTAAGAATAAGATGAATGATTCTAGTGTGGTGGTGAGAAATAAGGCAAGATTGGTGGCTAAGGGGTATAATCAGATAAAAGGGATTGATTTTGAGGAGACTTTTTCCCCTATAGCTAGATTGGAAGCCATTAGAGTGCTACTAGCCTTTGCCTGTTATAAGGGATTTAAGCTGTTTCAAATGGATGTCAAGAGTGCCTTTTTAAATGGGGTAATTAAAGAAGATGTTTTTGTAGAACAACCCCCAGGTTTTGAGAGTTCCCAATATCCAAATCATGTCTATAAATTAAAAAAGGCCTTATATGGATTAAAACAGGCACCCAGAGCTTGGTATGAGAGGCTTAGCACATTCCTGTTAGAAAGAGAGTTTGTTAAGGGGAGCGTAGACACCACCCTTTTTCTGAGGAGATTAGGGGATGACTTACTCATTGTCCAGATCTATATTGATGATATAATTTTTGGATCTTCTGATAAATATTTATGTGATGAGTTTTCTAAAATAATGAGTAAGGAATTTGAGATGATTATGATGGGAGAATTGTCCTACTTTTTAGTGTTTAGCATAAGGCAAACGGATGATAGAACTTTTCTCAATCAATCAAAATACACTAAGGACATTTTGAAGAAATATGAAATGGATAAAGCCAAGCCAATCAATACTCCCATGCCCTCCTCAGTTCAGTTAGAAAAGGATTCAAGTGGAAAATCTGTTGATCAGAAGAAGTATAGAGGGATAATAGGATCACTGCTTTACCTGACTACTAGCCGACCAGATATCATGTTTAGTGTCGTCTTTGTGCTAGGTTTCAGGCTGATCCCAAAGAGTCCCACCTGACTGCTGTTAAGAGAATTCTTAGATATCTTTTAGGGACCCCAAACTTAGGAATCTGGTACCTTAGGCACAGCACCTCTTTTGAGATCATTGCATATTCTGATTCTGACTTTGGGGGGTGTAGGGTGGATAGAAAGAGCACTTCTGGGACTTGTCAGTTCATAGGACAGTCGTTAGTCTCCTGGTCCAGTAGAAAATAGAACTCAGTTGCACTTTCCACTGCTGAAGCTGAGTACATTACCTTAGGGAGTTGTGTGGCCCATGTTCTTTGGTTGAAGCAACAAGTCTTGGATTTAGGGGTACCTGTTGGCACAATTTTTATTCTGTGTGATAATACTACTGCCATCTATATCTCTAAGAATCCAATCCAACATTCTAGGACAAAACACATTGATATAAGGCATCACTTCATTAGGGACCATGTTATAAAAGGGGATATTGAGTACATCATGTGGCAACTGAAAATTAGTTGGCTGACATATTCACTAAACCACTAGCCTTTGACTCATTCAGCATTTTGAGAACCAGATTAGGAGTGATTGAAATAAATGCTTGATTTTGATGACTGCTGATTTTTGATTGTTCTGATTGATTTTCTGTTTTCTGTTAGTTAGTTTTTGGTTTGATTATTTGCTTTCAGTTGATTTTATTTCTTCTGCTGATTTCTGTTTTAGCCTTACTGTTAGTTTGATTTGAGTATTTACTTTGCTGTGATTTTCTACCTATTTTTATTCACTGGTTCATATCTTGCACTTATTATTTTATGCTTTTCAAAATCTGATCACCGCTCACTACTTCTGATAATCTGAATTTTTGACTGGGAGTTTTTACCTTGTTTTGGTTTGGAAGCTGGTAAGCAGTGATTGATTCCACTGAATCTGTTAAAGGGAAGAAACATTGATGATTATTTCTCTTCCTCTAACTCATTTACTGGTGTATAGTTTCTTTTGGATAAAAATCCTCTTCAAAATTAAAATATTAGTTTTTGAAATAGAGATTATTTTATCTTCCTACAGTAATCTACCTCAAATCAATAGTGTTTTTCAAAGTCTTGAGTCATTAGTTTGATTTTCTAAACCAAGTGATTGCATTTATCATATGCTATATGACTTTTGTTTTGTGAATCATTCTTACCTACTGTGGAGAGTCATCTCCTATGTCTGGAAGATAATCTCACAGCTGAGACTCTTTAATGATTATGAAAAGGAGAAAGCTTACAAAAGATGCGCAGTGCAGCAAATAATTTGAAAAAGAGGCATAAAATGAGCCCAAAACTAAAAATATATGAAATTGCCAAATTGGATACACAAAGTGTATCAAAAATGAAAAGATGCGCGAAGCGCCAACCAATTTGAAAAAGAGGCACAAAATGAGCCCAAACTAAGCTTTCTTCACTTTCAGATTGCTAAATGTCTTAGAAAAATCCGTGCGCCACTTAATATTTTCAAAAGCTTGAGTTTGAAAGTCCTGATTTTTGATTCCTTACTTTGTAACACTATTTTATCAGATATTTTCCTGGAACGAGGCTTGAACGGATCTCTTTTGAAATATAATGTCTTTTCTTCTGAATCGAATTTTTTTTTTGAAAGAGGTTTGCATCGAAAAGGTGCCCGGGGTCGGAGTTACAAAAATTGATTTTTCCAACCTTTTTTGGATTTTTGCGCTGTCAATCGTCTTCTTATTAGTTTTTGAATCTAAAATTAAGAAAAAATTCTGAGTTACTCGAGCAGCTTGATCAAAAAAAAAATATTGCTTTTATGTATTTTTGCTGTAAGTTTTATTCGTTTTTGTTTTATTTTGATTTCATGGTTGTATTTTTGGGATCCTGATCGATTATCTTCATCCTTCATCTTTTTCTATTTTCTTCACATCATCCTGGACGATACACCGATCGTCCTGGACGATCCTCTTCGTCCTGGACGATCCAAACATCGTCCTGGACGATTCATTCAAAATCATCCCCACACTGCTCCTGCTGCTAAAAAATCCCAATTATTGGTGATCGTCCTGGACGATATGATCCATATCTGATCAAACGGCTGACATTGCTCCAATTATTGTCCATCATCCTGGACGATCCACCTTATCATCCTGGACGATCCACATGTCAAGCCGCTGGATGATTCGAATTTGGCCCGTCTGACATATTTATTGCATATCATCCCGGACGATCCACCTAATCATCCTGGACAATACTTTTCATCAACGGTCATCCAGCCTGACTCCTCAGGATGATCGCCTGTGTCTAATCGTCCTGGACGATCGGACCACCTTTTTGACCAATCGTCCAGGACGGTATAAATGCCCATATCGTCCCGGATGATGTCGCGATCGTACGGGACGATCAGGTCATTTTCTATATAAACAACAGTTTTTTCTTAAGGATTTTCACTCTTTCTCCCTCTACCTTCCTTCACTCTTGATTCCCAATGGCTGGTGGCAAACGCTCGCGGCAAAAGGGTGCAAGCTCCTCCCGGGGGCCGGTTGATCCTCGCTTCCCTAATGCAGCCGATCAAGCTGCCTACGAGTGATACTGTGAAGTGGGGATTACACCATCGAAAATAGTAAATCCCCACACTCTCACTTATCCTGTCTATGACCTCTTCGCACACACCTCCCTCACCTTCATCATGACTCTCGCATTTTCTTTGCAAACTTGTGGATTTCGGCTAATTATTCCACCCTCCGCTCTTATGTAAATCAGCACCCCGTTGAACTTACCTACCAGGACTTTCATAACATTCTCCAACTTTCTGTCACCGGCGACAAACTACACACCCTTATCACCGATCCAGACTATGATTACAGTGTCGCAAATCATTTCCTTTGAAATACAAATACCCCTTATCATGACAATGCCTGCTCCACACTTCTTAAGGATGCCCGGACTATTTAGCATGTTCTTCATTCCTCCATTATTTCAAAGGCGGGGGATCGAATTCACATCACCCCACTCCTGTCCTTGACCACCTACTACATCCTGGCCAATAGGGAATTTAATGCCACAGACCTTATTATCCGGTATCTCGAGCACCTCACCACCATTCGGGATCCAGGTCATCGCCGTCGTCCAAATCTAGCCTTAGGACACATCGTTGCGTATGCCCTCGAAACCAAATATGACCTGCAATATCCCGCAGCTCCAGATGTTCCTCCTTTCTTCCTCACCAACAATGCCTTCCATGTCCTACACAGCACCCGACTACATTTGGAGCCCACCCCGGATGTTGAGGAAGAGGAGGAAGAGGCCATTCCAGTTCCTACTACACCAGAGGCACCTGCTCCCCTTCGCATTACCTCTCCCTTTGACCACCTGGTGCAGCGCTTCGATCATTGGGAGGCAAGATTTGACTCCTATGTGGTTGCCCAAGAGCAGCGGCACGCCGAGGACATCCAGCGCTTCACTGACTATGCTGCGCAGCAGTAATAGCAGCATGACCAGGACATTGCCTGGATTGGAGCCCACTTTCAGGCCATTCACCATTACTTCAACCCACCACCGCCACCTCCCTCTTCCGATCAAGATTCACCTCAGTTCTAGTTTTCTATTTTGTAGTTGTTCTCTTTTATATTTTGTACTTGTATTTCCGTGTTCTGGTTTACCCTCCTCCTTTTTGTGATGTCAAAAGGGGGAGTTAGTTGTAGTCGTTTTAGTCTTTGGTATGTGTTATGTTTTCTGTATTAGTTTGATTGTTAAATGAAAATTTAAAAAATATATATATCTATTTTTCGATCTCCTGTTTAGGTTTATTTTCAAACTACTATATAAATATTTGCGATCATCAAAAAGGGAGAGATTGTTATAAATCTGGTTTTGATGATGACAAACATGTTTCTAGTGTGTTTTGCTTGGCTAACCTGTTTAAGGCATAAAAGATCACGAGCAAATCAAGCTAACTCAAGATCGGGTCCAAGTGTGTCAAATGTATGATTTTTCTTTTTATTGAGTCAATTGTAATGTAACTGATCCCCGAGCTAAGTAACCTTACACACACACACTCAGGGGGAGAGATTGAGTGAATTAGAGTTTCTATTCATTTTTTGTTCAGATCATCCTGGACGATATTCACATCATCCTTGACGATCCAGCCAAAATAGAAACCCTAATTAGGGCGACCAAGTTAAGTGAGTCTGATTAAGCAGATCGTTTTAGGGTTTAGGGTTTAGGGTTTAAGGTTTAGGGTTTAGGGTTTAAGGTTTTTAGGGTTTAAGTTTTTTTTTTAGGCTTTAGGGTTTAGGGTTTAGGGTTTTTTTAGGGTTTTTACAGTTTAGGATTTAACGGTAGGGTTTTTTAGGGTTATTTAGGGTTTAGGGTTTAGGGCTAAGTGTTTAATTTTTTTGGGTTTTTTTTTATGTTTTTTTGGGTTTAGGGTTTAGGGCTTAGGGCTTAGGGTTTAGGGTTTTTTAGGGTTTTTAGGGTTTAGGGTTTTTAAGGTTTATGGTTTTTTAGGGTTTAGGGTTTATGTTTTAGTGTTTAAGGTTTTAGAGTTTTTTTAGGGTTTTTAGGGTTTAGGGTTTAGGGTTTTTTTTTAAGGGTTTTTATGGTTTAGGGTTTTAGAGTTTCGGGTTTAGGGTTTTTTAGGGATTTAGGGGTTTAGTGTTTAGGGTTTTTTAAGGGTTAAGGGTTTAGGGTTTAGGGTTAGGGTTTAGGGTTTAGAGCTTAGGGTTTTTTAGGGTTTTAGGGTTTTACGTTTTAGGGTTTTATTAGGGTTTAGGGATTAGGATTTTTATGGTTTAGGGTTTTTTTTAGGGTTTTAATATTTAGGGTTTAGGGTTTAGGGTATAACGTTTAAGGTTTTTAGGGTTTTAGGGTTTAGGATTTTTTTAGGGTTTAGGGTTTAGGTTTTTTAGGGTTTAGGGTTTAGGATTTTTTCTTAGGGTTTTAATGTTTAGGGTTTAGGGTTTATGGTTTAAGGTTTAAGGTTTTTAGGGTTTAGGTTTTTTTTAGTGTTTAGGGTTTACGATTTAGGGTTCAGGGTTTACAATTTTTATGGGTTTTTAAGGTTTAGGGTTTAGGGTTTAGCATTTTAGGGTTTTTTAAATTGTTTTTAGGGTTTAAGGTTTAGGGTTTAGGTTTTTTAAGGGTTTTTAGGATTTAGGGTTTTAGGGTTTCGGGTTTAGGGTTTTTTAGGGTTTTAGGGTTTTAGTGTTTAGGATTTTTTTAGGGTTTAGGGTTGTAGGTTTAGGGTTTAGGGTTTAGGGTTTAGGGTTAGGGTTTAGGGTTTTAGGGTTTAGGGTTTTCTAGGGTTTTAGGGTTTAAGGGTTTAGGGTTTTTTTAGGGTTTAGGGTTTAGGGTTTTTAGGGTTTAGGGTTTAGGGTGTAGGGTTTTTTTTTAAGGTTCTTAGTGTTTAGGGTTTAGTGTTTAGGGTTTATGGTTTTCAGGGTTTAGAGTTTTTTTTAGTGTTTAGGGTTTAGGGTTTTTATGGGTATTTGAGGTTTAGGGTTTAGAGTTTTAGTGTTTTTTTTAAGGATTTTTTGGGTTTAGGGTTTAGGATTTTTTAGGATTTTTTAGGGTATTTAGGGTTTAGGGTTTATGGTTTAAGGTTTAGGGTTTAGGGTTTAGGGTTTACGGTTTGGGGTTTAGGATTTAGGGTTTAAGGTTTAGAGTTTAGGGTTTAAGGCTTTTAGGGTTTAGGGTTTAGGGTTTTGAGTTTACGGTTTAGGGCTTTTAGGGTTTAGGGTTTAGGGTTTTTTGGAATTTAGGGTTTAGTTTTTAGGGTATATGGTTTACGGTTTAGGGTTTTAAGATTTAGGATTTAGAGTTTTTTAGGGTTTTAAGGATTTAGGGTTTTAGGATTTAGTGTTTTTTTAGGGTTTAGGGTTTTTAGGGTTTAGGGTTTTTTTAGGGTTTTAGTGTTTAGGGTTTTAGGGTTTAGGGTTTAGGATTTAGGGTTTAGGGTTTAAGGTTTTCTTTAGGTTTAGGGTTTAGGGTTAAGGGTTTAGGGTTTTTCAGGGTTTTTAGGGTTTAGGGTTTTTAGGGTTTAAGGTTAAGGGTTTTTTAGGGTTTAGGGTTTACGATTTAGTGTTCAATGTTTTAGGGTTTTTTTAGGGTTTTTAGGGTTTAGGTTTTAGGGTTTAGGGTTTTTTTTAAGGTTATAAGGTTTATGATTTTAAGGGTTCTTGAAAGTTCGATAGGGATGTAAAGCCCTGAAGAACTAGTCCCGAGGCTAACCAAGAGGGGGGGGGGGTGAATTGGTTATTTAAAAATTTGAGAGCAACAGGAACAATCTTTTCGATGATTTGCAGCGAAAACAAGTAAATACATAAACTAAAAGATCAACCACAGATTTCACCCAAGTAGTTAATAACAGAAAACTAAAGTGTAGAAAATAATCAGAAATAACACACCAAATTTTATAGTGGTTCGGTCAACTTGACCTACATCCACTCCCCGGAGCCTCCCATCTGGGTATTGCACTAACTGAAAGTGACTCTCCTTTTGTTACCACAGCAAGGTGGAGAAGCCTGTACAAAAATTCCTTTCCACCGACACCGTGAGGCAGAGAACCTAACCTTCTTTCGCTTCCTTCTGAAGCAGGCAGAGAACCTCGGACTCCTTTGGCTTCCTCCTGAAGCAGGCAGAGAACCCGAACTCCTTTCACTTCCTCCTAAAGCGGGCAGAGAACCTGGATCTTCTTGTGAACGATCCTCCCACCGAAAACACTGACAAGACGAGAGACGACGAATGGAGAAGACGACTCTGATCCTTTCTTGGAGTAACCATTATGAATCCCTCATAAACTCCCCCTCACAAGATCCTCTCTCTCTCTCCCAAACTCTCTCTCTCTCACTAGGTTTCTCTGGAAAGAAAAGTGGCAAAAGATTTTTCTTGTTGGAAGAAAAAGATCTTTTATAGGAGGGCTCAAAATTTGCCCTAAATCTCAACTGGTCGGCCAATATCGTCTGATCGTCCTGTACGATCAGTTCAAAATCACCTGTTTCAGCCTATATGATCTGGCTATTCTGGACGATTAGTGAAAAAAGTTGTTCAGGTCGTCCCATACGACTCTGCGATCGTCCAGGTCGATTAGTGTAAATTCAAGAATTTGATCCAGAAGACCGCTCTAGTCGTGCAGAGGAACTTGTGCTTGACGACCTAAAAATGACTTGATCGTCCGGGATGATATTGATATCATCCTGTACGATTAGTTCAAAAAGTGTCAAAATCATCCTTATCACCGCTCTGGACGTACAGCTGAAAAACACTAGACGATCATGATCGTCCCGGACGATGTGATCGTATCAATTAAATATTAATTGCTTTCCTTAATCACCAGACTAATTTAGGCATGATTGTACTGCATCGTCCAGGATGATACACGTATCGTCCGGGATGATTAGATCAAATTTCTAAAAATAAAACTTGCCTAACTTGATCTGACGGCTGAGTATTTTTGATTTGAGCCTATCATCCCGTACGACCAATAGATCATCCAGGACGATCTGCTTAATCAGACAGACTTAACTTGGTTGCCCTAATTAGGGTTTCTATTTTCACTTGATCGTCCAGGATGATGTGAATATCGTTTAGGACGATATGAACAAAAACTGAACAAAAACTCTAATTCACTCAAGCTCTCCCCCTGATTGTGTGTGTGCAAGGTTACTTAGCTAGGGGATCAGTTACATTACAATTGACTCAAGAAAAGGAAAACAGTACATTTAGACACCCTTGGACCCGATCTTGAGTTGGCTTGAGTTACTTTTGATCTTTTGTACCTGAAATGGATTAGCCAAGCTAAACAGAATATAAACATGTTTGTCATCATCAAAACTATCCTTTTTGAAACCAGATTTGCAACAATCTCCCCCTTTTTTTGATGATGGCAAACATTTGTGCAATAGTTTAAAATAAGACAACCAGGAGTTAACCAACGCACATCGAAAACCAAATATCTTACCAAATTTTATTGAACAACTAGAACAATATAGAAAAATAACTACAAATGAAATAAACAACACAAAATAAGATCAATACATAGAACAAAAAACTACTTCAACTGACTCCCCCTTTTGACATCACAAAAAAAGGGAGGAGGAACAGAAACAACAGTACAGTCATAAAATAGCACAAAACACAAAATTAAAATGGAGGCGAATCCTGATCAGAAGGAGGAGGTGGTGGTGGCGTAAAGTAACTGTGAATGGCGGCGAAGTGTGCTCCAATCCAGGCAATGTCTTGGTCGTGCTGCTATTGCTGCTAAGCAACATAATCATTAAAGCACTGCAGATCCTCAGTGTGCTACTGCTCCTAGGCAGCAACGTAAGAGCCAAATTGGTCCTCCCACTGGATGAACCGCTGTAGTAGATGATCAATAGGGGAAGCAATGCGAAGTGGAGCAAGTGCATCAGGTTCAGCAGGAACAGGAACAGCTTCTTCCTCTTCCTCCTCAACATCCGAGGCAGGCTCCGGATGTAGTCGGGTACTGTGGAGTACATAGAATGAGTTATTTGTGAAGTAAGAAGGAGGGACATTGGGAGGGACTGGATACTGCAGGTCATATTTTATCTCCAAGTCATATGCAATGATGTGTCCTAAAGCTAGATTTGGATGTCGTCTATGGCCCGGATCCCTAATGGTAGTGAGATGCTCGATATATCTGAATAGAAGATCAGTAGCATTGATGTCCCGGTGGGCTATGATGTAATAGGTGGTTAGAGACAGTAAAGGGTTTTTTTTTTAATCTATCTGCTCTATTAATTCAAAATTTTCCCTTGATTTTAAATCCAAAGACCAATAAGAAGACGATCGATAGCGCTGAAATCCAGAAAAAAGTTGGAAAATCGACTTTCGTAACTTCCACCTCGGACACCTCATAGATGCAAATTTCTTTCAAAACAAAAATCCAATTCAGAAGAAAAGAAATTGGATTCGAAAAGAGATCCTATCAAGCCTCATTCCAGAAAAATATCTGATATAATAGTATTACAAAGTAAGAAATCAAAAATTAAGATTTTTAAACTCAAGCTATTGAAAATATTAAGTGGGGCACGAATTATTCTAAGACATTTAACGATCTGAAAGGGAAGAAAGCTTAGTTTGGGCTCATTTTTTGCCTCTTTTCTTCAATTTATTTGGCACTTTGCGCATCTTTTGATTTTTGATACACTTTGTGTATCTTTTAGTTTGGTGACATTTCGCATCTTTTCAGCGTTGGGCTCATTTTTAGCCTCTTTTTTAATTTGTTTGGCTCTTTGTGTATCTTTTGTAAGCTTTTTTCCTTTCATAATCGTTAAAGAGTCTCAGCTGTGAAATTATCTTCCAGACATAGGAGACGAAAAAACTCACTCTCCATAATAAGGAAGAGTAATTTATAAAGAAAAAACCATACCTCATATGATAGGTGCAATCACTTGGTTTAGAAAATCATAACAATGACTCAAAACTTTGAAAACACAATTCATATGAGGTAGATTACTGTAGGAAGATAAAATAGATCTCTATTTCAAAAACTAACTTTTTAATTTTGAAGAAGATTTTTATCCAAAAGAAACAATACACCATTAAAGGAGTTAGAGGATGAGAAAATAATCGTCGATGTTTCTTCCCTTTAATATATCCAGTGGAATCAATCACTGCTTACCAGCTTCCAAATAAAAATAAGGTAAAACTCTCAGTCAGAAACCCAGTTTATCAGCAGTAGTGAGCAGTGATCTGATTTTGAAAGAGATAAAATAGTAAACAAAAGAGATGAAATAGTAAAGAAAAATAAGTAAGAAATCGCATTCAAAATAAATACTCAAATCAAACTAACACCAAGGCTAAAACAGAAATTAACAGAAAACCAAAAATAACAGAAAACAGATAATTAAATCAAACAGCTAAATAACAGAAACAGAATGAAAAATAGATAAACCAGAAATCAGTAGTCATCAGAATTAAGTATTTATGTCAATCACACCTAATCTGGTCCTCAAAATGCTGAATGAGTCAAAGGCCAGTGGTTTAGTAAATATGTTAGCCAGCTGATTTTTAGTTGCTACATGATGTAGCTCAATGTCCCCTTTTGTAACATGGTCCCTAATGAAGTGATGCCTTATATCAATGTGTTTGGTTATAGAATATTGGATTGGATTCTTAGAAATGCACATGACACTAGTATTATCACACAGAACAGAAATTATGCCCACAGGTACTCCTAAATCCAAGACTTGTTGCTTCAACCAAAGAAATTGGGCCACACAACTTCCTAAGGCAATATACTCAGCTTCAGCAGTGGAAAGTGCAACTGAGTTCTATTTTCTACTGGACCAGGAGACTAAAGACTGTCCTATGAATTGCTAAGTTCCAGAAGTGCTCTTTCTATCCACCCTACATCCTGTGAAGTCTGAATCAGAATATCCAATAATCTCAAAAGAGCTGCTGTGCCTAGGGTACCAGATTCCTAGGTTTGGTGTCCCTAAAAGATATCTAAGAATTCTCTTAATAGCAGTCAGGTGGGACTCTTTAGGATCAGCCTGAAACATAGCACATAGACAGACACTAAACATGATATCCAGTCGGCTAGCAGTCAGGTAAAGCAGTCATCCAATTATTCCTCTATACTTCTTCTGATCAACAGATTTTCCACTTGAATCGTTATCTAACTGAACAGAGGAGCTCATGAGAGTGTTGATTTGCTTGGCTTTGTTTGTTTCAGATTTCTTTAAAATGTCCTTTGTGTATTTATATTGATTGAGAAAAGTTTCATCATCCATTTGCCTTATGCTAAACTCCAAAAAGTAGGACAATTCTCTCATCATACTCATCTCAAACTCCTTACTCATTGTTTTAGAAAACTCATCACATAAATATTTATCAAAAGATCCAAAAATTATATCATCGACATAGATCTCGACAATGAGTAAATCATCCCCTATTCTCCTCAGAAAAAGGGACCTTAACAAACTCTCTTTCTAATAGGAATGTGCTAAGCCTCTCATACCAAGCTCTAGGTGCCTTTTTCAATCCATATAAGGCCTTTTTTAATTTGTAAACATGATTTGGATATTAGGAACTTTCAAAATATGGGGGTTGTTCTATAAAAACATCCTCTTTTATTACCCTATTTAGAAAGGCACTCTTGACATCCATTTGAAACAGCTTAAATCCCTTATAACACGCGAAGACTAGTAGCACCCTAATTGCTTCTAATCTAGCTACAGGGGCAAAGGTCTCCTCAAAAATTAATCCCTTCAATCTGATTATACCCCTTAGCCACCAATCTTGCTATATTCTGAACCACCACACCAGAATCATTCATCTAATTCTTAAAGACCCACTGTGCTCCCACTATACTTTGATTCCTAAGTCTTTCTACTAGCTCCCAAACATTGTTCCTTATAAATTGATTCAATTCCTCTTGCATAGCTAAGATCCAAAACTAATCTGAAAAGGCTTGATTGATGTAGGTGGGTTCAGTCATTGAGATAAAGGCAGAGTGGTTTACTTCCTTCCTAAGTCCATGCCTAGTCCTAACACCTTCAGAAGGGTCTCCTAAGATCATTTCTTTAGGATAACTCGAAGAATATCTCCAATCTCTAGGCAAAGTGGTTTGAGGTTCTACCCTTTCCTCTAGATTTGTATTTTCAACCTCTTGGGTAATCTCCCCTACCTCTTCTTCTTCCTCAACTCTAGTCACCTTAGGATCAGATTCATCAAACACCACATGAGTTGTCTCTTCCACCACCAAAGTCCTCTTATTAAACACCCTAAAAGATTTCCCCACACTAGAATAGCCTAAGAACACTCCTTCATCAGATTTGGGGTCAAACTTACCTAAGGATGATTTCCCGTTGTTCAAAATGAAAACCTTACAGTCAAAGACATGGAGGTTGGACAAATTTGGAGTTCTACCCTTAATGATCTCATAAGGTGTCTTGTTCAGATTGGATCTAACATTCATCCTATTCAGCACATACAGGCAGTGTTCACCGCTTCAGCCCAAAAGTATTTTAGAAGTGAATAGATAGCAAGCATGGCTCTAGTGGCTTCCACTAAGGTCCTGTTCTTCCTTTCAGCTTCCCCGCTCTGTTGAGGGGTCCTAGGAGCTGAAAAATTGTAATTAATCTCTTGCTCCTCATAGAAAGTTCTAAACATCATATTTTCAAACTCTCCACCATGATCACTATGAATACTCAAGATCTTACAACCTAACTTTCTCTGAATCCAAGTGGAGAAGGACTTAAACTGATCAAATGACTCAGATTTAAGTGACAGAAATTTAATCCAAGTGAACCTCGAGTAATCATCAACAGTCACAAAACCATAGACTTTCCCCCCTAAGCTGGCAGTCTTAATGCGTCCAAAGAGATCCATGTGAAGGACTTCTAAAGGTCTAGAGGTACTAATATCCTTAACAGAGTGAAAGGAGGACTGGACTTGCTTCCCTAATTGACAGGAATCACACATGTGGTCCTTAGTGAACTTAAGCTTGGGGACACCTCTCACTAAGTCCCTTTGGCTGACTCCCCTAAGGGTTTTCATACTAGCATGACATAATCTCCTGTGCCACAATCAAGAATCATCAGCAGCAGTTTTTAAGTAAATTGAAACATTAGTTTTAAAGCAACTTACATCCAGCATGTAGACATTGTTGATCCTTTGTGCCTACAAAATAATTTTGTCATTTAAGCTTAAAATGCAGCAAGTGGGCAGGAATTTGATGTTGTATCCTTTGTCACAGAGTTGACTGATGCTCAGCTGGTTGTATTTCAGTCCATCTACAAGCAAAGCATTGTCAATCATAAATTTTGTTGAATCTCCAATTATACCTGAACCTACCACCCTCCTGGTGGTGTTATCTCCAAGTGTAACCTTGCCTCTAGCCCTGGCCTCCAGCGAAATGAACTGATTTGCATCTCCAGTCATGTTTCTTGAATATCCACTATCTAGGTACCACATGCTCTCATGAGGTCTTGTGTGAGAGCACGCCTATAAAATCATCAAAAGTCATATTTAGGAACCCAAATAGGTTTGGGTTTCTTCTTATGAAAAGGAGAATGCAATGCATGTGTGCTGTGTTGTGAAACAAGTAATTTGGCCCTCCACACCCAATTTGTACTACGGTGAATAGTGTAGGTGTGGGAAATATGTCCTAACATGCCACATGAAAAACATCTAACACCAGGAAAAAGGTTAACTAATCTACGTGGGTGATAGTGCCTCTTCCTAGGTTTGAATGAAACATGCTTTGATGTTTTTGAAACAGATTCTTTAAAAGGCGGAGGTGCATAAAACTGTGCAAAAGTAGAAGGTGTTTCATTTTTCTCAAAAGCCATGATTTTAACTTTTAGAAATTCATTTTCTTTGTTAAGACTTGCAATTTCAAATTTCAATGCACCATTGCATCTCTCCACTTCACATGCAAGATTTTTTAATTCTTTGAAAGCTTTCTCTAAATCAACATGCAAGGTTTTCAGTAAATCATGTTCAATAATTAAATCAGAATGCTTTTAGTTCAGCTAATCAAATTCATCAAGTAAAGATATCTGATTGCAATCAACAGTAGAATGACATTTAATCAAAATTTCATGCTCTTTTTGTAAATTTAAAAGTTCTAGTTTCAGGCTGGCATGAGTTTTCTTGAGCTTCCTATACGATGCATGAATTCTTTCAGACACTTCAAATAATTAATCGTAACTAAGCTCACATACCTCTTCCTGGTTAGACTAACCAGGATGATTATTAGCCATCAGACACAAATTTGTTTCCTCCTCTTCAGCTTCAGTCTCTGCCCAGAACACCTTCTGAATCCGCTTCTTATCCTTCCTGAACTTGTGTTTCTCCTCACCCTTCTCCTTACTTGGGTGAGCATTAAGTGTAGGACAATCAGCCTTAATGTGTCCAAGCTTCCTGCATTCAAAACAAACAGTATCAGATGAACCTTTAAAATTTTTGCTGGACTTACCCTTGTTCCACTTCTAAAAGTTCTTGTGTTTCTTCCTTAGAAAGCTTTTGAATTGCCTACTGATTAAGGCAACGTCATCGCTATCAAACCCGGGAGTACTAGTATCACTCTCGATGGCCTTCAGTGCCACTATTTTCTCCTTCTTCTTCTCACTTGCATCAAGATGTCTAGGGTTCACCCCTTGCTCATAAGCAATGAGTGATCCAAGTAAGCTATCAATAGAGTAAGTATTCAAATCTTTAGATTCAATGATTACAATTATTTTAGCATCATACGAAGAAGGCAAACATCTAAGAATTTTGTTCACTCTTTCATAGTTTGTAAGTTCTCTTCCTAAGGCATGCAAAGAAGTGACAATTTGAGTGAACCTCGTATACATTTCAGAAATAGATTCAGTAAGTTTCATTTGAAAAAGTTCATAGTCATGAAGCAATATGTTTAACCTAGACTGTTTAACTTCAGTTGTACCTTCATAAGTGATGCAAAATCTTTCCCAAATTTCTTTGCCAGTTGTACAAGTAGAGACACGCATTTAATCTTCAAATTTTTAGGCACAGAAAAAATAGTTCAAATATTTGGCATTTAGTTGGGCTAAGTCATGATCATCAAAAGCCCAATTAGTGAAGGGCAGTTCAATTTTAATATTGTTAATCATTCTAAACGGTGGTTCATAGCCATCCTTAACAAGCATCAACATGCGGTAATCAATCGATTGAAGAAAAATGGACATGCGTGTTTTCCAAAAATTAAAAGGTATGTTATCAAATAATGGCGGTCATGTAATTGAATAACCTTCAGCAGTATTACGATTACCAAAGTTAGCCATGGATCAAATTGAAAAGTTTTTCAAAACAAGATTTTATGAATCCCACTTTGATACCACTTGAAAGTTCGATAGGGATGTTATGCCCTAATGAACTAGTCCCGAGGCTAACAAAGAGGGGGGGGGGTGAATTGGTTATTTAAAATTTTGAGAGCAACAGGAATAATCTTTTTGATGATTTGCAGCAAAAATAAGTAAACACATAAATGAAAAGATCAACCATAGATTTCACCCAAGCAGTTAATAACAGAAAACTAAAGTGTAGAAAATAATCAGAAAGAACACACCAGATTTTATAGTGGTTCGGTCAACTTGACCTATGTCCACTCCACGGAGCCTCCCCTCCGGGTATTACACTAACTCAAAGTGACTCTCTTTTTGCTCCCACAGTAAGGCAGAGAAGCCTGTACAAAAAGGCCTTTCCACCGACACAGTGAGGTAGAGAACCTAACCTCCTTACACTTCCTCCTAAAGAAGGCAGAGAACCTCAGAATCCTTTCGCTTCCTCCTGAAGCAGGCAGAGAACCTGAACTCCTTTTGCTTCTTCCTTAAGCGGGCAGAGAACCCAGATCTTCTTGCGAACGATCCTCCCACTGAAAACACTGACAAGATGAGAGAAGACAAATGGAGAAGACAACTCTGAGCCTTGCTTGGAGCAACCTTTGAGAATCCCTCACAAAGTCCCCCTCACAAGATCCTCTCTCTCTCTCCCAAACTCTCTCTCTCTCTCTAGGGTTTCTCTGGAAAGGAAAGTGGCAAAAGATTTTTCTTGTTTGAAGAAAAAGATCTTTTATAGGAGGGCTTAAAATTTGCCCTGAATCTTATCTGGTCGGCCAATATCATCCAGGATAATCGATAGATTGTGCTGTATAATCAGTTCAAAATCATATATTTTTTCCTGGACGATCTGACTCTTTTGGACGATCAGTGGAAAAAGTTGTTCAGATCATCCGGGATGATTAGTGTAAATTCAAAAATTTCATCCAGAAGACCGCTCTGGTCGTCCAGAGGAACTTGTGCTGGACGACCTAAAAATGACTTGATCATCCAGGATGCTATTGATATCGTCCGGTGCGATTAGTTCAAAAAGTGCCAAAATTGTCCTTATCACCGCTCTGGATGTACAGCTAAAACACACTGGATGATCATGATCGTCCCGGACGATCTTACGATCATCCCGAACGATGTGATAGTATGAATTAAATATTAATTTCTTTCCTTAATGACCAGACAAATTTAGGCATGATTTTACTGGATCGTCCATGATGATACACGTATCGTCCGGGATGATCAGATCAAATCTCTAAAAAGAAAACTTGCCTAACTTGATCTGGCGGCTGAGAATTTTTAATTCGAGCCTATCATCCCGTACGATTGATGGATCATCCAGGATGATCTACTTAATTAGACAGACTTAACTTTGTCACCCTAATTAGGGTTTCTATTTTCACTTGATCGTCCAGGACGATGTGAATATCTTCTAGGATGATATGAACAAAAATTGAATAGAAACTCTAATTCACTCAAGCTATCCCCCTGAGCATGTGTGTGCAAGGTTACTTAGCTAGGGGATCAGTTATATTATAATTGACTCAAGAAAAGGAAAATAGTACATTTAGACACACTTGGACCCGATCTTGCATTGGCTTGAGTTTCTTTTGATCTTTTATACGTGAAATGGATTAGCCAAGCTAAACAGATTACAAACATGTTTTTCATCATCAAAACTATTCTTTTTGAAACCAGATTTGCAACAATTTAGGCATGATTATACTGGATCATCCAAGATGATACACGTATCGTCCGGAATGATCTGATCAATTTTCTAAAAATTAAACTTGCCTAACTTGATCTAGCGGCTGAGAATTTTTGATTTGAGCCTATCGTCCCGTACGATGGATGGATCGTCCAGGATAATCGGCTCAATCAGACAGACTTAATTTAGTCGCCCTAATTAGGGTTTCTCTTTTCACTTGATCATCCAGGACGATGTGAATATCGTCTAGGATGATTTGAACAAAATTTGAATAGAAACTCTAATTCACTCAACCTCTCCCCCTGAGTGTATGTGTGCAAGGTTACTTAGCTAGGGGATCAGTATATTATATTTGACTCAGGAAAAGGAAAATATTACATTTAGGCACACTTGGACCCGATCTTGAGTTGGCTTGAGTTGCTTTTGATCTTTTGTACCTGAAATAGATTAGCCAAGCAAAACAAAATACAAACATATTTGTCATCATCAAAACTGTACTTTTTAAAACCAAATTTGCAATAATCTCTCCCTTTTTGATGATGGCAAATATTAGTGCAGTAGTTTAAAATAAAATCACTAGTAGTTAACCAATACACATCAAAAAATAAATATCTTTCCAAATTTCACTAAGCAACTAGAATAATACGGGAAAATAACAACAACTGAAATAAACAACACAAAACAAGATCAATATATAAAACAAAAAATACTACAACTAACTCCCCCTTTTGACATCATAAAAAAGGAGGAGGAATAGAAACAACATTACAGACACAAAATAACACAAAACACAAAACTAAAATGGAGGCGGATCCTGATCAGAAGGAGGAGGTGGTGGTGGCTTAAAGTAACTGTGAATGGAGGTGAAATGTGCTCCAAATAAAGTAATGTCTTGGTCGTGCTACTGTTGCAGCTGAGCAACATAGTCATTAAAGCGCTGCAGAACCTCAGTGTGCTGCTGCTCTTGGGCAGTGACATAAGAATCAAATTGGGCCTCCACTGGTCGAACCGCTGCACCAGATGATTAAAAGGGGAATTAATACGAAGGGGAGCAGGTGCATCAGGTGCTGTAGGGACAGGAACAGCTTCTTCCTCTTCTTCCTCATCATTCGGGGTGGGCTATGGATGTAGTCAGGTACTGTATAGGACATGGAATGAATTATTTGTGAAGTAGGAAGGAGGGATATTAGTAGGGACTGGATATTATAGATCATATTTTGTCTGCAAAGTATATGCAATGATGTGTCCTAAAGCTAGATTTGGACGTCGTCTATGGCCCTGATCCTTAATGGTAGTGAGATGCTTGATATATCTGAAAAGAAGATCAGTAGCATTAAATTTCCGGTGGGCCATGATGTAATAGGTGGTAAGAGACAGTAAAGGGGTGATGTGAAAGTGATCCTCAGCCTTTGGGATGATGGATGAATGAAGGTCATGTTGAATGGCACGGGCATCCTTAAGGAGGGAAGTGCAAGCATTGTCATGGTATGGTGCATTGGTATTTCTAAGGAAGTGATTGGCGACACTCCAATCATAATCAGGATAAGAAATAAGGGTGTGGAGTTGTTGACCTCATTTTTATAAGAGGTCAGTAGGACCAATCCAGACCTTAGGATCATCCCAATCCTTAAGATTTAATCCTGACCCTAAGATCAACCTGATCTTAGATCAATCCAGATATCAATAATCTAGATCTTAGTTCATTCTAGATTCAATTTCCAGACTTATCTAAGATTTTAGGACCTATCTTAGATGTTAGGACTTTTATATCCTAAGATGCCTCTAGTTCCTAAGATTCCTCTAGATAATAAGATTTCTAGATCTTAGGGTTATTCTAAACCCTGGACCTTAGGATACTCCTGAACTTTAAACCTTAGGATTTCCTAGACTCTAGAATCTCCTAGAATTCAAACTCTAAGATCCCCCTAGACTTCAGTCCTAGGATCTACCCTAAACCCTAGGATTCTTCTAGATCTTAGACTTTGAAAATCCTAGATCTTAGGATCATTATAGAATCCAAAGCTATAGGATATTCCCCAGATTCCAGATCCCAAGATTTATTTTAGATCCTCGGATTCTTCTAGACTCTAAATTCTTAGATCTACCCAGACTCAAGATCAATCTAGGTCTTAGGTTTCTCCTAGACCTCAGATCCATCTAGACCCCAGGATCTTCCTAGAATCCAAACTTTAAGATCTGTTCTAGATCCTAAGAACTTTCTAACTGCCAGACTTTAGGTTTTCCTAAACTCTAGGAGTTTCCTAGACTTCAGTCCTTAGGATCTACTCTGGACCCTAGGATTTCCTTAGATCAATATTAAGTTTTAGGATTCTCATAGGCCTTAGATCTGTCCAGACATCAAATCTATTCAAACTCCAGAACATCCCAAACTTTAATCTATATCCTCAATTCAAACCTTTAGCAAAATCCAAAATTCAATCCAGTTCACAATCCAAACTCTAGTTCAAACCCTGATTCTACCTCTGATCAAACTTTAATCCTATCCTATCACTTATGATCTCTAAATGATCATAAATTATTTGGGTCATTCAAACCCTATCATTCAAAATCAAAATCCAGCTCAAATCCAGATTTCCAGACTCAAATTTCATGACCAAAGGTCTAAGTCCTGAAAGCCTTTTTCAGTGAATCTTTGAACATTTCAAAACCCTATCAAATGACCTCTGATTCAAGGTCTGTCAGTTCCACACTGATGTGACATGTCTCTAGAGGCAACCCTCCAAATTTGAGCTCATTCTGAGGTCTCTAACCCCAAAAACTAAATTGAAATCCAAAGGCTATAAAACCTTCAAATATTTACAGTCTATGCCACTGGACCTGCCACCCAGTGGATTTTGATCCTCGAGCTTTCTACAAAGTTCCAAATCACTTCCAGACCCTTGATTATAACCCATTAAACAATAAACTACATTTTTTTGGACTCAATTTGACCCCCAGTTGACCAGCGGTCAAAATGACAAAAATACCCCTATGGGGTGAGAATAATCACTTTGGTCAAATGAGCTCCAAATCAAATGCAACCACCTCTAGCAAGTTTCAAATATTAAACCAAACCTGTTGGACCCACTTCCAGCCCCTGGGTCAACGTGGTTGACCAAGTCAACCTAGTTTGACCAAATAGGCCTTTATGGGTCATAATATGTCATTTTGACAAAATGACCTCCTCAGACCTTGGGACCACCTCCATTGGTCTCCAAATGTCATTTCAAATCTGTTGAACCCATTTCCAGACCCTGGACCCACCTGGTTGACCAAGTCAACCAGGGTTGACCTAAAAGGCCCATTAAGGGCTTAAATAGGTCATTTTGACCAAATGACTTCTCCAGACCTTGAGACCACCACCAATAGACTCAGAATATCATTCTGAATTGGTTGGACCCATTCCCTGACCCTGGGTCAACTTGGTTGATCAAGTCAACCTAGTTGACCCATTAGGCCCATTAAGGGCCTAAACATATCATTTGATCTCGATGACCCATTTAAACCCTGAAACCACTTCCATCAGACCCCATTCATCATTTCAAACCTGTTGAGCTTAACCCCTATCCCTAGGTCAACCTGGTTGACCAAGTCAACCTAGGTTGACTAGATCAACCATTAAGCTTTTATTCTCTAAGTTAAATCTTATTCACATTCAAAATCTTATCAAACTTTTATGATCACTTCCACCAAAGGTTTAGGCATGATTGGACTCCTGACTCAGTCAACAGTTGACCAAGTCAATTTGGTCCAAGATTGGTCAAAGTTGATCCTCATGAGTCAATTTGATCCATTTAACCTATATAACCAAATCAATGCCTTCAAAATATCAAAATCATTCCATTTGATGCCTTGAAAATCCCTTAGATTATTTGGAGTCAAGCCATGGTTAACTTGACCAAGTCATTCCATTTTGACTTGGTCAAATTCATTCCAAATCCTATGCATTCCTTTAAACCTTAGCTCTATGACTCCATATTCCCTATCAAACCGTTAATCAACTTTAAACCCTAGCCTAAGCATGCCTTAGACCTTGGGTAGTCAAATCAAAGCCAAGATTGACCAAGTCAATTCACAAAACTTGGTCAAACCTCTCTAATTTTACCATGCATTCAATGCATTCCATCAAGTCTTTTAGATTTAATTCTAAACACTCAACCATGCTTTTCCCATGTCCACCTAAGCATGAGTTGAATGTTTGACCAGTCAAATGGTCAACAATTGCTAAAAAAAAAGGGTCAAAGTTGGTCAAATGACCTCCTAAGCCTAATCTCCTCTAATCCAAATCCCTCCAGCAGCTTGAACAGACTCTGGAAGCTTCCTAGAGTCTATCATAGCCCTTAGATCTAGATCCAATGGCCCTTATCACCCACACATGGCCATAAAGTGACAAAAATCCCTTTCCACATGGGATTGTACCCATGTCCTTTTGATACTCTGCTCCCAACTACCCCCTTTACATGTGGCTACATCCTAGACATCCTCTCAGTCGATCCCAATCATCCATATGGCCTGGAGATATTTGAATAGGGCAATACCCTATTTTGAACATTCATTCAAACCTTAGCATTCTCTCACTCTCCTAGCTCCTCCAGTCCTAGCCCCTGAGTTCCCTGAGCTCCAAACTCCTCTCCCACTTATTCCCGATCAAAATCAACCGGTCAAGTCCCGCCGGTTATCTGATTCTGGTGAGTTCAAGCATTTTCCATCCAAGAGATTGTAGGGCTCAATCCGGACGTTGCCAGTTCATGAGTTCTTCATCAACTATTAGCGTGGACAATCCACAAGTTCAGAGAACTCAAAAACACCCAAATCCCACGGTTAGTTTCGCTTAAATCCTTAACCCTAGTCTAGATTACACAAGGTTAAATAGTTTTACATAGAGCGAATATTAAGCTTTAAAAAGTGCTCCACATGATTTTTGCTCGTATCAAGAATATAGGTTTAAAATTTTAACTGATTTGGTCTATCGGATCGAATGAACGAGCTCGAAAATACATCCTAGGGCTCGGTTTACGTACGCCTGAGCTGGGTGATATCTGGGCGTTATCTGGGCCGTTAATTCATAGATCAACGGCACAGATCTTGCCATTCCGTGGTCCAGTTCAACAATGCGCTTGATCTGACGGTTCCATTCTCCGTCCAGCGCGATCGTGTCCGTTGATTTAGAACAGCGGGATCGAATCTCCGCCGTTTGATCTCCCTCTGCGAGATCGAATCGCGGGAGTCGATCAGAATCGTTGCTTCACCCATGCGGAGAATCAGACGGCCTTGGAGCGTTGCTGACTCACTTAAGTGAAAGCGCGTGGGTGATTGGGCGCCGCCGCCGCGGTTTGCAGCGCCCAATCAGGGGCCGCCACATGGCCTTCCCGCCGCCACCTATTAATTTAAGTGTTTTAAATCAGTTTTAATTTTTTTTTTAATTCAAATTTCTTTTAAATTAATATTAAAGTAATATTAAATAATAATATATTTATATTATATTAATATATTCATAAATGTTTTTGAAATTATTCTTAATTTAAAACCTCAATCATTTTTGTTTTTTTGTTTTTTTAATTGTATTAATTTTAATTATTAATTATTATAAATTAAAATTTTAATAATTAAATATTAAATATTCTATTTAAATATTAATTATCAAATGTTAATTATTCTTTTAAATAATTTACTTTAATGACAACATTAACTTTAAATATTTTAAAATTAATTTTTATTTAATTAATTTTAAATAAATAATTTAAATTATCTAAATAACTGAATAATTACTTTAAATCATTATAATTTTGAACTTAAATTAATTTGAATTGTATTTTAACATTAATCAATTGAATATTTGATTATATTCTAATTTTAATTAATTAAATATTTAATTATCAATTAATATTTAATGTTAATTAATTAATATTTAATGTTAATTAAAGTGAATATTCATTATTGATTAACACTTAATTAATATTAATTAACTTAACTAATTTTAAAATATTTTAAAGTAAATATTTTATAGAATTTTAACATTTCAGAAAACATTTAAGAATTAAATTAATTTGGTTTAAATTATTTTAATAATTAATTATTTCTAAAATAATTAAAAATTGCTTTTAAATAATTTAAACTTCAGAAATTCATAAATAATTCATTTTAAATCAGAAAATTAAGTATAATATATCAAAATTTTCAGAAAATTAAGTAATTTAATTTAAAATCAAATTCAGAGATCAAAACTTGATTAATTTTAAGTTATTTTTAATTATTTAATTATTTTAATATTTAATTAGTATCTAATTAAATATTAAGTTAATTATTTTGAAAATTAAAAACTTATTTTTAAATAACCTTGGTGGATCCGTAGATCTCTCATTTAGATATTGAATTCACCCTAATCATATCTTAAGTATTCTTAATTTAAAACCTATGTCTATATATAATTTCTTGTATAGATTAAGCATATATTTTAAAATTATTTTGAAAAGTATATATATTTATACTTAAATATCTTAGGTCGAGAGATCTACTATGAAATTTTAAACATATATCAACCTATCTGAATAGAGATCATGTGGGATTGTTAATGAATGATTATGCTCAAATCATTCATTAATCTAATTAAGCATATTTAATTAGCATTAATCTTTGCATGTGTAGGTACACACACCACTTAGTCTTAGGGCTCTCTTACACTTAGGATTGATTGTGTTTATGTGTGTGCATATCATGCATGTTATGTTAAGGGTTAGTTGAGCTTTGATTTGAACCCATTTAACTTAGTAACATTATTAAGGACAATAATTAAGTACTTGATTTAAAAAATTTAGAATATTTCCCATAATTAGGATTCAAACCCTTTTGACTTGAAACTTAAACTATTTGAATGTAGTGATACCCTCAGCTCATAGAAAAATACCCACTGAATTTTGAAATCATTAAGCATCTAAATTAATCTAATCAAAATTAAACCTTAATTAAGCCTTAAAACCTTCCAGAAAATATAATAAATCAAATTTAAATCCAAAAATTACATATAATACCTCAAACTAACCATAATTAAATCCTTAATCAATGAAAAATAAAATCCCCTTAACTGGACTTCAAAATTAAGTTTAATTTAAATTTAATTGAAATTTAATATTTAATTAATTAAAAATAATTAAAAACTCCAAAAATTTCTCAAACACTTAGAGATCACTCCTTAGGTCATTCCTGACCTTTGGAGTTGATTTCAAGAAGTTTGGAGGTCATTTGGATTCAAATCATAAAAAGGGCATTAATTAAACTAATTTTGAAAATTCAATAATTGTCAAAACTTCAAAAATTCATAACTAATTCAAATGAACTCCAAATTGAGCAAACTCAAAGGCATTTAACTCATATTAAGGTCTAATATTTATCAAAAATAATAAGTTTCCAGAAATCAATCAATTTTGAAAAATTCAACTTTTGGTCAAACCTAGTTCAAATCTAAGTCAAAACTTCAAACCTTCATACTAAAATATAGAAAAATCAAATTTCAGTGTACTTACTGTCTAACTAATCGTATTAAGGTATAGTATTTTAATAAAATATTAACTTTTTATAAAACACTTTAAATCAAAAAGTCAACTTTTGACCCTTGAATTAAATGATTAAAATAATCCAGAAAATTTCAAAATTCAATAAATCATTAAAAATTCCAGAAAATACTAATTCAAACTTAAAACCAGCAATCAATCAATTTGAATAAAATTTATCAACTCTCAAACATTAATTAAACTTAAAGCACTTAATTATATCGGGTACCACTAGGTAACCCAGACCTACGAGACTATTAAATTAGCCCCAAGGAAGATGAAATAAACTTCACGGCCTCGGTGTGCAATAAAGGTGGTATTCAACAAACAATCAAAATCAAATTTAAAATCAAATTCAAATCATTAAGATTTAAATTTTAATTAAAATTTCCTTGAAACCTTTCAACCAACTAGAACATCAAACAACTTCAATCAAATGCCTATTTAAGACATATCAAAACAACACAGCCTCCTACACACATTTTAGATAGTTTGCTAGGACTACCAACTCTACTCTTAGGCTAGGCCGGTGTTTACTTTTCTGCTACCTACGTGTGTCGGGTTCTCCATGGTTTTCATTATATGCTGATTGCTAGATTTAAGAAATTGATGTTGATGTGATTGTTTATTTATTTACTGCACTCTGAGTTGATTTGATTGTACATTAGACCTACCCCTAGGTTAGGAACGAGTTATACTAATTCAATCTTATGCAGGTGGTCATGCTCATATAGGGCAATTAAATTAAAGGGGGCAATAATTAAAGCTTTAAAATTAATATTGTTTTCTACAGGTGCTAAGCATGCTTAAGTCCCCCTTTAAAATTAAAAGAGCACGGTCAAGCGTGGCTGGTTTGAGCATTTTTAAATTTCAAATATATAACTGCTTGGGATGTCAAATATAAACTGCTGATTATTAGGATTACCCTACAGGTGGTTGAGTCTAGATTTTTTGAATTTTAATTAATGTAATTTGAGATGATATTTGAGTTGTAAATCATTTAAAGTACTTTGAGATTTAGATGTTTAAACATCCAATTTGGAATCCAAAGAGGAAGGAACATCCCTTAGGGGAGAGTTCCTATCCATTTGGAGATCCAAATTAGGATGAAGTTCAAATATCCAAAGAGAAAAGATAACCCCCTTCAAGGGAGAGTTTCTTTTCATTTGGATATCCAGACCCGATGATCCAAGGAGTTCCCAGAAAATGAAGAAGTGAAGAATTAGAAGAATCTCAAATCTCAAAGTCACTTGAGTCTTAGGAGTAGAATCCGGGTTATAGTCAGTGGTGCCCGGCCACTTTACTTTTCCTGTAGACCCTGGGTTGTATAATTAAAAGGTACTTGCCTATGGACTTTTATTTTGAATATTTATTTAATTAATTTAATTATTTGATTGATTTGATTGATGTGTTGATTTCGATTAGGATTTTCCTGCTTTTATTAGTTTATTTGGCGATCTTACATGCCGTATTTATTTTAGCCTGGAATCTGATCGGAGGCTCGTGAGGGTACGGTCATAAACTATTTCTACTTAAACAAAATTTAAAAACTTTAAGCTCAGATAGTAACTCTAATGCTTTTAAGAAGTAAGCCCGGACTCGCCGGGGGTTTTTCATGCATACATATTGAAACTTCTCATCCGTGTTAGGCACCTCCCCGCCTGCGGGTTCTGGTAGACCACCTGACCTATTAGGGTGCAGTTCTGTCCAAGGAGATGTTGTGCAATCTCTAGGATAAAATCTATTTTTAAGCCTAATTTTTAAGCTGCTTCATTCTATTTTCAAGCATTTAATCGAGTCAACTAGCATGCATTGCATTAGTAACAAATTAAAAATGAGTCTAAATCTTAATTGCATTTTATTTAGACATTTCACCCAACATAAGTTAAGGGGTCAATTAGGAATATGCTCTAGATGTCAACCCCGCTCTCCTTAAACCAATCTTAATCAATATTCCTACCACTCTTGCATAATTGACTTGACTCATGGTTTTAAAGCGTTTAGGTGGTTTAGCTGGCTCCCCACTCCAGGCCGGGGTAAGTCCAGATTGCATTACATTAGTTAGGTTCCGGGTCACTGATTTTCAGTACCCATTTTAAACTTAGGTTCTGAGGCAAACGTTCAATCTTAAGACCTCAACCTCCGGGAATCTAATTCTCACCTTCTAATAAAATTGACCACTAAAATATTAAATCTCCTTCCATCAAATTCAAGCCCAACACTTAGGATAGTTAGAGCTGTTTCTGAAGTAATTCAGAATCTCAAGACACCTCCTACCCTTCCTCCTTTAACTCCAGAAATAATTGTTCAACATTGAACCATCCCATTTGAAAATTCAAGTCCTTAACCTTCTTTGATATCGATCTTTAAAATCTTAAATAAAATTCATATCGCTATTTTAATCGAGAGTATTCGTAGGAAATTTTCAGGTTTCCTGTGATGTAATTAACTACGAGGGCTTGCGCTCGTAGGAGATTTAGAAACCCAGACCAGATTTTCAAAATCAAAATTTTCAAAACTTTAATTAACTTTCTTTTGGAAAATCAAATTCGACGATCATTTTCGTCATTTTCAAACTATCAATAGTGATTGATAACTTCTTTCTATGGAAGGATATATCAATTACTATCATAGATTTGATTGTGAGATCAATGATCTTCTTATCCAAATTATTGTAGTTAAATATCTGATTGAATACTCATTTTGACCCTTTGGGGTCATATGTAGTTCTTTCTCAAATTCATCTACGATAATCAGGATAAAATTAAAGTATCTGAAATATGAACCTATTACGGAACGATATGTTCACCCATCGAGGTGATATATCATTCATAATAAGCGTTCAATCTCAAATATTAAAAATTTCAGAAATCAAATATTTCCCAAAGAAAATTAAATCTTTTTTAAAACTATATTTTTCAATCAAACATGAGTTTGTTACCAGTGATAGAAAGATGAAGGATATTATGAAAATCTTGGGCAATGAGTTCGACAGGTCACTGATTAACATAGGAGTAAAGGGTGGAGTAGTCAGCGACGATGCGAAGATTTGCAAAGAAGACTTGGAGAAGTTCAAGGCTAAATTGGAAGGCCAGGGTGAGGATTAAGGTGAGGGAGGTATGCACAAATAGATCTAGGACAGGGTAGGTAAGAGTGCGGGGGTTTACAATTTTGGACTTTGTAATTCCCACTTCAAGATATCATTCGAAGGCAGCCTGATCGGCTCCATTTGGAGAGCAGGGATCGACATTTCCCCATGAGGATCTTGCACCCTTTTGCCTAGATCGCTTCGCACCAGCCATTAGAAACACAAGAGAGGAAGTATGGAAGGAGAGGTGTGAAGAAAGCTGAAGAAATTGGCTATTTAAATAGAAATTGGCCGGATCATCACGTACGATAGTAGGATCATCCAGGATGATATGAGTAATTATGATAGCCAGGACAATTGGTTAAAAAGCCGATCAGATCATCCAGGATGATTTGAGATCGTCCAGGATGATTAGAGAAAAGTGATCATCCTGAGGAGTCAAGCCGGACGACCGTTGATGAAAATTATCGTCCAAGATGATTAGGTGGATCATTTCCAGGACAATATGTAATAAATGTATATAACGGGCCAAATTTGAATCATCCAACTGCTGAATGTGGATCATCCGGGACAATGAGGTGGATCGACCAGGATGATGAATAATAATTGGTGCAATCTCAGACGTTTGATCAAGATCATGAACTATGGATTATATCGTCCAGGATGATGGAAGGATCGTACAGGACTATCAACAATAATTTATACATCTCAGCAATATGATCAGGGTGGTGATGATTTGAAGGAATCATCCAAGATGATGAATGGATCATCCATAATAAAGAAGATCATCCAGGACGATGTGAAGAAAAAAATGAAAAAGATGGAGGATGGAGATGAAAGATCAGGGATCCCAAAAAAAGTACATACAGTAAAACAAAAAATAAAAGCAGAGTAAATAAAACTCAAAATGAGAGACACAAAAATAAAAAAAATGTTGATTTTTTTTTGAATCGATCTGATCTAGTAAATCAGAATTTTCCCTTGATTTTGAATCAAAAAACCAATAAGAAGACGATCGACAGCGCTGAAATCTAGAAAAGTTGGAAAATTAACTTTCGTAACTCCCACCTCGAACATCTTGTAGATGCAAATTTCTTTCAAAACCAAAATCAAATTTAGAAGAAAAAAATTGGATTCGAAAAGAGATCCTGCATGCCTCGTTCCAGAAAAATATCTGATATAATAGTAGACAAAGTAAGAAATTAGAAATCAAGATTTTTAAACTCAAGCTTTTAAAAATATTAAGTGGCACACAGATGTTTCTAAGACATTTAACGTTCTGAAAGGAAAGAAAGCTTGGTTTGGGCTAATTTTGTGCCTCTTTTTCAATTTGTTTGGCGCTTTGCGCATCTTTTTATTTTTGATACACTTTGTGTATCTTTCAGTTTGGTGACATTTCGCATATTTTCAGCTTTGGTCTCATTTTGTTCCTCTTTTTTGATTTGTTTGGCACATTACGCATCTTTTGTAAGCCTTTTTCCTTTCATAATCGTTAAAGAGTCCTAGTTGTGAAATTATCTTCGAGACATAGGAGACGACAAAACTCACTCTCCACAATAAGGAAGAGTAATTCACAAAGTAAAAACCATACATCATATGATAGGTGCCTTCACTTGGTTCAAAAAATTTGAACAATGACTCAAAACTTTGAAAATGCTATTTATATGAGGTAGATTACTGTAGGAAGATAAAATAGATCTCTATTTTAAAAATTAGCTTTTTAATTTTGAAGAAGATTTTCATCCAAAAGAAACAATACACCATTAAAGGAGTTAGAGGAAGAGAAACAATCATCGATCTTTTTTCCCTTTAACAGATCCACTGGAATCAATCACTGCTTATAAGCTTCCAAGCCAAAAAATAAGGAAAAATTTTCATTCACAAATCAGTTTATCAATAGTAGTAAACAGTGATAGGATTTTGAAAAGCATAAAATAGTAAGTAAAAATCAAGCAGGAATTCACATCAAAATAAATATTCGAATCAAACTAACAACAATATTAAAATAAAAATCAGTAGAAAAACAAAAATCAACAGAAAATAGATAATCAAATCAAATAACTAACTAACAAAAATAGAATGAAAAATAGATAAATCAGAATTTAGTAGTCATCAGAATCAAGCATTTATGTTAGTCACACCTAATCTGGTGCTCAAAATGCTGAATGAGTCAAAGGCCAGTGGTTTGTAAATATGTCAGCCAACTAATTTTTAGTTGCTACATGATGTAGTTCAATGTCCCCTTTTGTAACATGGTCCATAATGAAGTGATGCATTATATCAATGTGTTTGGTTCTAGAATGTTGGATAAGATTCTTAGAAATGTAAATGGCACTAGTATTATCACACAGAATAGAAATTGTGCCCACAGGTAATCCTAAATCCAAGACTTGTTGCTTCAACCAAAGAACTTGGGCCACACAACTTCCTAAGGTAATATACTCAGCTTCAGTAGTGAAAAGTGCAACTGAGTTCTATTTTCTTCTAGACCAGGAGATTAAAGACTGTCCTATAAATTGACAAGTTTCAAAAGTGCTCTTTCTATCCACCCTACACTCTACAAAGTCAGAATCTGAATATCTAATAATCTCAAAAGAGGTGTTGTACCTAGGGTACTAGATTCCTAGGTTTGGGGTCGCTAAAAGATATCTAAGAATTCTCTTAACAATAGTCAGGCCAGACTCCTTTGGATCAGCTTAAAACCTAGCATAAAGATAAACACTAAACATGATATCAGGTTGGCTAGGAGTCAGGTAAAGCAGTGATCCAATTATTCCTCTATACTTCTTCTGATCAACAGATTTTCCACTTAAATCCTTATCTAACTGAACAGAAGAGCACATGGGAGTGTTGATTGGCTTGGATTTGTCCATTTCATATTTCTTCAAAATGTCCTTAGTGTATTTAGATTGATTGAGAAAGGTTCCATCATCCATTTTCCTTATGCTAAACCCCAAAAAGTAAGACAACTCTCCCATCATAATCATCTCAAACTCCTTACTCATTGTTTTAGAAAACTCATTACATAAATATTTATCAGAAGATCCAAAAATTATATCGTCAACATAGATTTGGACAATGAGTAAATCATCCCCTATTCTCCTTAAAAAAAGGGTGGTGTCTACGCTCCCCTTAATAAACTCTCTTTCTAACAGGAATGTGCTAAGCCTCTTATACCAAGCTCTAGGTGCCTGTTTCAATCCATATAAGGCCTTTTTTAATTTATAAACATGATTTGGATATTGGGAACTCTCAAAACCTGGGGGTTATTCTATAAAAACATCCTCTTTTATTACCCATTTAAAAAGGTACTCTTGACATCCATTTGAAATAGGTTAAATCCCTTATAAGAGGCAAAGACTAGTAGCACCCTAATAGCTTCCAATCTAGCTACAGGGGCAAAGGCCTTCTCAAAATCAATCCCTTCAATCTGATTATACCCCTTAGCCACCAATCTTACCTTATTCCTAACCACCACACCAGAATCATTTATCTTATTCTTAAAGACCCACTTGGTTCCCACTATACTTTGATTCATAGGTCTTTCTACTAGCTCCCAAATATCATTCATTGCAAATTAATTCAATTCCTCTTGTATAGCTAAGATCTAAAACTCATCTGAAAGGGCTTGATTTATGTTGGTGGGTTCAGTCATTGAGATAAAGGCAGAGTAGTTTACTTCCTTCCTAAGTCCATGGTTCGTCCTAACACCTTCAGAAGGGTGTCCTAAGATCAGTTCTTTAGGATGACTCGAAGAATATCTCCAATCTCTAGGCAGAGCACCTTGAGGATCTTGCCCTTCCTCCAGATTTGCATTTTTAACCCCTTGGGCAATCTCCCCTACCTCTTCTTCCTCCCCAACTCTAGTCACCTTAGGATCAGATTCATCAAACACCACATGAGTTGTCTATTCCACCACCAAAGTTCTCTTATTAAAGACCCTAAAGGATTTCCCCACACTAGAATAGCCTAAGAATACTCCTTCATCAGATTTGGTGTCAAATTTTCCTAAGGATGATTTCTCGTTGTTCAGAATTAAAACTTACAGCCAAAGACATAGAGGTGGGACAGGTTTGGGGTTCTACCCTTAATGATCTCATTAAGTGTCTTATTCAGATTGGATCTAACATTCACCCTATTTAGCACATAACAGGTAGTGTTCACCGCTTCAGCCCAAAAGTATTTTGGAAGTGAATACTCAACAAGCATGGATCTAGCGGCTTCCACTAAGGTCCTGTTCTTCCTTTCAGCTTTCCCGTTCTGCTGAGCGGTCCTAGAAGCTAAAAAATTATGACTAATCCCCTGCTCCTCATAGAAAGTTCCAAACTTCACATTTTCAAACTCTCCACCATGATCACTATGAATAGTCAAGATCTCATAACCTAACTTCCTCTGAATCTAAGTGGAGAAGGACTTAAACTGATCAAATGACTCAGATTTATGTGACAGAAATTTAATCCAAGTAAACCTCAAGTAATCATCAATAATCACAAAATCATAGACTTTCCCCCCTAACCTGGCAGTGCTAATGGGTCCAAAGAGATCTATGTGAAGGACTTCTAAAGTTTTAGAGGTGCTAATGTCCTTAACAGAGTGAAAGGAGGACTGAACTTACTTCCCTAATTGACAGGCATCACACAGGTGGTCCTTAGTGAACTTATGCTTGGGTACACCTCTAACTAAGTCCATTTTGGTGACTCTCCTAAGGGTTTTTATACTGGCATGATATAATCTCCTGTACTACAACCAAGATTCATCAGCAGTAGTTTTTAAGCAAATTAAATTATCAGCTTTAATGCAACTTACATCTAGCATGTAGATATTATTGATCCTTTATCCCTGAAAAACAATTTTGTCATTTAAGCTTAAAATGCAGCAAGTGGGATGAAATTTGATGTTGTATCCTTTGTCACAGAGCTAACTAAATCTCAACAGGTTGGGTTTCAAATCATCTACAAGAAAAATATTATCAATCATAAAATTCTTTGAATCACCAATTATACCTGAGCCTACCACCCTCCTGGTTGTGTTGTCTCCAAGTGTAACCTTGCCTCCAGCCCTGGCCTCCAGTGAAATGAACTGATTTGTATCTCCAATCATGTGTCTTGAACATCCACTATCAAGATACCACATGCTCTCATGAGGTCTTGTGTGAGAACACACCTACAAAATCTTTAAATGTCAGATTTAGGAACCCAAACAGGTTTGGGTTCCTTCTTATGAAAAGAAGAATACAATGTATGTGTGATGTGCTATGAAACAGGCAATTTAGGCCTCCACACCCAATGTGTGCTATGATGAACAGTGCAGGTGTGAGAAATATATCCTAACATTCCACAAGAAAAATATCTAACACCAGGAAAAGGGTTAACTAATCTATGTGGGTGATAGTGCCTCTTCCTAGGTTTGTATGAAACATGTTTTGATGATTTAAAATAGATTCTTCAAAAGGTGGAGGTGCATAAAACTGTGCAAAAGTAGGACATGTTTTATTTTTCTCAAAAGCACTGATTTTAACTTTTAGAAATTCATTTTCTTTGTTAAGACTTACAATTTCAAATTTCAATGCTCCATTATTACTCTCCTCTTCACATGCCATGTTGTCTAATTCTTTAAAAGCTCTTTCTAAATCAACATGCGAGGTTTTCAATGAATCATGCTCAGTAATCAGATCAGAATACTTTTTGTTCAGTTCATCAAATTCATCATGTAAAGACATGTGATTACTGTCAAGTGTGGAATGAACTTTAACTATAGAATCATGCTTTTTTTGCAAGATTAAGAAATCTAATTTTAGACTAGCATACAATTTCTTAAGTTTCCTGTAAGATGTGTGAATTCTTTCAGATACTTGAAATTATTGATCGTAAGTAAGCTTACATACCTCTTCCAGGTTAGACTGACTAGGATGATCATTAGCCATCAGACACAAGTTGGTTTCCTCCTCTTCAGCTTCTGTCTCAGAGGAGTCGGATGCAGAATCTGTCCAGAATGCCATCTGAATCTACTTCTTGTCCTTCCTAAAATTGTGTTTCTCCTCACCCTTCTCCTTGCTTGGATGAGCTTTAAGTGTAGGATAATCAGCCTTAATGTGTCCAGGCTTCCTGCATTCAAAAAAAATAGTATTAGATGAACCTTTTAAATTTTTGTTGGACTTACCCTTATTCCACTTCTAAAAGTTCTTGTGTTTCTTCCTTAGAAAGATTTTGAATTACCTTGTGATTAAGGAAACATCATCACTATCAGACCCAGAAGTACTAGTATCACTATCATTGGAATTCAGTGCCACTGTTTTCTCCTTCTTCTTTTTACCTGCATCAAGCTGTCTTTGGTTCACACCTTACTCATATGCAATGAGTGATCCAAGTAAGCTATCAATAGAGTAAGATTTTAAATCTTTAGATTTAGTGATTGCAGTTATCTGAGCATCATACGAAGAAGGCAAACATCTAAGAATTTTGTTCACTCTTTCAAGGTTTGTAAGTTCACTTCCTAAGGCATGCAAAGAAGTGACAATTTGAGCGAACCTCGTATACATTTCAGAAATAGATTCAGTAGGTTTCATGCAAAAATGTTCAGAGTCATGAAGTAATATGTTTAACCTAGACTGTTTGACTTTAGTTGTACCTTCATAAGTGATGCACAATCTATCCCAAATTTCTTTACCAGTTGTATAAGTAAAGACACACATGTAATCCTCAGATTTTAAAGCACACAAAAATAGTTCAAACATTTGGCATTCAGTTGGGCTAAGTCACGATCAACAAAAGTCCAATCAGTGAAAGGCAGTTTAATTTTAATATTGTTAATCATTCTAAACGGTGGTTCATAGCCATCCTTAACAAGCATCCACATGCGGTAATCACTTGATTGAAGAAAAGTGGACATGCGAGTTTTCCAAAAATCAAAAGGTATGTTATCAAACAATGGCGATCATGTAATTGAATAACCTTCAACAATATTATGATTACCAAAGTTAGTCATGGATCAAAATTCAAAAGTTTTTTAAAACTAGATTTTATGAAGCCGCTCTGATACCACTTAAAAGTTTGATAGGGATGTTAAGCCCTGATGAACTAGTCCCGTGGCTAACCAAGAGGGAGGGTGAATTGGTTATTTAAAAATTTGAGAGCAATAGGAAAGATCTTTTTGATGATTTGTAGCGAAAAGATCAACCACAGATTTCACCCAAGCATATAATAACAGAAAACTAAAGTGCAAAAAATAATCAGAAAGAACACACCAGATTTTATAATGGTTCGATCAACTTGACCTATGTCCACTCCCCGGAGCCTCTCCTAGGGGTATTGCACTAACACAAAAGTGACTCTCCTTTTGCTCCTACAGCAAAGCAGAGAAGCCTGTACAAAACTCCTTTTCACCAACCAAGTGAGGCAGAGAACCTGAACTCCTTTCACTTCCTCCTGAAGCAGGCAAAGAAGCCAGACTCCTTTCGCTTCCTCCTGAAGCAGGTAAAGAACCTGAACTCCTTTCGCTTCCTCTTGAAGTGGGCAGAGAACTCGGATCTTCTTACGAATGGTCCACCTACAGAGAACACTGACAGTACGAGAGACGACGAACGGAGAAGATGACTCTAATCCTTGCTTGGAGTAACCTTTGTGAATCCCTCATAAACTCCCCCTCACAAGATCCTCTCTCTCTCCCAAACTCTCTCTCTCTAGGGTTTCTTTGTAAAAGAAAGTGGCAAAAGATTTTTCTTGTTGGAAGAAAAAGATCTTTTATAGGAGGGCTCAACATTTGCCCTAAATCTCAACTGGTCAGCCAATATTATCTAGGATGATCTATAGATCATCCTATACAATCAATTTATAATCACCTGTTTCAGCCTGGACGATCTGGCTCTTCTGGACGATTAGTAAAAAAAATTATTAAGATCATCCCGTACGATTCTGCGATCATCTGGGACGATTAGTGTAAATTCAAGAATTTCATCCAGAAGATCGCTCTGGTCATCTATAGGAACTTGTGCCGGACGACCTAAAAATGACTTAATCGTCTAGGATGATATTGATATCGTCTTGTATGATTAGTTTAAAAAGTTCCAAAATCATCCTGATCACCGCTCTAGACGTACAGTTGAAACACACTGGGCGATTATGATCATCCCGGATGATCTTACAATCATCCCGAATGATATGATCATACCAATTATATATTATTTACTTTCCTTAATCACCAGACTAATTTAGTTATGATTTTACTGGATCATCCAGGACGATACAGGTATCGTCTGAGATGATCAGATCAATTCTCTAAAAATAAAACTTGCATAACTTGATCTGGCGACTGAGAATTTATGATTTGAGCTAATCGTCCCGTATAATGGATGGATCATCAAGGATGATCGGCTTAATGAGCCATACCTAACTTGGTCGCCCTAATTAAGGTTTTTATTTTCACCTGATCGTCCAGGATGATGTGAATATCCTCCAGGATGAACTGAATAAAAAATGAATAGAAATTCTAACTCGCTCAAGTTCTCTCCCTGAGTATGTGTGGGCAAGATTACTTACCTAGAGGATCAATTACGTTATATTTGATGCAAGAAAAGGAAAACATTACATTTAGACACACTTGGACCCGATCTTGAGTTGGCTTGAGTTACTTTTGAGCTTTTGTACCTGAAATGGATTTGCCAAGTAAAATAGAATACAAACATGTTTGTCATCAACAAAATTATACGTTTTGAAACTAGATTTGCAACATTTTTTAGGGTTTAGGGTTTAAAGTTTAGGGTTTAGGGTAGAGGTTAGGGTTTAGGGCTTTTAGGGTTTAGGGTTTAGGGTTTTTAGGGATTTAGGGTTTAGTTTTTAGGGTATAGGGTTTACGAGTGAGGGTTTAGTGGTTAGAGTTTTAGTGTTTAGGATTTAGGGTTTGTTAGGGTTTTGAGGATTTAGGATTTTAGGATTTAGGGTTTTTTTAGGGTTTAGGGTTTAGGGTTTCGGGTTTTTAGGAATTAGGGTTTATTTTAGGGTTTTAGGGTTTAGGGTTTTAGGGTTTAGGGTTTAGGGTTTAGGGTTTAGGGTTTAAGGTTTTTAGGGTTTAAGGTTTTTTTTAGGGTTTAGGGTTTAGGGTTTAGGGTTTTTTAGGGTTTTTAGGGTTTAGGGTTTAGGGTTTAGGGATTTTTAGGGTTATTTAGGGTTTCAGGTTTATGGCTAAGTGTTTAAGGTTTTAGGGATTTTTTTTAGGTTTTTTAGGGTTTAGGGTTTAGGGTTTAGGCCTTAGGGTTTAGGGTTTTTTTTAGGGTTTTTAGGGTTTAGGGTTCAGGGTTTAGGGTTTTTTTTAAGGGTTTTTATGGTTTAAGGCTTTAGAGTTTCGGGTTTAGGGCTTTTTAGAGATTTAGGATTTTAGTGTTTAGGGTTTTTTTAGGGTTAAGGGTTTAAGGTTTCGGGATTAGGGTTAGGGTTTAGGGTTTTAGAGTTTAGAGTTTTTTAGGGTTTTGTGGTTTAGGGTTTTATTAGGGTTTAGAGATTAGGATTTTTAGGGTTAGGGTTTTTTTTTTGGTTTTAGTATTTAGGGTTTAGGGTTTAGGGTTTAGCGTTTAAGGTTTTTAGGGTTTTAGGATTTAGGATTTTTTTATGGTTTAGGGTTTAGGTTTTTTACCATTTAGGGTTTAGGGTTTTTTTTAGGGTTTTAATGTCTAGGGTTTAGAGATTAGGATTTAGGGCTTGTAGGGTTTAGGTTTTTTTTACTTTTTAGGGTTTAGGGTTTAGGGTTCAGGGTTTATAATTTTTATGGGTTTTTAAGGTTTTGGGTTTAGGGTTAAGGGTTTAGCATTTTAGGGTTTTTGAAAGTGTTTTTAGGGTTTAAGGTTTGGGGTTTAGGGTTTTTAAGGATTTTTTAGGTTTTTTAGGCTTTAGGGTTTAGGGTTTAGCGTTTAGTGTTTTAGTTTTTTTTTTAAGGGTTTTTAGGTTTTAGGGTTTTGGGTTTAGGGTTTTTTAGGGTTTTAGGGTTTTTTAGGTTTTCTAGGGTTTGGAGTTTAGTTTTTAGGGTTATTTAGGGTTATTTATGAATGTTTGATAGAGATGTTATGCCCTAATGAACTAGTCCCAAGGCTAACCAAGAGTGGGGGTGAATTAGTTATTTAAAAATTTGATAGCGACAGTGAAAATCTTTTCTATGATATGCAGTGGAAACAAGTAAAACAATCAAACGAAAAGATTAAACACACTTTCACCCAAGCAGTTAATCACAGAAAAATAAAAGTGCAGAAAGTAATTAGAATGAACACACCGGATTTTATAGTGGTTCGGTCAACTTAACCTACATCCACTCCCTGGAGCCTCCCCTCCGGGTATTGCACTAAACCAAAGTGTCTCTCCTTTTGCTCCGACAGCAAGGGGAGAAGCCTGTACAAAAACCTCCTTTCCATCGACACGGTGAGGCAGAGAACATAACCTCCTTTTGCTTCCTCCTGAAGTAGGCAGAGAACCTCGGATCTTCTTGCCGACGATCCTCTCCCAAAGAACACCGACACGTGAAAGATGACGAGCGGAGAAGACGACTTTGATCTTTTCTTGGAGCAACCTTCGTGAAACCTCACAAACTCCCCCTCACAAGATCCTCTCTCTCTAGGGTTTCTCTGGAAAGGAAAGTGGCAAAAGATTTTTCTTGTTGGAAGGAAAATATCTTTTATAGGAGGGCACAAAATTTGCCCTAAATCTCAACTAGTCAGCCTAGATCATCCAGGACAATCAATCAATCGTCTTGCACGATCAGTTCAAAATCAGCTGTTTCAGCCTGTACGATCTGGCTCTTCTGGACAATCAGTAGAAAAAGTTGTTCATATCGTCCCGTACGATTCTACGATCGTCCGGGATGATTAGTATAAATCCAGGAATATCGTCCAGAAGATAGTTCGGGTCATCCAGAGCAAACTGTGCTGGACGACCAAAAAATGACTTGATCATCCAAAATGACAAGGGTATCGTCCTGTACGATTAGATCAAAAAGTGCCAAAATCATCCTGAGCACAGGTCGGGTCGTACAGCTGGAATGCACTAGACAATCATGATCGTCCAGGATGATCCTGTGATCATCCAGGATGATATGATCATATCAATTAAGTATTAATTGCTTTCCTTAATTACCAGACTAATTTAGGCATGATTGTACTGGATCGTCCAGGACGATACACGTATCGTCCGGTACGATCAGACCAAATATCTTAAAATAAAAACTTGCCAAACTTGATCTGGCGGTTGAGAATTTCTGATTTGTGCTTATCGTCCCGTACGATGAAATGATCATCCAGGATGATCTGCTTAATCAGAAGCACTTAACTTGGTCGCCCTAATTAGGGTTTCTATTTTTACTGGATCGCCTAGGACGATGTGAATATCGTCCAGGACGATCTGAACAAAAACTGAACAGAAACTCTAACTCACTCAAGCTCTCCCCCTGAGTGTGTGTGTGCAAGGTTACTTAGCTAGGGGATCAGTTACATTACATTTGACTCAAGAAAAAGAAAATAGTACACTTAGACACACTTGGACCCGATCTGGAGTTGGCTTGAGTTATTCGTGATCTTTTGTGCCTGAAATGGGTTAGCCAAGCAAAACACAATAGAAACATGTTTGTCATCATCAAAATAAGATTTGCAACAATCTCCCCCTTTTTGATGATAGCAAACATTTGTACAGTAGTTTGAAAAATAAAATAACTAGGAGATCAAAAAATAAATATTTTTTCAAATTTTCATTTAAGAACTAAAGCAATACAGGAAACACAACACATAACAAAAAATAGAAATGACTACAAATGACTCCTCCTTTTGACATCACAAAAAGGAGGAGGACAAACAGATAAATAGCGAGAACAGTACAAACAGGAAAAATAAATAGCACAAAGTAGAAAACTAAAATGGAGGCGGATCCTGATCAGACGGAGGAGGTGGCTGTGGTGGGTTGAAGTAGTGGTGAATGGCTGTAAAGTGGGCTCCAATCCAGGCAATGTCCTGGTCATGCTGCTGCTGCTGCTGAGCAGCATAGTCGGTGAAGCACTGCAGGTCCTCAGCGTGCCGCTGCTCCTGCGCAGTAACATAGGAGTCGAATCTGGCCTCCCACTGATCAAAGCGCTGCACTAGGTGGTCAAAAGGAGAGGCAATGCGAAGGGGAGCAGGTGCATCGGGTGCAGCAGGAACTGAAATAGCCTCTTCCTCTTCCTCCTCAACATCCGGAGCGGGCTCCGGATGTAGTCGGGTGCTGTGAAGGACGTGGAATGAATTGTTTGTGAAGAAGGAAGGATGGACATCAGGAGGGATAGGATACTGAAGGTCATATTTAGTTTCTAAGGCATAATGAATGAGATGACTTAAAGCTAGATTTGGGCGATGCTTATGACCCAGATCCCTAATAGTGGTGAGGTGCTCTATGTATCAGATAATAAGGTCAGAGGCATTAAACTCTCTGCAGGCCAAGATGTAGTATGTGGTCAAGGACAGTAATGGGGTGATGTGAATTCGAACCCTCACCTTTGGAATGACGGAGGAATGAAGGACGTGCTGAATGGTCCGTGCATCCTTAAGAAGTGAAGTGTAAGCATTATCATGATAGGGGGCATTCGTATTGTGAAGGATGTGATTGGCGACACTCCAATCATAGTCAGGGTCAGTGATAAGAGTGTGGAGTTTGTCTCCAAGGACAGAAAGTTGAAGAATATTATGAAATTCTTAGGTAGTGAGTTCCACGGGATGTTGATTGACATATGAGCAAAGAGTGGAATAGTCCGTGGAAATGCGCAAATTGGCAAAGAAAACCTGAAGGAGTTCAAGATTAAACGGAAAGGCTAGTGTAAGGATTAAGGTGAGGGAGGTGTGTGTGAACAGATCATGAATAGGATTGGTGAGGGTGCGGGGATTTTCTATTTTAGAATGCGTGATCCCCACGTCACGATAGCACTCGAAAGCAGCCTGATCGGATGCATTTGGGAAGCGAGGATCAACATGCCCACGGGAGGAACTTGTACCATTTTGCCGCGAACATTTTCCACCAGCCATTAGAAAGTAATAGTGAAAGAAGGTAGAGGGAGATGTGTGAAAGAAAAGATGAAGAAACAGCTGCTTAAATAGAACTTGGCCTGATCGTCTCGTACGATCGCGACATCATCCAGGATGATATGGACATTTATGACGGCCAGGACGATTGTTCAAAAAAGCGGTCTGATCGTCCAGGATGATCAGAGATCATCCAGGATGATTAGACACAGACGATCATCCCGAGGAGTCAGGCTAGATGACTGTTGACGAAAAGGTATCGTCCCGGATGATGTGCAATAAGTGAGACGGACAGGCCGAAATCCAATCGTCCAGCGACTGACACGTGTATCATCCAGAATGATGAGGTGGATCGTCCAGGATGATGGATAACAATTGGTGCAATGTCAGCCGTTTGATCAGATCAGGAAGATATGGATCATATCGTCCAGGACGATCACCAATAATTAGAGTTTCTCAGCAGCATTATCAGAGTGGGGATGATTTTGAATGGATCATCCAGGATGATGTTTGGATCGTCCAGGATGAAGAGGATCGTCCAGGATAATCTGGATATCATCCAGGATAATCTGAAGAAAATAGAAAAAGATGGAGGATGGAGATGACAGATCAGGATCTAAAAAACACAACCAGTAAAATGAAAAAATAAAACAAAATGAATAAAACTCGAAACGAGAACACAGAAAAAGTAACGATTTTTTTTTGATCAAGTTGCTCCAGTAAATCAGAATTTTTCCTCGATTTTAGATTCAAAAACCAATAAGGAGACGATTGACAGCGCTGAAAACCTGAAAAAGCTGGAAAATTGACTTTCGTAACTCTCACCTCGGGCACCTCATCATTGCAAATCTCTTTTAAAATAAAAATCCAATTCAGAAGAAAGGAAATTAGATTTGAAAAGAGATCCTTTCAAGCCTCGTTCCAGAAAAATATTCAATATAATAGTGTTACAAAGTAATAATTCAGAAATCAAGATTTTCAAACACACGCTTTTGAAAGTATTAAGTGGCGCACGAATTTTTCTAAGAACTTTAACGATCTGAAAGGAAAGAAAACTTGGTTGGGCTCATTTTGTGCCTCTTTTTTAATTTATGAGACTCTCTCCACAATAAGGAAGAGTAGTTCACAAAATAAAAACTATACGTTATATGATAAGTGCAATCACTTAGTTTAGAACATCAAAATAATGACTCAAGACTTTGAAAACACTATTGATATGAGGTAGATTACTGTAGGAAGATAAAATAAATATCTATTTCAAAAACTAAAATTTTAATTTTGAAGAGGATATTTATCCAAAAGAAATAATACGCCAGCAATGGAGTTAGAGGAAGAGAAATAATCATCAATGTTTCTTCCCTTTAGCAGATCCAGTGGAATCAATCACTGCTTACCAGCTTCCAAACAAAAATAAGGTAAAACTCCCAGTCAAAAATTCAGATTATCAGAAGTAGTGAGCATTGATCAGATTTTAAAAAGCATAAAACAGTAAGTGTAAGAGATGAACCAGTGAATAAAAATAGATAGAAAATCACATCAAAGTAAATACTCAAATCAAATTAACAACAAGGCTAACACTGAAATCAGCAGAAGAAATAAAACCAACTGAAAACAAATAATCAAATCAAAAAACTAACTACAGAAAATAGAATAATAATCAGAACAATCAGAAATCAGCAGTCATCAGAATCAAGCATTTATATCAATCACTCCTAATCTAGTTCTCAAAATGCTAAATGGGTCAAAGGCCAGTGGTTTAGTGAAAATGTCAGCCAGCTAATTTTTAATTGCTACATGATGTAGCTCAATGTCCCCTTTTATAACATGGTCTCTAATGAAGTGATGCCTTATGTCAATGTGTTTGGTCCTAGAATGTTGGATTGGATTCTTAGAGATACAGATGGCACTAGTATTATCACACAGAATAGAAATTGTGCCAACAGGTAAACCTAAGTCCAAAACTTGTTGCTTTAACTAGAGAACTTAGGCCACATAACTTCCTAAGGCAATATACTCAGCTTCAGCAGTGGAAAGTGCAACTGAGTTCTATTTTCTACTGGACCAGGAGACTAATGACTGTCCTATGAATTGAAAAGTTCTCGAAGTGCTCTTTCTATCCACCCTACACCCCGTAAAGTCAGAATTAGAATATCCAGTGATCACAAAAGAGGTGCTGTACCTAGGGTACAAGATTCCTAGGTTTGGGGTCCCTAAAAGATATCTAAGAATTCTCTTAACAGGAGTCAGGTGGGACTCTTTAGGATCAGCCTGAAACCTAGCACAAAGACAGACACTAAACATGATATCAGGTCGGCTAGCAGTCAAGTAAAGAAGTGGTCCTATTATTCCTCTATAATTCTTCTGATCAATTGATTTTCCACCTCAAACCTTATCTAACTAAACAGATGAGCTCATGGGAGTATTGATTGGCTTGTCTTTATCAATTTCATATTTTTTCAAAATGTCCTTAGTGTATTTAGATTAATTGAGAAAGGTTCCATTATACGTTTGCCTTATGCTAAACCCTAAAAAGTAGGACAATTCTACCATCATACTCATCTCAAACTCTTTACTCATTGTTTTAAAAACTCATCACATAAATATTTATCAGAAGATCAAAAATGATATCATCAACATAGATCTAGACAATGAGTAAGTCATCCCGTATTCTCCTCAAAAAAAGGGTGGTGTCTACGCTCCCCTTAACAAACTATCTTTCTAACAGGAATGTGCTAAGCCTCTCATACCAAGCTCTGTGTGCCTGTTTCAATCCATACAAGGCCTTTTTTAATTTATAAACATGATTTGGATATTGGGAACTCTCAAAACCTGGGGGTTGTTCTTCAAAACATCCTCTTTTATTACCCCGTTTAAAAAGGCACTCTTGACATCCATTTGAAACAGCTTAAATCCCTAATAACAGGCAAAGGCTAGTAGCACTCTAATGGCTTCCAATCTAGCTACAGGGGAAAAAGTTTCCTCAAAATTAATCCCTTCTATCTGATTATACCCCTTAGCCACCAATCTTGCCTTATTCCTAACCACCACACCAGAATCATTCATCTTATTCTTAAAGACCCACTTCGTTCCCACAATACTTTGATTTCTCGATCTTTCTACTAACTCCCTAACATTATTCCTTACAAATTGATTCAATTCTTCATGTATAGCTAAGATTCAAAACTCATCCGAAAGGGCTTGATTGATGTTGGTGGGTTCAGTCATTGAAATAAAGGCAGAGTGGTTCACTTCCTTCCTAAGTCCATGCCTAGTCCTAACACCTTCAGAAGGGTCTCCTAAGATCAGTTCTTTAGGATGACTCGAAGAATATCTCCAATCTCTAGGTAGTGTTGTTTGAGGTTCTACCCTCTCCTCCAGATTTGCATTTCTAACCCCTTGGGTAATCTCCTCTACCTCTTCTTCTTCCTCAACTCTATTCACCTTAGGATCAGATTCATCAAACACTACATGAGTTGTCTCTTCCACCACCAAAGTCCTCTTTTTGAACACCCTAAAGGATTTCCCCACACTAGAATAGCCTAAGAACACTCCTTCATCAGATTTGGGGTCAAATTTTCCTAAGGATGATTTCCCATTGTTCAGAATGAAAACCTTACAGCCAAAGACATGGAGGCGGGAAAGGTTTGGAGTTCTACCCTTAATGATCTCATAAGGTGTCTTGTTCAGTTTAGATCTCACATTCACCCTATTCAGCACATAATAGGCAGTGTTTACCGCTTCAGCCCAAGAGTATTTTAGAAGTGAATACTCAGTAAGCATGGCTCTAGCGGCCTCCACTAAGGTCCTATACTTCCTTTCAGCTACCCCGTTCTGCTGAGGGGTCCTATGAGCTAAAAAATTATGACTAATCCCTTGCTCCTCATAAAAACTTCTAAACTTCACATTTTCAAACTCTCCACCATGATCACTATGAATAGTCAAGATTTCACAACCTAACTTCCTCTGAATCCAAGTCGAGAAGGACTTAAACTCATCAAATGACTTAGATTTATAGGGCAAGAATTTAATCCAAGTGAACCTCGAGTAGTCATCTACAATCACAAAACTATGGACTCTCCCCCCTAAGCAGGCAGTGCTAATGGCTCCAAAGAGGTCCATGTGAAGAACTTCTAAAGGTTTAGAGGTGCTAATGTCCTTAACAAAGTGAAAAGAGGACTGAACTTGCTTCCCAAACTGACAGGCATCACACAGGTGATCCTTAGTGAACTTAAGCTTGGGAACACCTCTAACTAAGTCCTTTTAGGTGACTCTCCTAAGGATTTTCATACTGGCATGACACAATCTCCTATGCCACAACCAAGACTCATCAGCAGCAGTTTTTAAGCAAATTAAATTCTCAGATTTAATGTAACTTACATCCAGCTTATAGACGTTATTGATCCTTTGCCCCTGCAAAATAACTTTATTATTTAAGCTTAAAATGCAGCCAGTAGGCAGGAATTTGATGTTGTATCCTTTGTCACAAAGTTGACTGATGCTCACCAAGTTATGTTTCAGTCCATCTACAAGCAAAACATTATTATTCATAAAATTCTTTGAATCACCAATTATACCTGAGCCTACCACCCTCCTGGTGGTGTTATCTCCAAGTGTATCCTTGCCTCCAGCCCTGGCCTCAAGCGAAATGAACTGATTTGCATCTCTAGTCATGTGTTTAGAACTTCTGCTATCTAGGTACCACATGCTCTCATGAGGTATTGTGTGAGAGCACACCTACAAAAATATCAAACATCAGTTTTAGGAACCCAAACAGATTTGGGTTCCTTCTTATGAAAAGAAGAATGCAATGCATTCGTGCTGTGCTGTGAAACAGGCAGTTTGGGCCTCCACATCCAATGTGTACTACGGTGAACAGTGCAGGTATGGGAAATGTGTCCTAACATGCCACATGAATAACATCTAACATAAGGAAAAGGGTTTACTAATCTACCTCAGTGATAGTGTCTCTTCCTAGGTTTATACAAAACATGCTTTGATGATTTTAAATTTGAATCTATAAATGGTGGAGGTGCATAAAACTATACAAAAGTAGGAGGTGTTTGGTTTTTCTCAAAAACACTGATTTTTACTTTCAAAAATTAATTCTTTTTAGTTAAACTTACAATTTCAAATTTTAAAGCACCATTGCTACTTTCTACTTCACATGCCATGGTATCTAATTCTTTAAAAGCTCTCTCCAAGTCAACATGAGTGGTTTTCAATGAATTATGCACAGTAACTAAATCAGAATATTTTTTATTCAATTCATCAAACTCATCAAGTAAAGACATGTGATTGCTATAAATAGTAGAATGATCCCTAATCAAAACATCATGCTCTTTTTGCAAAGTCAAATAATCCAGTTTCAAGTTAGCATGGGTTTTCTTAAGCTTCCTATATGATGCATGAATTTTTTCAGATAGTTCAAGTAATTGATCGTAAGTAAGCTCACATACCTCTTCCTGTTCCGACTGACCAGGGTGATCATCAGCCATCAGACATAGATTTGTTTTCTCATCTTCAGCTTTTGTCTCAGAAGAGTCGGATGCAGAGTTTGCCTAGAACGCCTTCTGAATCCGCTTCTTATCCTTTGTAAACTTGTGTTTCTCCTCACCCTTCTCCTTGCTTGGGTGAGCTTTAAGTATAGGACAATCAGCCTTAATGTGTCGAGGCTTCCTGCATTCAAAACATACAATATCAGATGAACCCTTTAAATTTTTATTGGACTTACCCTTGTTCCACTTCTGAAGGTTCTTGTATTTCTTCCTTAGAAAGCTTTTGAATTGCCTTGTGATCAAGGCAACGTCATCGCTATCAGACCCGGAAGAACTAGAATCACTATCATTGGCCTTCAGTGCCACTATTTTCTCCTTCTTCTTTTCACTTGCATCAAGCTATCTTTGGTTCACCCCTTGCTCGTAAGCAATGAGTGATCCAAGTAAGCTATCAATAGAGTAAGTATTCAAATCTTTAGAGTCAGTGATTACAGTTATCTTAGCATCATATGAAGATGGTAAACATCAAAGAAATTTTATTCACTCTTTCATAGTTTGTAAGTTCTCTACCTAAGGCATGCAAAGAAGTGATGATTTGAGTGAAACTAGTATACATTTCAGAAATGGTTTCCGTAGGTTTCATGCGAAATAATTCATAGTCATGAAGTAAAATATTTAATCTAGACTATTTGACTTCAGTTATACCTTCATACGTGATGCACAATCTATCCCAAATTTCCTTACCAGTTGTACACATAGAGACACGCATATATTATTCAGATTTTAAAGCACAGAAAAAATAATTCAAATATTTGGCATTTAATTGTGCAAAATCACAATCATCAAAAGTCCAATCAGTAAAGGATAGTTCAGTTTTCATATTGTTAACCAATCTAAAAGGTAGTCGTATCCATCCTTAACTAGCATCCACATGCGATAATCAATCGATTGAAGAAAAGTGGACATGCGAGTTTTCGAAAAATTAAACGAAATATTATTAAATAATGGCGGTCATGTAATTGAATAACTTTCAGCAGTATTACAATTACCAAAGTTAGCCATGGATCAAATTCAAAAATTTTTAAACTTAAATTTTGAATCCCGCTCTGATACCACTTGAAAGTTCGATAGGGATGTTAAGCCCTAATGAACTAGTCCCGAGGCTAATCAAGAGGAGGGGTGAATTGGTTATTTAAAAATTTGATAACGACAGTGAAAATCTTTTCTATGATATGCAGCAGAAACAAGTAACATAATCAAACAAAAAGATTAAACACACTTTCACCCAAGCAGTTAATCACAGAAAAATAAAAGTGCAAAAAGTAATTAGAATGAACACACCGGATTTTATAGTGGTTCGGTCAACTTGACCTATGTCCACTCCCCGGAGCCTCCCCTCTGGGTATTGCGCTTAACAAAAGTGTCTCTCCTTTTGCTCCCACAGTAAGGCGGAGAAGCCTGTACAAAAACCTCCTCTCCACCGACACGGTGAGGCAGAGAACCTAACCTCCTTTTGCTTCCTCCTGAAGCAGGCAGAGAACCTCGAATCTTCTTGCCAACTATCCTCTCCTAAAGAACACCGACATGATGAAAGACGATGAGCGGAGAAGACGACTCTGATCGCCCCTTGGAGCAACCTTCGTGAACCCTTATGAACTCCCCCTCACAAGATCCTCTCTCTCTCTCTCTCTCAAACTCTCTCTCTCTCTAGGGTTTTTCGGGAAAGGAAAGTGGTAAAAGATTTTTCTTATTGGAAGGAAAATATCTTTTATAGGAGGGCTCAAAATTTGCCCTAAATCTAAACTGGTCAGCCTAGATCGTCCAGGATGATCAAACGATCGTCCTGTATGATCAGTTCAAAATCAGCTGTTTCAGCCTATACGATCTGGCTCTTCTAGACGATCAGTAGAAAAAGTTGTTCATATCGTCCCGTATGATTCTGCGATTGTCTGGGATGATTAGTGTAAATCCAGGAATATCGTCCAGAAGACATTTCAGGTCGTCCAGAGCAAACTGTGTTGGACGACCAAAAAATGACTTGATCGTCTAGGATGACAAAGGTATCGTCTTGTACGATTAGTTCAAAAAGTGCCAAAATTATCCTGAGCACAGTTTGGGTCGTACAACTGAAATGCACTAGACGATCATGATCGTCTAGGATGATCCTGCGATCGTCCAGGATGATATGATCGTATCAATTAAGTATTAATTGCTTTTCTTAATTACCAGACTAATTAAGGCATGATTATACTGGATCATCCAGGATGATACACGTATCATCTGGGACGATCAGACTAAATATCTTAAAATAAAAACTTGCTTAACTTGATCCGGCGGCTGAGAATTTCTTATTTGAGCTTATCGTCCTGTACGATGAAACTATCATCCAGGATGATTTACTTAATCAGAAGCACTTAACTTTGTCACCCTAATTAGGGTTTTTATTTTTACTGGATCGTCAAAGATGATGTGAATATCATCCAAGATGATCTGAACAAAAACTGAACAGAAACTCTAACTCACTCAAGCTCTCCCCCTGAGTGTGTGCGTGTGCAAGGTTACTTAGCTAGGGGATCAGTTACATTACAATTGACTCAAGAAAAAGAAAATAGTACACTTAGACACACTTGGACCCGATCTGGAGTTGGCTTGAGTTGCTCGTGATCTTTTGTGCCTGAAATGGGTTAGCCAAGAAAAACACAATAGAAACATGTTTGTCATCATCAAAACTAGTTTTGTAATAATTTAGGGTTTCGGTTTAGGGCTAAGTGTTTAAGGTTTTAGGGTTTTTTTTAAGGTTTTTAATGGTTTAGGGTTTAGGGTTTAGGGCTTAGGGTTTAGGGTTTTTTAAGGTTTTTAGGGTTTAAGGTTTTTAAGGTTTAGGGTTTTTTAGGGTTTTTTAGGGTTTAGGGTTTAGGGTTTAGTGTTTAAGGTTTTAGGGTTTTTTTTAGGGTTTTTGGGGTTTAGAGTTTTTTTCTAAGGGTTTTTATGGTTTAGGGTTTTAGAGTTTTGGATTTAGGGTTTTTTAGGGATTTAGGGTTTTAGTGTTTAGGGTTTTTTTAGGGTTAATGGTTTAAGGTTTAGGGTTTAGGGTTAGAGTTTAGGGTTAGGGTTTAGGGTTTTAGAGTTTAAGGTTTTTTAGGGTTTTAGGGTTTTACGGTTTAGGGTTTTATTAGGGTTTAGGGATTAGGAATTTTAGGGTTTAGGGTTTTTTTTAGGGTTTTAGTGTTTAGGTTTTAGGGTTTAGGGTATAGGGTTTAAGGTTTTTAGGGCTTTAGGGTTTAGGATTTTTTTAGGGTTTATGGTTTAGGTTTTTTAAGGTTTAGGGTTTAGGGTTTAGGTTTAAGGGTTTAAGGTTTGTAGGGTTTAGGTTTTTTTTAGTGTTAAGGGTTTAGGTTTTTTAGGGTTTAGGGTTTAGGGTTTAGGGTTTTTTTTAGGGTTTTAGTGTTTAAGCTTTAGGGTTTAGTGTTTAGGGTTTAAGGTTTTTAGGGTTTAGGTTTTTTTTAGTGTTTAGGGTTTAGGGTTCAGGGTTTACGATTTTTATGAGTTTTTAAGGTTTAGGGTTTAGGGTTTAGCATTTTAGGGTTTTTTTAAAGTATTTTTAGGGTTTAGGGTTTTAAAGGATTTTTTAGGGTTTTTAGGCTTTAGGGTTTAGGGTTTAGCATTTAGGGTTTTAGGTTTTTTTTTAAGGGTTTTTAGGGTTTAGGGTCTTAGGGTTTCGGGTTTAGGGTTTTAGAGTTTATGGTTTTAGGGTTTTACAGTTTAGGGTTTTATTAGGGTTTAGGGATTAGGAATTTTAGGGTTTAGGGTTTTTTTTAGGGTTTTAGTGTTTAGGGTTTAGGGTTTAGGGTATAGGGTTTAAGGTTTTTAGGGTTTTAGGGTTTTAGGGTTTAGGGTTTAGGGTATAGGGTTTAAGGTTTTTAGGGTTTTAGGGTTTTAGGGTTTGGGGTTTTTTTAGGGTTTAGGGTTTAGGTTTTTTAGGGTTTAGGGTTTAGGGTTTAGGGTTTTAGGTTTTTAGGGTTTAGTTTGTTGGGTATAGGGTTTACGGTTTGGGGTTTAGTTGTTATGGTTTTAAGGTTTAAGATTTTGGGTTTTTTAGGGTTTTAAGGATTTAGGGTTTAGTGTTTTTTTAGGGTTTAGGGTTCAGGGTTTATGGTTTTTAGGGTTTAGGGTTTAGGGTTTTTTTAGGGTTTTAGGGTTTAGGGTTTAGTATTTAGGGTTTAGGGTTTATGGTTTTTAGAGTTTAAGGTTTTCTTTAGGGTTTAGGGATTAGGGTTAAGGGTTTAAGGTTTTTAGGGTTTAGGGTTTACGATTTAGTGTTTAATGTTTTAGGGTTTATTTTAAGGTTTTTAGGGTTTAGGTTTTAGGGTTTAGGGTTTATTTTTAAGGCTTTATGGTTTACGATTTTAGAGTTTCGGGTTTAGGGTTTTTTAGGATTTTAGGGTTTTAGTGTTAAGGGTTTTTTTAGGGTTTAGGGTTTAAGGTTTGGGGTTTAGGGTTTAGGGTTAGGGTTTTAGGGTTTAGGGTTTTAGGGTTTAGGGTTTCTTTAAGGTTTAAGGTTTAGGGTTTTTAGGGTTTAGGGTTTAGGGTTTAGGGTTTAGGGTTTTAGTGTTTAGGGTTTAGGGTTTAGGGTTTAGGGTTTTTAGAGTTTAGGGTTTCTTTTTAGTGTTTAGGGTTTAGGGTTTATGGTTTTTATGTGTTTTTAAGGTTTAGGGTTTAGGATTTTGGGGTTTTTTTTAAGGATTTTTAGGGTTTAGGGTTTAGGGTTTTTAAGGTTTTTTAGGGTTTTTAGGGTTTAGGGTTTAGGGTTTTAAGATTTTTTAAATGGTTTTTAGGGTTTAGGTTATTAGCATTTCGGGTTTAGGGTTTTTTAGGGTTTTAGTGTTTTAGTGTTTAGGGTTTATGGTTTAGGGTTTTGTTTTTTAGCGTTTTAGGGTTTAGGGTTTTGGATTTTTTCAAGGGTTTTTAGGGTTTATGGTTTTAGGGTTTAAAGTTTAGGGTTTTTTAGGATTTTAAGGATTTAGTGTTTAGGGTTTAGGGTTTAGGTTTTTGTTTTTTAGGGTTTTAGGGTTTAGGGTTTTTTTGTTTAGGGTTTAGGGTTTATGGTTTTTAGGGTTTATGGTTTTTTTTAGGGTATAGGGTTTACGATTTAGGGTTTAGTGTTTTTTAGGATTTTTTAGGGTTTTTAGGGTTTAGGGTTTTAGGGTTTTTTTTTCTTGGTCGCCCTAATTAGGGTTTCTATTTTTACTTGATCGTCTAGGATGATGTGAATATCGTTCAGGACGATCTGAACAAAAACTTGAACAGAAACTCTAATTCACTCAGGCTCTCCCCCTGAGTGTGTGTGTGCAAGGTTACTTAGCTAGGGGATCTGATGCATTACAATTGACTCAAGAAAAGAAAAACAGTACATTTAGACACACTTGGACCCGATCTTGAGTTGGCTTGAGTTGCTCTTGATCTTTTGTACCTGAAATGGGTCAGCCAAGTAAAACACAATAGAAACTATTTGTCATCATCAAAACCAAATTTACAATAATCTCTCCCTTTTTGATGATGGCAAAAATAAGTGTAGTAGTTTAAAAATAAAGCAACTAGGAGATCGAAAAATAATTTTTTTCAAATTTCATTGAACAACCGGAGTACATGAAACACAACTACACCTGAAGTAACCAACATAAGACAAGAACAAAAACTACTACAACTGAAATCAAGAATAAAAACTACTACAACTGACTCCCCCTTTTGACATCACAAAAAGGAGGAGGACCAGAAATAATAGAACAACAGAAAAATAGCACAAAACACAAAACATTTAAATGAAAAACAAAACCAAAGTGAATAAAACTCGAAACGAGAACACAAAAAATAATGATTTTTTTGGATCAATCTGCTCCATAAAAATTAGAATTTTTCCTTGATTTTAAATCCAAAAACCAATAAGAAGATGATTGACACCGCTGAAATCCAGAAAAAGTTAAAAAAATTGACTTTCGTAACTCCCACCTCGGGCACCTTATAGATGCAAATCTCTTTCAAAACAAAAATCCAATTCAGAAGAAAAGAAATTAGATTCGAAAAGAGATCCTTTCAAGCCTCGTTCCAGAAAAATAGCTGATATAATAGTGTTACAAAGTAATAAATTAGAAATCAGGATTTTCAAACTCAAGCTTTTGAAAATATTAAGCAGCGCACGGGTTTTTCTAAGACATTTAACGATCTAAAAGGGTAGAAAGCTTGGTTTGGGCTCATTTTGTGCCTCTTTCTCAATTTGTTTGGCGCTTTACGCATCTTTTGATTTTTGATACACTTTGTGTATCTTTTAGTTTGTCGACATTTCATATCTTTTCAGCTTTGGGCTCATTTTGTGCCTCTTCTTCAATTTGTTTGGCGCACTGTATATTTTTTGTAAGCTTTCTCCCTCTCAAAATCGTTAAAGGATCTCAGCTGTAAAATTACCTTTCAGACATAGGAGACGCTCTCCACAATAAGGAAGAGTAATTCAAAAAATAAAAATCATACGTCGTATAATAAGTGCAATCACTTGGTTTAGATAATCATAATAATGACTCAAAACTATGAAAACACTATTCATATGAGGTAGATTACTATAAGAAGATAAAATAAATCTCTATTTCAAAAACTAATATTTTAATTTTGAAGAAGATATTTATTCAAAAGAAATAATACACCAGTAAAGGAGTTAGAGGAAGAGAAATAATCATCAATGTTTCTTCCCTTTAACAGATCCAATGGAATCAATCACTGCTTACCAGCTTCCAAATAAAAACAAGGTAAAACTCTCAGTCAAAAATTCACTTTATCAGAAGTAGTGAGCAGTGATCAAATTTTGAAAAGTATAAAATAGTAATTAAAAGAGATGAACCAGTAAATAAAAATTAGTAGAAAATCACATCAAAAGAAATACTCAAATTAAACTAACACCAAGACTAAAACAGAAATCAGTAGAAAAACAAAAAACAATAGAAAATAGATAATCAAATCAAATAGCTAACTAACAAAAATAGAATGAAAAACAGACAAATCAGAAATCAGCAGTCATCAGAATCAAGCATTTATGTCAATCACTCCTAATCTGGTCCTAGAGATGCTGAATGAACAAAGGCCAGTGGTTTAGTAAATATATCAGCCAGCTGATTTTCAGTTGCGACATGATGTAGCTCAATGTCCCCTTTTGTAACATGGTCCCTAATGAAGTGATGCCTTATATCGATGTGTTTGGTTCTAGAATATTGGATTGGATTCTTAGAGATGCAGATGGCACTAGTATTATCACATAGAACCTAAATTGTGCCCACAGGTAATCCTAAATCCAAGACTTGTTGCTTCAACCAAAGAACTTGGGCCTCACAACTTCCAAAGGCAATGTACTCAGCTTCAGCAGTGGACAGTGCAACTGAGTTCTACTCAGCTTCAGCAATGTACTCAGCTTCAGCAGTGGACAGTGCAACTGAATTGATAAGTTCCAGAAGTGCTCTTTCTATCCACCCTACACCCTATAAAGTCAGAATCAGAATATCCAATAATCTTAAAAGAGGTGATGTGCCTAGGGTACTAGATTCCTAGGTTTGGGGTCCCTAAAAGATATCTAAGAGTTCTCTTAACACCAGTCAGGTGGGACTCTTTAGGATCAGCCTGAAACCTAGCATAAAGATAAACACTAAATATGATATCAGGTAGGCTAGCAGTCAGGTAAAGCAGTGATCCAATAATTCCTCTATACTTCTTCTGATCAACTGATTTTCTATTAGAATCCTTATCTAACTGAACAGAGGAGCTCATGGGAGTGTTGATTAGCTTGGCTTTGTCCATTTCATATTTCTTCAAAATGTTCTTAGTGTATTTAGATTGATTGAGAAAGGTTCCATCATCCATTTACCTTATGATAAACCCCAAAAAGTAAGACAATTCTTCCATCATACTCATCTCAAACTCCTTACACATTATTTTAGAAAACTCATCACATAAATATTTATCAGAAGATCCAAAAATTATATCATGAACATAGATCAGGATAATGAGTAAGTCATCTCCTATTCTCCTCAGAAAAAGGGTGGTTTCTATGCTCCCCTTAACAAACTCTCTTTCTAACAAAAATGTGCTAAGCCTCTGATACCAAGCTCTGGGTGCATGTTTCAATCCATATAAGGCCTTTTTTAATTTATAAACATGATTTGGATATTGGGAACTCTCAAAACCTGGGGGTTGTTCTACAAAAACATCCTCTTTTATTACCCCATTTAAAAAGGCACTCTTGACATCCATTTGAAATAGCTTAAATCCCTTATAATAGGCAAAGGCTAGAAGCACTCTAATGGCTTCCAATCTAGCTACAGGGGCAAAGGTCTCCTCAAAACTAATCCCTTCAATCTGATTATACCACTTAGCCACCAATCTTGCCTTATTCCTAACCACCACACCAGAATCATTCATTTTATTCTTAAAGACCCACTTGGTTCCCACTATACTTTGATTTTTAGGTCTTTCTACTAACTCCCAAACATCATTCCTTACAAAATTATTCAATTCTTCTTGCATAGCTAAGATCCAAAACTCATCAGAAAGGGCTTGATTGATGTTGGTGGGTTCAGCCACTGAGATAAAGGCAGAGTGGTATAAACCCTAAAAAATACTAAACCCTAAACCCTAAACCTTAAAAACCTTAAACCTTAAACCCTACCCTAAACCCTAAACCCTAAACCCTAAAGCCCTAAAACCCAAAAAACATAAAACCCAAAACCCTGAAACCCTAACCACTAAACCCTAAACCCTAAAATTACTAAACTCTAAACCCAAAACCCTAAACCCTAAACACTAAAACGCTAAACCGTAAACCCTAAACCCTAAACCCTAAAAAAAATCCTAAACCCTAAAAAGCATAAACCCTAAACCCTAAACGCTAAAACCCTGAAAAAAACCATAAACCCTAAACCCTAAAAAAATCTTAAACCCTAAAACCCTAAAACCCTAAACCCTAAACCCTAAACCCTAAACCCTAAACCATAAAAACCCTAAACCCTAAACCCTAAACCCTAAACCCTAAACCCTAAACCCTAACCCAAATACCCTAAAACCCTAAAAAAACCCTAAACCCTAAACCCTAAAAACCCTAAACCCTCACCCTAGAAAAACCCTAAACCCTAAAACTGTAAAACCCTAAAAAACCATAAACCCTAAAACACTAAACCTAAATCCATAAACCCTAAACCCTAAATCCCTAAAAACCCTAAACCCTAAACCCTAAAACCCTAAAACCTTAAGAAACCCTAAACCCTTCACACCAAAACCCTAACCACTAAACCCTAAACCCTAAACCTGAGGTGACTTCAAGGTGATTTTGGTTTGTGTGGAAGTCCTTGAGAGATTTGCATTTTCATGTCTGATTTTTGGTTATTTCTTGGTGTTTCCATCAATTTTGGCCTTGGTTTACCGTTTATTTGAGTTTCTTGCTGGTTTTTTTGGTTGTCTAGGGTTTCATGGAAATTTATTGCAATCAAGATCCTTCTCGGATCTTAGATATTTCTCATCATGTAGCTAAGTCGGAGAAGGTGATGGAGAACTTCCAGTTTGAAATCTATGCTTCGAACAAAAGCCCTAAAAATCTTGTAAGTATGGAATCTAACCCTAACGTTGCGATGAGGAAATCTTTTCCTAAATCCTTCAAAGAGGCATTAGCTGGTGTGAATGGTAATGGTAATTCGAATTTTAACATTTCTACTTCATCTTATAATGGATTACCTACGGTTATTATTTCTGATGAGGATATTGTTAAGTTGGCTAAATTGTTTAAATTTACTCTTATTGGAAAATTTTCTTTTAAAAGGCCGTTTATGGAAGAAATTAGGAGTTTCTTTCATAGCCTGAAATTAACGGGATCTTTTACTGTTAGTCTCATGGATCCTCGCCATGTTTTAATAAATCTGTTGAATGAGATTGATTACGCCAGAATTTTCCTAAGATGGTCTTATTATGTTCAAAATTGTCATATGAGAATTTTAAAATGGTCACCTGAGTTTGATATTAATTCTGAATCTCCTATTTTTCCAGTTTGGCTTTCTCTGCCTAATCTCCGTATGCATTTTTATAATCCGACTATTTTGCAAGCGATTGGTTCTATCTTTGGTAGACCCCTTCAAGTGGATCAAGCATCTGCGAATAATTCTAGACCTTCTGTGGCAAGAATTTTGGTTGAGATCACATCACGAAAGAATTTTCTAAGGAAATTTGGCTTGGATCGCAAAAGAATGGATATACTCAAAAAATAAAAATTGAGAACTTTCCTATTTTTTGTACTCACTATAGAATTCATGGGCATGATACTAACAATTGTTTTATTCTTAATCCTCATTTGAGAGAAAAGGTTTAAAAGAATTTGAATCAAGAAAATAATGAAAATGGTAAGCATCAGATAAGGTCGTCCAAGAATGTTCTTACACAAGAACAGTCAGAAGCTTTGAAAACAAAAAATGGGGACAAAGGTATTGATCCTAGCCTATAGAATCATATGGTCAAGGAAATGGAGGAACAAAAGAAATGGGAATTGGTGTTGTATACAGAACCTAATTTGGTGGAATCAGAGAATAAATTTGCTTCTTTAAATTCTCCTTTGAGTAATGTTTATGATAACATGGTTTATGCTGAAATTAATTCTGAAAAGATTTCTAAAGATTGGGGCAAGGAGCAATCACAGGTGCCTTTACAGGAAAGGGATCAATGTGGTGTTAATGAGCCTTCCATATCGGTGCCTGAAATTTCTTATGATTTTGAGGATTTAGAAGAAGGTGAACTTGCTTTAGTGCAAGTTTTGGGTGAGCATGTTATTAATGATTCCTTAAGTATTGTAGATTCCTCTTTTTGTCAAAACATGGTTAAAAGTAAAGATTTTAATTCTGTTTATAATACCCATTTTAAAAACAAGAATAGTAAAAATAAATTTTCCAAAGGAAGTAAGGTTTCCAATTCCTTAACTAAATCTTTATCGTTTCATAAATAATGATTAATTTTCTTATTTGGAATGTTAGAGGGATTGGATCCCCCTCTATTAAGATTAGGATTTGTAATTTAGCTCGCATACATTGTATTGATTTTCTTGTTATTATTGAACCCATGATTAATATAAACAGTATTACTCATGTTAGTAGGTTGTTGGGTTTCAAAAAATTCTTTGCTAGTGTGTCTAACAAAATTTGGCTTTTTTGGTCTAATAAAGTTACTCTTTCTATTATTGATGATTTTGTTCAAGTTGTTAATGTGTCCATTTCTTATTTTAATTTTGATGTTAAAGGTTTTTTAGTTTATGCTGCTTGCAATAGAAATGATAGGAAAATTCTTTAGAATAATCTGGTATCCTTTGCTGCGTCTATCAAGGAACCTTGGTTTGTTGGTGGAGATTTTAACACTATTCTTAATTCTAATGAATGATTTGGTGGCTGTGCTCCCAATATTAATTCTATGGATGATTTTTCAAATATGATAAATGATTGCAAGTTAGTTGATATTGGGTTTATTGGTTCTAAGTTTACTTGGAACAATAACCATTTATGGCAAAGATTAGAGAGGGTTATGTTTAATCACGAGTGGATTGCTAAGTGGCCTTTATCTTCTATTGAGCATTTGAGCAGATCCCTTTCGGATCATTGTCCGTTACTGGTTTCTATCAAGGATAACAATGGTAAGAGTAATACTATACCTTCTTTTAGATTTCAAAACATGTGGGTGAATCACAATGATTTTTCAAATTTAGTTTCTTCCAATTAGAATGCTTGTATTGTTCCTGATAACTCGGTTGGAGGCATGGTTAGACTTTGGATGAAGTTAAAAAGGTTAAAATAGCGTTTAAATTAGTGGAATAAACAGAAGTTTAAAAATATTTTTGCTAACATTAAAGAAATGGAAGAAAAGGTCTATTTTTTTGGAAAACATGGTTGTTACTAATAGTCTTTTCATTAATGATTTGAATGAGGCTAAAGACAATTTGATTAAGCTACAGGATATGGAGGAAACCTACTGGAGACAAAAAGCATCTGCTAAACACTTAAATGAGGGTGATAGGAATACCAAATATTTTCATGCTTTGGTTAATAAGAAGAAGAGCCTTAATTTTATCAAAAAGGTTAAAGATGAGAATGGAAACTGGATTGAGGAGGAGTTGCTTCCTGATTCGGTTACTAGGTATTTTTCTAATATTTTTGGAAATAAGGTTGATGTTATGCCTCTGCTTAACTCTCATCTTATTAGTAAGACCATTACTTTAGAAGATAATATTTCCCTCATGGAGAAACCTACTGAGCTGGAAATCTTCTCTGCGGTTATGCCTATAAACGCTAACTCTACTAATGGTAAGGATGGGTTTACTTCTTTATTTTTTCAACATTGTTGGCATATTATTAAGGAGGACCTTAATGCTACTGTGGTGAATTTCTTTTGAGGGTAAGGCTATGCCTAAATACTTTACTTCTACGGCTATTGTTCTTATTCCTAAAAAAGATAATCCAGATAATTTGAGTGATTTTAGGCCGATCAGTCTTTGCACTTTCTTTAATAAGCTTACTTCTAAAATTATTACTTTAAGATTAGGATCTTTATTACCTAGAATTATCTCTCCTAATCAAACTGGGTTTAAGAGAGGTAGATTAATTTTTGATAATATTTTGCTCAATCAGGAATTGGTTCATGATTTGGATTTGAAAACCAGAGGTGGGAATTTGCTTTTTAAGCTTGACATTTCTAAAGCTTATGATAACTTGCCTTGGAATTTCTTATATAGTATTCTTTCTCTTTTTGGTTTTGCGGATTCTTTCATTGGTATCATCAAAAATTCTATTGAAAATGTTTGGTTTTCTATTTTATTCAGTGGATCTTCTAATGGATTTTTCCATTCTGTCCATGGTATTCGTCAGGGAGACCCTTTGTCTCCTTCCCTTTTCATAATTTCTATGGAGTATTTTACTAGATGTTTAAATGCTATTTTTGAGCATTATCCTAGTATGTTGTTTAAAACTAATGGTGGTTTACCTATTTCTCATCTTTGTTTTGCGGATGACTTTATAATTTTTTTGAATGGGGGTTTTAATCATGTGAAAAGAATTAAGGATTTATGGGTCTTTTTTTGAAGGAAAGTGGTCTTAATTTTAATGATTCTAAATGTTTTGTTTACACTTCCAAATGGATTTCTAGATCTGATGTGAACAGAATTGTTGCTTATACTAATTTTGCTCATCAGAAATTATCTTTTAAATATTTAGGGGCTCCTATTTACAAAGGTCTTAAGAAATCTCATTTATTTGATGATATTTTTAATAAGATTCAAGGTAATATTTCCTCTTGGGAGTGCCATTTCCTTTCTTATGGTGCTAGGCTTACTATTCTTAAGAGTACTTTAAATTCTATGGCTTTTCATTTGTTTCAAGTTATAAAACCTAGCTTTGCTACTGTCCTTAGGTTGGAGAGAACTCTTAATAAATTTTTTTGGGGTTCTCGGTCCAACATACATAGGATGCACTGGTCTACTTGGCATAAATTGTGTGGGCCTTTAAATGAAGGAGGATTGGGGTGCAAAACTATTAATGATTCGATTACTGCTTCCTCTTTTAAGATGTGGTGGAACTTTCGTAAGAATCAAAGTTTATGGGCTAAGTTTATGAACTACAAATATTGCAAAGGTAAGCACCCTTTAGTTTGTTTTTATATGCATGGTGATTCGGCCATCTGGAAAAGATTGTGTGCTTTTAGGCATAGAGTTGAGCCTAATAGATGGCTTTTTTTGGCAAGATATATGGCTTTTTTGGGGTTTAAACTCAGGTAATGTTTTCTTTTGGCAAGATAGATGGCTTTTTAATCTTTCAATTGATTCTTTTCTTTCCACTGCCTTTTGCTCTTCTCTTAAAGTTAATCTGTTCTTTAATAATAAAGAATGGAACATGGAGGCAATTTTGAATTTGGTACCGGCTGAGATTGGTAATAAGGTAAATAAGGTAATTTTATCAGATTATGTTTAAGCTTTCCTACAATGGTGCTTTTATTTTTAAAAATGTGTGGCATTTCATTAGAGATAAGAGTGATGTGTCTATTGCTTTTGATAAGATTTGGAGTAATGATATTCCTACTTCTTATTCTGTGTTAGTATGGAGAATTATTAGAAATTTCATTCCTGTTGATACTATCCTTTGGAGAAAGGGTTTTTATCTTCCTTCTAAATGCTTGTGCTGTTATCATATTGAGAGCATTAATCATTTGTTCATCAATTGTGCTATTGCTGCTAAGGCATGGATTTGGTATGACGAATTTTTCAACACTAATAATTTTTCGGGTCACTTGTCTTTTAACCATTTTTTTACTACCTTATTCTACAAGTGTACTAGAGGGCATTTAAAAATTGTGATGGCTGTTACTCTTATTTGGTTCATTTGGATGGACAGAAATGATGCTAAATTTAGAAACATTCCTATGTACCATAAGAGGATTATTGCGAGAACTAAGGATAAAATTAATAATTTGTATAATGCTGATCTTTTTAATCCTTTTCAGTTTCGTGGGGTTAAAACTGTGGCTAAGAAACTTCACCCAAAGCTGGTTGAGCAGAATGATGATATAGTTTACAAATTTGTGTATTGGAGAAAACCTAAAGAGAGTTATATCAAAGTAAATACTGATGGTTCGGTTGCTGCTGGTAAGTGTGGCTGTGGAGGTATTTGAAAGTACGAGATGCGCCATGAGGGGGGGTGAATTGGTATTTTAAAAATTTAACCCTACACAAGAGTTCTAATTTTTTTTGTATTTTCAAAACATAATTTAACGACTAACGTGCGGAAGCAAATACAACGTTCACAACTACGAAATTGACAGTTCAATTTTGGATTTTACACTACAATATTTAAATACCGATTTTTCACCAAGCAATTAAAACGCACAAATTTAAAGCATGAAAAGTAAAGTACGGTAAACAGGAAAAAACACACCAGAGATTTTTATAGTGGTTCGGTCACTTGACCTACGTCCACTCCCCGGAGTCCTCTACTCCGGGATTTGCACTAATAAAAGTTGACTCTCCTTTTGCCCCCACAGCAAGGCGGAGAAGCCTTTACAATACTCACTTTCACCTCCCTCGGTGCGGCGGAATACCAAACGCTATGTCACCCTCCTGGTGATGGCAGCGAACCTTCTCCTTTTTCTCCCTCCTGGAGATGGCATAGTACCTTGGCGATGTTGATCTTGAAGTGACTCTTCCCTCGAGAACATTCTTGAAGTTTCCAAAGCCACAAGAGGAGCAAAGCATGCAGCTAGCTTGCAGCCACCGTGTGATCCCATCACACTACTTCTCCCTCACGCTCAAGCTCACCTTCACCTTCCTCTCTCAAGCCCTAGATCTCTCCAAAAACTTCTCTCCACGAATCCCCTTCTTCCTCTAGGCCTCTCACAGCAAAGGATTGATCAACAACTTCTTTAGAAAAATAATAAGTTGTTTTTTATATCAGGCTTCAGAAAACCCTAAAAATTTTAACTTTTGCGTTTCTGTTCGTACAGTACGATTTATAATCGTACAGTACGATCAGTTCAATTACAGCTCCGTCCAGTACGAGTACAGACAAACAGGTATCGAATTTTATTCATATCGTACAGTATGATATGTATATCATATAGTACGATACTATTGATTCGTATTGTTCGTACGGGACGAACTGTGGGACGAACCTCGGGACGAAAGAACTCGTCTCTGTTAGTCGTCCAGCACTCATTAAATCATACAGTATGAATAGGGTTTTTCATGATATCGTCCTGTACGATAGGAATATCGTCCAGTACGATCAGTTCAAAATTTCTTGGGATCGTCTGGTACGATCGCTGGGACGAAGAAAATCATCTCTGTCAATCGTCCAGCACTCTACCTGTCGTACAGTACGATCAGTTCATTTCTTGATATCGTCCTGTACGATATGAATATCGTCCAGGACGAACAGAACATAAAACCTTAGTTTCGTCTGGTACGATCTCTGGGACGAATGAAATCGTCTCTATCAGTCGTACAGTACGATATACGATCGTACAGTACGATCGACATATTAATTAGAAACCAACATTTATTTCCTGATTAGGGAGATAATTTTGGCAAGTTTTAATTAATCGTACAGTACGATCAGTTCATAAAATCAAATTTGAAAACTTACCAAACTTATTCTGGCGGCTAGGGTTTCACAATTACATATTATCGTACAGTACGATATGGATCATATAGTACGATAAGTTTGTAAACATAAACATTAGAAAATTAGCCGTTAGCCTGAGTATTTTAATTAATCGTACAGTACGATCCATGATCGTACAGTACGATGTGTTTTAAAAAAAAATTAATCATTTTAAAAGAAAAAATCTCCCCCTGTGTGTGTGCATTGTTGCTCCTTTCACATGCATGCTTCTGTGGCAGACTCAAAAAGAAAAATTAAAGAAATAAAAATTACAACTCTTCAACATCCTATTCTACCCAATTTGAGTCTCCAGCAATCTTTAGCAGTGTGCATCTGACCTGAAATGTTAGTCCTCATATACAAAGATTAAATATTTGTAATCAAACGGAAGTCTCTATGTACTCAGTAAGTATTAGTTGTCACCATCAAAATTAAGTGCTCGGGATCCTAGATTTCAATAATCTCCCCCTTTTTGATGGTGTCAAATAATATTTTCTGACGGACAGATGTTCTACACAAATATATATATATATAATTTTTTTTTATTTTATTATAATAAAAATAAAACAACAAGAAAAAAAAAAAACAAATGAAGTGATAACATAAACAACCAATAACATTTAATAGTAAGTAAAAACATAATACAGAACACACAAAAAAGTCTCCCCCTTTTGACAACACCAAAAAGGGAAGAAAAAAGAAAAAATAAGTACACTGAGAACAAACAGAAAATAAAAACAACTACAACAATCTAAAAATTTGGATCCTGATCTGGAGGTGGTGGTGGAGGGTCGGGAAACAGCTGGTGGTACTGATGAAGGGAGGCGAACTGATGATCGATCGATTGGAAGCGCTCCCTAAACCATTTCATATCCGTGTCATGCTCCTGATGCTGCTGAGCAATGTGAGCATCCAACCGAGTCTCCAGACGATCAAGTCGTCGAATAATGTCGTCGTGAGGGTAGTCGGGAGGTGCAAGGCCAGGTGGTTGGATTGGTGGTGGCGGAGGTGCGTCAGCAGGAGCAGCAGCCTCCTCGTCATCAAACTCGGGATCGGCGGGAGCGGCCCCCCGATGGAACAGGATATGAAAGGAGGCATCCGAGTAGAAGATAGGAAGGTGATCAGGAGGGAGCAGATAATGAAGCTGGTATTTTGCATCTAGAATGTAGCCTATGACATGCCCTAAGGCCAGGTTCAATTTACGACGGGTACCGGGATAGCGGAAGGCAGACAAGGTATGAATGTAGTCAAATACCATTTGGGCTTCATTGAATTTTGTACCCGACATAATGAGATAGGTGACGACAGACAGTAGGGGAGTAATATGGATGCGATCTCCAGCCTTAGGTATAATAGATGTGCGTAGGACATGCTGGATAATGCGGGCATTTTGATTTAAGGTTTGGACTAATGGTAGGTGTTGATTTGAGGGGACACCTCTAAGGGTCATATTTATGGACGTCCAATCATAGTCGTGGGAGATCATGGATTGGGGATGAGGGCCATCAGTGGACAGCCCGATGTGCTCAGCAATGTCGTTGACGGTGATAACGACATTCTGTTTACAGACATAGGATGTGAAGATAGTGTTTTCAAGGTCGACTCAGATGTTTGCAAAAAACTCAAACAATAGTTCGGAGTGGAATGGAAAAACAAGAGTCAGAAGGAATTGAAGGCTAGTGGAGGCGAATAGATTCATCACCTCAAAATTTAGGGCGGCTTGATTGAGCATGCGGGAGGGAGTGAACTTTGCCTCCTTGATTTTGATATACGTTTTCTCATCCGCAGCGGAGAGAAAAACGATCGTCGAAGCGCCGAGAGGAGGAAGAGCTCCCGACAATCATACGACCGCGCTTACTGGACCCAGACATTTTGGAAAAGAGGATTGGATGAATGAGGAAATTCAGAGGGATTGAAGGTGAGGAGAAATGGCTAAGAATCCCTCTCATTTTATAGAATTTGGGGGATATCGTACAGTACGATATGCGCAATAATGTCGTCTGGACGACTTTTCAGAAAAGTGAGTCAAATCGTACAGTACGATCAGTATCGTACTGTATGAACGTGAGTGTAAGGCGTTTGTCCCAACGAGTCGTTTGAACGACTTTTGACCAAAAGTGTTCGTACAGTACGAACAGGTGTTCGTACAGTACGATGGGCAATAATTTTCGTACCGGCCGATTTAAATTCGTCCTAATCCGTTTGCCACGTAATTCGTACAGTACGATTGGTATGTTCGTACCGTACGATGACCAATAATTACTATCGTACAGTACGAGTGGTGAATCGTACAGTACGATGTGTAGAAGACATGAAAGATCTGGACCGTGAATGGGAATGGACGGCTGAGATTTGAGTGATTGGACCCTGATCGTACAGTACGATAGTGTATCGTACAGTACGATTGTCAGAGAAGATCAAGGTTTGTGAGCAACATGGGAAGAGGATCAGGAATCCAATTTTTTTTTTATTTGGTTTTTTTTTTTTTTTTTTTTGTTTTAACAAAAAACAAATCAACCACAAATTTTTTTTTTTTTTTTTTTTGTTTTGTTACATTAGGCGTGAATGTCTATGACACCTAATTTGGTTCGTAGAGTGCTAAATGTGTCATAGCCTAATGGTTTTGTGAAAATGTCCGCCAATTGATCTTCAGTAGCAACGTGGTGCAGTTCAATATCGCCTTTGGCTACATGATCTCTAATGAAATGATGTCTAATGTCTATATGTTTGGTTCGTGAGTGTTGAATTGGATTTTTAGATATGCAAATTGCGCTAGTGTTGTCACACATGATCGGAATCGTTCCTACATGTAGTCCTAGATCTACAAGCTGTTGTTTTAACCACAACACTTGTGCAACACAGCTACCTACCGCTATATATTCCGCTTCGGTGGTAGATAGGGCTACTGAATTTTGCTTCCTACTGGACCATGAAACTAATGATTGTCCAATGAATTGACAAGTGCCAGAAGTGCTTTTTCTATCTACCTTACAACCTGCAAAGTCTGAATCGGAGTATCCTAAGATTTCAAAAGAGGTGCTGTGTCTAGGATACCAAATTCTTAAGTTCGGGGTGCCTAGAAGATATCTGAGAATTCTTTTGACAGCAGTCATGTGAAATTCTTTCGGGTCAGCTTGAAAACGGGCACAGAGACACACACTAAACATTATGTCTGGTCTACTAGCAGTCAGATAGAGAAGCGATCCAATTATTCCCCTATACCTCTTTTGATCTACAGACTTCCCACTGGGATCTTTATCCAATTGAATATTAGAGCTCATGGGTGTATTCATAGCCTTAGCATTGTCCATTTCATATTTTTTCAAAATATCGTTGACGTACTTAGACTGGTTAAGAAACGTTCCACCTTCCGTTTGTTTTACACTAAATCCAAGGAAGTAACTAAGTTCACCCATCATACTCATTTCAAACTCGTCGCTCATTGTTTTTGAAAATTCATTACATAGGTTTCTCTCCGTCGATCCGAATAATATGTCATCTACATAAATCTGAACAATGAGTACTTCAACTCCTACCTTCTTCAAAAATAAGGTGGTGTCCACACTACCCTTTACAAAGCCTCTATCTAGTAGGAACGTACTAAGTCTTTCATACCAGGCTCTAGGTGCTTGTTTTAACCCGTATAGTGCCTTTTTCAGTTTGAACACGTGGTTTGGAAACTGTGAGTTTTCAAACCCCGGAGGTTGCTCCACATACACATCTTCCTTGATTACTCCATTCAGGAAGGCACTCTTGACATCCATTTGATACAGCTTAAAATCCCTAAAACAAGCAAAAGCTAACAGTACCCTGATGGCTTCTAGTCTAGCTACCGGAGCAAAGGTTTCTTCAAAATCTATTCCTTCAATTTGGTTATACCCCTTCGCTACTAGCCTAGCCTTATTTCTTACTACTATTCCTGAGTCATTCATCTTGTTTTTAAAGACCCACTTAGTTCCAACCACACTTTGCTCTTTAGGCCTTTTGACTAACTTCCATACATCATTCCTAACGAATTGGTTCAGCTCTTCTTGCATTGCTAGGATCCAAAATTCATCTCCTAAGGCTTGATCTATACTCGTGGGCTCAATCATAGATATAAATGCAGAATGACTAACCTCTTTCCTAAGTCCATGCCTAGTTTTTACCCCTTCTGATGGGTCTCCTAAGATCAGTTCTCTAGGATGACTAGAAGAGAATTTCCAATCCTTAGGCAGATGTTCCTGAGGTTCCGCTCTAGTCTCTATGGTAATGGTTTCTACTCCCCGTATAACCTCAACTTCTTCTTCTTCAAGATTAGGTTCAGATGTCTTATTGGATTCATCAAATACCACATGGGTGGACTCTTCTACTACTAAGGTTCTCTTATTGAATATTCTATAAGCTTTACCTACAGATGAGTAGCCTAGGAAAACCCCTTCATCAGATTTAGGATCGAACTTTCCTAAGGGTGACTTGCCATTGATTAGGATGAAGCATTTGCACCTGAAAACGTGTAAGTGGGAAAGATTGGGTGTCCTACCCTTAAGCAACTCATAGGGTGTCTTATTAAGTTTGGATCTAACATTTACCCTATTTAACATATAGCATGCGGTATTTACTGCTTCTGCCCAAAAGTATCTAGGGAGAGTGTATTCAGCTAACATAGCCCTAGCAGCTTCAACTAAAGTTCTATTCTTTCTTTCTGCTATTCCATTTTGCTGAGGAGTTCTAGGGGCAGAGAAATTATGTTCCATTCCAACCTCTTTACAAAACGATTCAAACTTATCATTCTCAAACTCCCCACCGTGAACACTATGAATTGTTGAAATTACACATCCTAATTTCCTTTGAATCCAAGTGGAGAAAACTCTAAATTCTTCAAATGACTCACTCTTATGAGCTAGGAATTTCACCCAAGTAAACCTAGAGTAGTCATCTACTATTACAAACCCATACAACTTCCCTCCTAGGCTGGCTGTACTAACAGGTCCGAACAGGTCCATGTGGAGAGTTTCTAGTGGCCTAGTGGTGCTGATATCCTTGATTGCATGAAATGAAGATTTAACTTATTTTCCTAATTGGCAAGCATCACAAAGATGGTCCTTAGTAAAGTCTAACTTTGGTATGCCTCTAACAAAGTCTTTCTGAGTGATGTTCCTAAGTGTTTTCATACTAGCATGGCATAGTCTCCTATGCCATAGCCAAGAGTCATCCGCTATTGTTTTCAGACACAAGGAATTTGAGGTTTCAATGCAGATCAAGTCTAACATGTAGACATTATTTATATGTTTTCCTTCTAACACAAGTGAATCATTTAAACTAATCATGCATTTATTAGACAGAAATTTTATATCAAAACCCTTGTCACATAGTTGACTTATACTTAAAAGATTGTGCTTTAAACCATCCACTAAAAGTACATTCTCAATAATTAAATTTTTAGTGTTTCCAATGATACCTGAGCCCACCACTTTTCTGGTGGTGTTGTCTCCCAAAGTTACCTTGCCTCCTGACCTGGCCTCAAGTGTCACGAACTGCTTCATGTCTCCAGTCATATATCTCGAGCAGCCACTGTCCAGGTACCACATGCTCTCACTAGGTCTTTTGTGAGAGCATCCCTATAATGTCAATCACTGATTAGCTTTGGGAACCCAAGTGAGTTTGGGTTCCACATCACACTTATATGAATGAAATGTATGCATGTTATGCTGTGATGAATGCGATTTAGGTCTCCACACTAGATGTGTTCTATAGTGAATTGAGCACGTACGGGCTATGTGACCTAGTATGCCACAAGAATAACATCTAACACCTGGAAATGGGTTCACTAATCTATGAGGGTGGTAGTGCCTATTTCTGGGTTTTGGATGATGCATGCCGTGCTGGTTTTGAGTGAGATGATTCACATGGTTGAGGCTGAAAAAACTCAGCAACTGTGGGAGGTTTTTTATTATTCTCGAATGCATGAAGTTTTTCATTTAAAAATTTGTTCTCTTGGTTAAGACTGGCATATTCGAATCTCAATGCATGCTCACTACTACTAAGTTCCCCTGATAGTTCTTCTAGTTCCTTAAATGCATTCTCTAATTCAACATGTGATGATTTCAAGGTATCATGTGCAGTGGTTAACTCAATATGCTTCTTGTTTAATGGATCGTATTCATCAAGCAAAGACATATGATCTTTATTTAAGTCAGAAAAATTCTTTACTACACTAGCATGCTCCTTTTGTAAAGTACTAAACTCAGTATTAAGACTAACATGCTTTTTCTTCAACTTTCTATACGAGTCATGGATTTTTTCAGAAATAACAAGCAGTTCATCGTAAGAAAGTTAACATACCTCATCTTGATCTGATTGATCAAGATTATCATTAGTCATAAGACACAGATTCGTTACCTCCTCCTCTGCTTCTTCTTCTGATGATTCTGAGGCAGAGTCGGCCCAAAATGCTTTCTGAGTCTTAAATTTGCCCTTCTTGAACTTTGATCTTTCCTCACCCTTCTCCTTAGTTTGATGAGTCTTGATGTTGGGGCAATCAGCTCGGAGATGACCGGTTTCCTGCACTCAAAGTAAATTATTTCAGATGCAACCTTAGTATGCTTTGACTTCTTACCTTTATTCCAATTGCTTTGATGATGGCGCTGCTTTCTTTTCAGAAAATTTTTGAACTGACGAGTCATCAAGGCGATGTCGTCATCTTCCTCCGCTGCTGAGCTGTCACTTTCAGAATTGTTTGCTTTTAAAGCCACCGCACGCTCCTTCTTCTTTTCACCTGCATCACTTTATCGTTGACTCACCCCTTGCTCGTAGGCAATGAGTGACCCAAGCAAATTATCAATAGAATAAACATTTAGGTCTTTTGACTCAGTTATTGCAGTGATTTTAGCATCATATGAGCTAGGCAAACATCGTAGTATTTTGTTTACTTTTTCCGAGTTAGACAACTCTCTTCCTAAAGCATGCAGAGATGTTACAATCTGGGTGAATCGAGTGTACATGTCAGATATTGTTTCACTAGGTTTCATGCAGAATAGTTTGTAATCATGTAGCAGTATGTTCAACCTAGATTGTTTGACCTCACTAGTTCCTTCGTACGTGATACACAGTTTGTCCCAAATTTGTTTACCAGTAGTACAAGTTGAGACTCGCATATAGTCTTCTGATTTCAACGCACAAAAGAAACAATTTAGACATTTAGCATTTAGTTATGCAAGTTCTCTATCCTCAATGCTCCATTCATTAAATGATAGTTCAGTTTTAATTCCATTCAACATACGAAATGGTGCAGAATAACCTTCTTGGACTAACATCCACATGTGATAGTCTAAAGACTGTAAAAATGTAGACATGCGTATTTTCTAGAAATCAAATGGTATGTTGTCAAATAAAGGTGGACGAGTTATAGAATAACCCTCCGCAGTGTTACGGTTACCAAATTGAGCCATGGATCTCACGTTTCTAGGTTTTCTAAAACACTATTTTGAAACCCCGCTCTGATACCACTTGAAAGTACGAGATGCGCCAAGAGGGGGGGGGGGTGAATTGGTATTTTAAAAATTTAACTCTACACAAGAGTTGTAATTTTTTTTGTATTTTCAAAATATAACTTAACGAATAATGTGCGGAAGCAAATACAACGTTCACAACGATGATATTGATAATTCAATTTTAGATTTTACACCACAAGGTTTAAATAATGATTTTTCACCAAGCAATTCAACGCACAAATTAAAAACATGAAAAGTAAAGTACGGTAAATAGGAAAAAACACACCACAGATTTTTATAGTGGTTCGGTCACTTGACCTACGTCCACTCCCCGGAGTCCTCTACTCCGGGATTTGCACTAGTAAAAGTTGACTCTCCTTTTGCCCCCACAGCAATGCGGAGAAGCCTTTACAATACTCACTTTCACCTCCCTCGGTGCGGCGGAATACCAAACGCTATGTCACCCTCCTGGTGACGGCAGCGGACCTTCTCCTTTTTCTCCCTCCTGGAGATGGCAGAGTACCTTGGCGATGTTGATCTTAAAGTGACTCTTCCCTCGAGAACGTTCTTGAAGCTTCCCAAAGCCACAAGAGGAGCAAAGCATGCAGCTAGCTTGGAGCCACCGTGTGATCCCCTCACACTACTTCTCCCTCACGCTCAAGCTCACCTTCACCTTCCTCTCTCAGGCCCTGGATCTCTCCAAAAACTTCTCTCTAACGAATCCCCTTCTATTTCTCCAAGCCTCTCACAGCAAAAGGATAGAACAACAACAACCTCAAAAAAATTTTAAGTTGTTTTTATATCAAGCTTCAGAAAACCCTAAAAGATTCAACTTTTGCGTTTCTGTTCGTACAGTACGATTAATAATCGTACAGTACGATCAGTTATATTACAGCTCCGCTCAGTACGAGTACAGACGAACAGTTATCGAATTTTATTCATATCGTCCTGTACGATACGTATATCGTACAGGAAGATACTGTTGATTCGTACTGTTCGTACAGGACGAACTGTGGGACGATCCTCGGGACGAAAGAATTCATCTCTGTCAGTCATCCAGCACTCCTTGAGCCGTACAGTACGATTAGTGTTTTTAAGGATATCGTCCTGTACGATACGAATATCATCCAGGACGAATAGAACAAAAATTCTTGGGATCGTCCGGTACGATCTCTGGGATGAAGGAAATCGTCTCTGACAATCGTCCAGCACTCCACTAATCGTACAGTATGATTAGTTCATTTCTTGATATCGTCCTGTACGATATGAATATCGTCCAGGACAAACAGAACAAAAAACCTTGGTTTCGTCTGATACGATCTCTAGGACGAATGGAATCATCTCTGTCAGTCGTACAGTACGATATAGGGTCGTACAGTACAATCGACATATAAATTAGAAACCAACATTTATTTCCTAATTAGGGAGATAATTTTGGTAAGTATTAATTAATCGTACAGTATGATAAGAATCGTACAGTACGATCAGTACAGAAAATCAAATTCAAAAACTTACCAAACTTATTCTGGTGGCTAGGGTTTCTCAATTATATCTTATCATACAGTACGATATGGATCGTACAGTACGATTAGTTTGTAAACTTAATCATTCGAAAATTAGCCGTTAGCCTGAGTATTTTTAATTAATCGTACAGTACGATACAAAATCATACAGTACGATTTCCTTTTAAAAAAATTTAAATCATTTAAAAAATAGTTCTCCCCCTGGGTGTGTGCATGGTTGCTCCTTTCACATGCATGCTTCTATGGCAGACTCAAGAAAATAAAAATAAAGAAATAAAAATTACAGACTTTTCAACATCCTATTCTATCCGATTTGAGTCTCCAGTAATCTTGAGCAGTGTGCATCTGACCTGAAATGTTAGTGCTCATATACAAGGATTAAGCATTTGTAATTTAAAGGAAGTCTATATGGACTCAGTAAGTATTAGTTGTCACCATCAAAATTAAGTGCTCGGGATCCTGGATTTCAACAATTTTGACTCTTAAATCCTTGCTTAAATTATCATGGCGGCTAGGGTTTTGAGATCATATTGGATCGAGAAGGATGATATAAATATCATCCAGTATGATTTATTCAAAAGTTGAACTTCTTGTTTTGACAAGATCTCACTCCCCCTGAGTATGTGTACACGTAGTCACGAATAAGCATACACCCTTACAGGACTTGACTCAAGAAATCAAAAAGTACATCAATGAGAAATACAACAAAGCCTATTCTACTCATTCTTGAGTCTTGAATCTTTCTTGGATTGATGCATGCTGTTCCTATAATGTTAGTACACACAAATAAATATATATTTCAAATACTAGGAGATGAACCATAATATTTGTTATCATCAAAATAAGAACTCGTGAGCCCGAGTTGCAATAATCTCCCCCTTTTTGATGATGGCAAATAATTCTGATTAGATTTGTAAATAAAAGTATTTTCTCCTAGTCTCCCCCTCACTAAGAAAAGACTTTTAAAAATAGGGAGGAACATATTTTTTTAATTTTTTTTATTTAAAAAAAACTACACAATTCAAATAAATGTCACAAATAAAATAATATAATTAAAATACAAATAAACTTCACAAATACAATGAATATAATAGAACGTTCTCCCCCTTTGACATTATCAAAAAGAAGAGGAGCAGAAAAAATAAACGTAAAATAAAATTAGACTACAAGATTGAAAACGGTCTCTGATCTTGTGAAATTTTTATAAAATCAAGAATTTTCTTGTAATTGTTGCAAATCTGGTTTTGATGATGACAAATATGTTTCCAGTGTGTTTTGCTTGGCTAACCCGTTTCAGGCACAAAAGATCACAAGCAAATAAAGTTAACTTAAGATCGGGTCCAAGTGTGTCAAATGTATGATTTTCCTCTTATTGAGTCAATTGTAATGTAACTGATCCCCTAGCTAAGTAACCTTGCACACACACACTCAGGGGGAGAGCTTGATTGAATTAGAGTTTCTGTTCTTTTTTTGTTCAGATCGTCGTGGACGATATTCACATCGTCCTGGACGATCCAGCCAAAATAGAAACCCTAATTAGGGCGACTAAGTTAAGAGGGTCTGATTAAGCAGATCATCCTGGACGATCTCTGGATCGTACAGGACGATATGCCCAAATCAGAAATTCTCAGCCGACAGATTAAGTTAGGCAAGTTTTTATTTTAAGTTATTTGGTCTGATCGTCCCGGATGATACGTGTATCGTCCCGGACAATTCAGTACAATCATGCCTAATTTAATCTGGTAATTAAGGAAAGCAATTTATTTTTGGTTGATACGATCATATCGTCCTGGACGATCGCAGGATCATCCCGGACGATCTTAATCGTCTAGTGCATTTAAGCTGTACGTCCAGAACTATGTACAGTACGATTTAGGGCCTCTTTGAACTAATCGTACAGGACGATGTCCCTATCATCCTGGACTATCAAGTCATTTTTTGGTCGTCCAGCACAGATTTCTCTTGACGACCCGAACTGTCATCTGGACGATTTTCCTTGATTTGCACTAATCGTCCCGGACGATCGCAGGATTGTACGGGACGATATGAATAATTTTTTCTACTAATCATCCAGAAGAGCCAGATCGTCCAGGCTGAAATAGTTGAATTTGAACTGATCGTACAGGACGATCTATTGATTGTCCTAGACGATCTTGGCCGACCAGTTGAGATTTAGGGCAAATTTTAAGCCCTCCTATAAAAGAATTTTTTTCTTGAAATAAGAAATATCTTTTGCCACCTTCCTTCCCTGAGAAACCCTAGAGAGAGAGAGAGAGTTGGGAGAGAGAGATAAGATCTTGTGAGGGGGAGTTAGTGAGGGATTCACTAAGGTTTCTCCAAGCACGGATCAGAGTCGTCTTCTCCGCTCGTCGTCTTTCATCTAGTCAGTTTTTATCGTGGGAGGATCATTCGCAAGAAGATCCGGGGTTCTCTGCCCGCTTCAGGTGGAAGCAAAAGGAGTTTGAAGGTTCTCTGCCTGCTTCAGGAGGAAGCAAAAAGAGGTCGGGTTCTCTGCCTCACCGTGTGGTGAAAAGGAGGTGTTTGTACAGGCTTCTCCGCCTTGCTGTGGGAGCAAAAGGAGAGACACTTTTTGTTTAGTGCAATACCCGAAGGGGAGGCTCCGGGGAGTGGACGTATGTCAAGTTGACCGAACCACTATAAAATCTGGTTTGCTTTTCTGATTCAGTTTTGCACTTTACTTTTTCGATATTAACTACTTGGGTGAATATCTGTGATTGATCTTTTCGTTCTTGTTTACTTGTTTTCGCTGCTAAGTATCGAAAAGATTTTCATTGTTATCGTGAAATTTTTAAATAACCAATTCACCCCCCCTCTTGGTTAGCCTCGGGACTAGTTCACTAGGGCTTAACATCCCTATCAAACTTTCAAGTGGTATGAGAGCGGGATTCAAAATTTAGGTTTAAAAACTTTTAAATTTGATCCATGGCTAACTGTAATAATCGTAATACTGCTGAAGACTATTCCATTACAAGACCACCGTTGTTTGACAATATTCCTTTTGATTTTTGGAAAACACGCATGTCTACTTTTCTGCAATCTATTGATTATCGCATGTGGATGTTAGTTAAGGATGGATACGAACCACCTTTTAGATTGATTAACAATATGAAAACTGAATTGCCTTTTGCTGATTGGACGTTTGATGATCGTGATTTAGCACAGTTAAATGCAAAATGGTTGAACTGTTTCTTTTGTGCTTTAAAATCTGAAGACTATATGCGTGTTTCTACTTGTACAACGGGAAAGGAAATCTGGTATAGATTATGTATAACATACGAAGGTACAACTGAAGTCAAACAATCTAGGTTAAACATCTTGTTACATGATTACGAACTTTTTTGCATGAAACCTAGTGAGACTATTTCAGAAATGTACACAAGGTTCACTCAGATTGTTACCTCTTTGCTTTCTTTAGGTAGAGAACTTACTAACTACGAAAGAGTGAACAAAATTCTGAGATGTTTGCCTGCTTCTTATGATGCTAAGATTACTGCTATCACTGAATCTAAAGATTTAAATAGTTACTCTATTGACAGCTTACTTTGATCACACATTGCTTACGAGCAAGGGGTGAACCAAAGGCAACTTGATGCAGGTGAACGCAAGAAAGAGAAGACAGTGGCACTAAAGGCCAAAGATTCAGATGCTAGCACTTGTGAGTCTGATAGCGATGATGTTGCCTTAATCACAAGGCAATTCAAAAGCATTCTAAGGAAGAAACATAAGAACTATCAAAAGTGGAACAAGGGTAAGTCCAATTAAAATTTTAAGGGTTCATCTGAATCTATTTATTTTGAATGCAGGAAGCCTGGACACATTAAGGCTGATTATCCTACACTTAAAGCTCACCCAAGCAAGGAGAAGGGTGAGGAGAAACCAAAGTTCAGAAAGGATAAGAAGTGGATTCAGAAGGCATTCTGGGCAGACTCTGCATCCGACTCTTCTGAGACTAAAGCTGAAGAGGAGGAAACAAACTTGTGTCTGATGGCTGATGATCACCCTGGTCAGCCAGACCAGGAAGAGGTATGTGAGCTTACTTACGATCAATTATTTGAAGTTTCTAAAAAAATTCATACATCGTATAGGAAGATTAAGAAAACTCATGCTAGTTTGAAATTAGATTATTTGATTTTGCAAAAAGAGCATGATTCTGTAGTAATAGATTATTCCACACTTGATTCCAATCACATGTCCTTGCTTGATGAATTCGTTGATTTGAACAAAAAATATTCTGATTTAACTGTTGAGCATGATTTGTTAAAAATATCGCATGTTGAATTAGAAGTTTCTTTTAAGAAAGTGAATGATATGGCATGTGAGTTAGAAAGTAATGAAAGTGCAAGAACTTTTGAAATTACAAGTTTAAATAAACATATTGAGTTCCTGAAAGTTAAAATTAGTGCTTTTGAAAAGAACAAAACACCGCCTACTTTTGAACAGTTTTATGCACCGCCACCGTTTGAAAAATCTGTTGCAAGTTCATCAAAGCATGTTTCATATACATCTAGGAAGAAGCATTATCACCCACGTAGATTAGTTAACCCTTTTCCTGGTGTTAGATGTTTTTCATGTGGCATGTTAGGACATATTTCCCACACCTGCACTGTTCACTGTAGTACACATTGGATGTAGAAACCCAAACTACCTGTTTCACAGCACAGCACGCATGCATTGCATTCTTCTTTTCATAAGAAGGAACCCAAACCTGTTTGGGTTCCTAAGACTGACATTTGATATTTTTGTAGGTGTGCTCTCACACAAGATCTCGTGAGAGCATGTGGTACCTGGACAGCGGATGTTCTAGACATATGACTGGAGATGAAAATCAGTTCATTTTGCTGGAGGCCAGAGCTGGAGGCAAGGTTACACTTGGAGATAACACCACCAGGAAGGTGGTAGGCTTAGGTATAATTGGTGATTCAAAGAATTTTATGATTGATAATGTTTTGCTTGTAGATGGAATGAAACACAACTTGCTGAGCATCAGTCAACTCTGTGACAAGGGATACAGCATCAAATTCCTGCCCACTGGCTGTATTTTAAGCTTCAATGATGAAGTTGTTTTGCAGGGGCAAAGGATCAACAACGTCTACAAGCTGGATGTAAGTTGCATTAAATCTGATAATTCAATATACTTATAAACTGCTGCTGATGAGTCTTGGTTATGGCATAGGAGATTGTGTCATGCCAGTATGAAAACCCTTAGGAGAGTCACCCAAAAGGACTTAGTTAGAGGTGTGCCCAAGCTTAAGTTCACTAAGGATCACCTGTGTGATGCCTGTCAGTTGGGGAAGCAAGTCCAGTCCTCTTTTCACTCTGTTAAGGACATTAGCACCTCCAGACCTTTAGAAGTTCTTCACATGGACCTCTTTGGACCCATTAGTACTGCCAGCTTAGGGGGGAGGGTCTATGGGTTTGTGATTGTAGATGATTATTCGAGGTTCACTTGGGTTAAGTTTTTGTCACATAAATCTGAGTCATTTGATGAGTTTAGATCTTTCTCTACTTAGATTCAGAAGAAGTTACGATGTGAGATTATTACCATCCATAGTGATCATGGAGGGGAGTTTGAAAATGAAAGATTTGGAAGTTTTTGTGAGGATCATGGGATTAGTCACAATTTTTCAGCTCCTAGGACCCCTCAGCAGAACGGGGTAGCTGAAAGGAAGAACAGGACCTTAGTGGAAGCCGCTAGAGCCATGCTTGCCGAGTATTCACTTCCAAAATACTTTTGGGCTGAAGCGGTGAACACTGCCTGTTATGTTCTGAATAGGGTGAATGTGAGAGTCAAACTGAACAAGACACCTTATGGGATCATTAAGGGTAGAACTCCAAATCTGTCCCACCTCCATGTCTTTGGCTGTAAGGTTTTCATTCTGAACAACGGGAAATCACCCTTAGGAAAATTTGACCCCAAATCTGATGAAGGAGTGTTCTTAGGATATTCAAGTGTGGGGAAATCCTTTAGGGTGTTCAATAGGAGGACTTTGGTGGTGGAAGAAACAACCCATGTAGTGTTTGATGAATCTGATCCTAAAGAATCTAGATCTGAAGTAGAAGATGAAGAGATTGTTGAGGTTACCCAAGGAGTTGGAAATACAAATTTGGAGGAAAGGGTAGAACCTCAAACCACTTTGCCTAGAGATTGGAGATATTCTTCGAGTCATCCTAAAGAACTGATCTTAGGAGACCCTTCTGAAGGTGTTAGGACTAGGCATGGACTTAGGAAAGAAGTAAACCATTCTGCCTTTATCTCAATGACTGAACCCACCAACCTCAATCAAGCCTTGTCGGATGAGTTTTGGATTTTAGCTATGCAGGAAGAATTGAATTAATTTGTAAGGAATGATGTTTGGGAGTTAGTAGAAAGACCTAAAAATCAAAGTATTATGGGAACCAAGTGGGTCTTTAAGAATAAGATGAATGATTCTGGTGTGGTGGTGAGAAATAAGGCAAGATTGGTGGCTAAGGGGTATAATTAGATAGAAGGGATTGATTTTGAGGAGACTTTTGCCACTGTAGCTAGATTGGAAGCCATTAGAGTGCTACTAGCCTTTTCCTGTTATAAGGGATTTAAGCTGTTTTAAATGGATGTCAAGAGTGCCTTTTTAAATGGGGTAATTAAAGAAGATATTTTTGTAGAATAACCCCCAGGTTTTGAGAGTTCCCAATATTCAAGTCATGTCTATAAATTAAAAAAGGCCTTATATGGATTGAAACAGGCACCCAGAGCTTGGTATGAGAGGCTTAACACATTCCTGTTAGAAAGAGAGTTTGTTAAGGGGAGCGTAGACACCACCCTTTTCTAAGGAGATTAGGGGATGACTTACTCATTGTCTAGATCTATGTTGATGATATAATTTTTGGATCTTCTGATAAATATTTATGTGAAGAGTTTTCTAAAATAATGAGTAAGGAGTTTGAGATGAGTATGATGGGAGAATTGTCTTACTTTTTGGGTTTAGCATAAGGCAAATGGATGATGGAACCTTTCTCAATCAATCAAAATACACTAAGGACATTTTGAAGAAATTTGAAATGGACAAAGCCAAGCCAATCAATTCACCCATGCCCTCCTCAGTTCAGTTTGATAAAGATTCAAATGGAAGATCTATTGATCAGAAGAAGTATAGAGGGATAATAGGTTCACTACTTTACCTGACTGCTAGCCAACCTGATATCACGTTTAGTGTCTGTCTTTGTGCTAGGTTTCAGGCTGATCCTAAAGAGTCCAACCTGACTGCTGTTAAAAGAATTCTTAGATATCTTTTAGGGACCCCAAACCTAGGAATTTTGTACCCTAGGCACAACACCTCTTTTGAGATCATTGGATATTCTGATTCTGACTTTTTGGGGTGTAGGGTGGATAGAAAGAGCACTTATGTGACTTGTCAATTCATAGGACAGTCGTTAGTCTCCTGGTCCAGTAGAAAATAGAACTCAGTTGCACTTTCCACTGCTGAAGCTGAATACATTGCCTTAGGGAGTTGTGTGGCCCAAGTTCTTTGGTTGAAGCAACAAGTTTTGGATTTAGGGGTACCTGTTGGCACAATTTCTATTCTGTGTAATAATACTAGTGACATCTGTATCTCTAAGAATCCAATTCAACATTCTAGGACCAAACACATTAATATAAGGCATCACTTCATTAGGGACGATGTTACAAAAGGGGACATTGAACTACATCATGTAGTAACTGAAAATCAGCTGGCTGACATATTCACTAAACCACTGGCCTTTGACTCATTCAGCATTTTGAGAACCAGATTATGAGGGCTTGATATAAATGCTTGATTCTGATGACTGCTGATTTCTAATTTTTTGGATTGGTATTCTATATTCCCTTTGTTAGTTTTTGCTTTTATTATTTGCTTTCAGTTGATTTTATTTCCTCTGCTGATTTCTGTTTTAGCCTTACTGTTAGTTTGATTTGAGTATTTACTTTGCTGTGATTTTCTACCTATTCTTATTCACTGGTTCATATCTTGCACTTTCTGTTTTATGCTTTTCAAGATCTGATCACCACTCACTACTTCTGATGATCTGAATTTTTGACTGGGAGTTTTTACCTTGTTTTGGTTTGGAAGCTAGTAAGCAGTGATTGATTCCACTGAATCTGTTAAAGGGAAGAAACATTGATGATTGTTTCTCTTTCTCTAACTCCTTTACTGGTGTATGGTTTCATTTGAATAAAAATTCTCTTCAAAATTATAATGTTAGTTTTTGAAATAGAGATTATTTTATCTTCCTACAGTAATCTGCCTCATATCAATAGTGTTTTTCAAAGTCTTGAGTCATTAGTTTGATTTTTTAAACCAAGTGATTATATTTATCATATGTTGTATGGCTTTTATTTTATGAATCATTCTTCCTTACTGTGGAGAGTCATCTCCTATGTCTGGAAGATAATCTCACAGCTGAGACTCTGTAATGATTATGAAAAGGAGAAAGCTTATAAAAGATGCGCAGTGCGCCAGATAATTTAAAAAAGAGGCATAAAATGAGCCCAAAATTGAAAAGATGCGAAATTACCAAATTGGATACACAAAGTGTATCAAAAATCAAAAGATGTGCAAAGCGCCAACCAATTTGAAAAAGAGGCACAAAATGAGCCCAAACCAAGCTTTCTTCCCTTTTAGATTGTTAAATGTCTTAGAGAAATCCGTGCGCCACTTAATATTTTCAAATGCTTGAGTTTGAAAATCCTGATTTCTGATTTTTTACTTTGTAACACTATTGTATCAGATATTTTTCTGGAACAAGGCTTGAAAGGATCTCTTTTCGAATCTAATGTCTTTTCTTCTGAATCAGATTTTTGTTTTGAAAGAGGTTTGCATCGATAAGGTGCCCGGGGTTGGAGTTACGAAAGTTGATTATTTCTAACCTTTTCTGAATTTCAGCGCTGTCAATCGTCCTGTTATTGGTTTTTGAATCTAAAATCAAGGAAAAAATTCTGATTTACTCGAGCAGCTTGATAAAAAAAAAGTTGCTTTTATGTGTTTTTGCTGTAAGTTTTATTCATTATTGTGTTATTTTGATTTCATGGTTGTGTTTTTGGGATCCTGATCGATCATCTTCATCCTTCATCTTTTTCTATTTTCTTCACATCGTCCTGGACGATACCACGATCGTCCTGGATATCGTCCTGGACGATACCACGATCGTCCTGGATGATCCACTTCATCCTGGATGATCCAAACATCATCCTGGATGATTTGTTCAAAATCATCCCCACACTGCTCCTGCTGCTAAAAAATCCCATTATTGGTGATCGTCCTGGACGATCCTTACATCGTCCTGGACGATATGATCCATATCTTCCTGATCTGATCAAATGGCTGACATTGCACCAATTATTGTCCATCATCCTGGATGATCCACCTCATCATCCCGGACAATCCACGTGTCAGCCGCTGGACGATTGGAATTTGGCCTGTCCGACATATTTATTGCATATCGTCCCGGACGATCCACGTAATCGTCCTGGATGATACTTTTCATCAACGGTCATCCAGCCTGACTCCTCGGGATGATCGCATGTGTCTAATCGTCCTGGACGATATCTGATCGTCCTGGACGATCGGACCGCCTTTTTGACCAATCGTCCATGACATCATAAATGACCAAATCGTCCCGGATGATATCGCGATCGTACGGGACGATCAGGCCATTTTTTATATAAACAGCAATTTTCTTCCACTCTCCTTCTACTTTCTTACACTTTGGATTCCTAATGGCTGGTGGCAAAAGGTCTCGTCAAAAGGGTGCCAGTTCATCCCGGGGACATGTCGATCCTCACTTCCTGAATGCAGTCGATCAGGCTGCTTTTGAATGCTATCGTGACGTGGGGATCACGCACTCTAAAATTGTAAATCCCCGCACTCTCACTTATCCCATTCTGGATCTGTTCGCACACACCTCCCTCACCTTTATTCTGACCTTAGCCTTTCCCTTTAATCTTGAACTCCTTCAAATCTTCTTTGCCAACTTGCGCATTTTTGCAGACTATTCCACTCTTCGATCATACGTAAATCAACGCCCCGTGGAACTCACGACCAACGATTTTCATAATATTTGAAAGTTTGATAGGGATGTTAAACCCTAGTGAACTAGTCCCGAGGCTAACCAAGAGGGGGGGTGAATTGGTTATTTAAAAATTTCATGATAACTATGAAAATCTTTTTATAACGTGCAGCGGAAACGAATTAAAACAACGATAAAAAGATCAACCAAAGATATTCACCCAAGCAGTTAATATCAGGAAAAATTAAAGTGCAGAATTGAATCAGAAAAAGCAAACCATATTTTATAGTGGTTCGGTCAACTTGACCTACGTCCACTCCCCGGAGCCTCCCCTCTGGGTATTGCACTAAACAGAAGTGTCTCTCCTTTTGCTCCCACAGCAAGGTAGAGAAGCCTGTACAAAAATCTCCTTTTCACCACACGGTGAGGTAGAGAACTTGACCTCCTTTCGCTTCCTCCTGAAGCAGGCAGAGAACCTTCGAACTCCTTTCGCTTCCTCCTGAAGCAGGCAGAGAACCTACGAACTCCTTTCGCTTCCTCCTGAAGCAGGCAGAGAACCTACGAACTCCTTTTACTTCCACCTGAAGCGGGCAGAGAACCCCGGATCTTCTTGCGAATGATCCTCCCATGACGAACACAAACTAGACGAAAGACGACGAGCGGAGAAGACGACTCTGATCCGTGCTCGGAGCAACCTTAGTGAATCCCTCACTAACTCCCCCTCACAAGATCTTCTCTCTCTCTCAACTCTCTCTCTCTCTCTCTACGGTTTCTCAGGGAAGGAAGGCAGCAAAAGATGTTTCCAAAATTTGGAAAAAGTTCTTTTGAAGGAGGGCTTAAAATTTGCCCTAAATCTCAACTGGTCGGCCAAGATCGTCCAGGACGATCGGTAGATCGTCCTGTACGATCAGTTCAAATTCAGCTGTTTCAGCCTGGACGATCTGGCTCTTCTGGACGATTAGTAGAAAAAATTATTCATATCGTCCCGTACGATCCTGCGATCGTCCGGGACGATTAGTTCAAATTGAGGGAAATCATCCAGAAGACAGTTCGGGTCGTCCAGAGAAATCTGTGTTGGACGACCAAAAAATGACTTGATCGTCCCGGACGATAGGGTCATCGTACGGTACGATTAGTTCAAAAAGGCCCCAAATCATCCTGTACATAGTTCTGGACGTACAGCTTAAATGCACTAGACGATCAAGATCGTCCGGGACGATCCTGCGATCGTCCAGGACGATATGATCGTATCAACCAAAAATAAATTGCTTTCCTTAATTACCAGATTAAATTAGGCATGATTATACTGGATCGTCCGGGATGATACACGTATCGTCCGGGATGATCAGACCAAGTATCTAAAAATAAGAACTTGCCTAACTTGATCTGGCGGCTGAGAATTTCTGATTTGGACATATCGTCCTGTACGATCCGGAGATCGTCCAGGGCGATCGGCTCAATCAGACCCTCTTAACTTAGTCACCCTAATTAGGGTTTCTATTTTAACTGGATCGTCCAGGACGATGTGGATATCGTCCAGGATGATCTGAACAAATTTTTAACAGAAACTCTAATTCACTCAATCTCTCTCCCTGAGTGTGTGTGTGCAAGGTTACTTAGCTAGGGAATCAGTTACATTACAATTGACTCAATAAAAAGAAAAATCATACATTTGACACACTTGGACCCGATCTTGAGTTGGCTTGAGTGGCTCGCGGTCTTTTGTGCCTGAAACAGATTAGCCAAGCAAAACACACTGGAAACATGTTTGTCATCATCAAAACCAGATTTGCAACAATCTCCCCCTTTTTGATGATGGCAAACATTTGTAAAGTAGTCTGAAAATAAAAGTAAACTAGGAGATCCAACAAACAAACATTTTTTAAATTTTCATTTAACAGCTAAAACAATACATGAAACATGACTCAGAAAACAGAAACAGACACGACTACAGCTGACTCCCCCTTTTGACATCACAAAAAGGATGAGCGAAAAACATAACACGGAAATAAAACATAAAATAAAACATACATAGAACAACTACACGACAAAAAACTAAAACTGAGGCGGATCCTGATCGGAAGAAGGAGGTGGCGGTGGAGGGTAGAAGTAATGGTGAATGGCCTGAAAGTGAGCTCCAAACCAGGCCATGTCCTGGTCGTGCTGCTGCTGCTGCTGCGCAGCATAGTCAGCGAAGCGTTGGAGGTCCTCGTTGTGCTGCTGCTCCTGGGCAACCACGTAGGAGTCAAAACGGGCCTCCCACTGGTCGAAGCGCTGCACCAGGTGGTCAAGGGGAGAGGCAATACGAAGGGGTGCAGGTGCCTCTGGTGCAGCAAGAACTGGAGCAGCCTCTTCCTCTTCTTCCTCAACATCCAGGGCAGGCTCCGGATGTAGGCGGGTGCTGTGTAGGACATGGAATGAGTTGTTTGTGAAGAAGGAAGGAGGGACATCAGGAGGGACAGGATACTGAAGGTCATATTTTGTCTCTAAGGCATAGTGAATAAGATGACCTAAAGTTAGATTTGGGCGACGCCTGTGGCCCGGATCTCTAATGGTGGTGAGATGTTCTATGTATCGGATGATCAGATCAGAGGCATTAAATTCTCGACGGGCCATGATGTAGTAGGTGGTCAAGGATAAGAGCGGGGTAATGTGAATCCGATCCCCCGCCTTTGGAATGACGGAGGAACGAAGGACATGCTGAATGGTCCGGGCATCCTTGAGAAGGGAAGTGTAAGCATTGTCGTGATAGGGTGCGTTGGTATTGCGAAGGAAGTGATTGGCGACACTCCAATCATAGTCAGGATCGGTGATAATCGTGTGAATTTTATCGCCAGTGACAGACAAGTTGAGGATATTGTGAAAATCATGGGTCGTGAGTTCCACGGGGCGTTGATTTATGTAGGAGCGAAGAGTGGAATAATCCGCAGAAATGTGCAAGTTGGCAAAGAAGATTCGAAGGAGTTCCAGATTGAAGGGAAAGGCTAAGGTCAGAATGAAGGTGAGGGAGGTGTGTGCGAACAAATCTAAGATGGGATACGTGAGAGTACGGGGATTGACAATCTTGGAGTGCGTGATGCCCACATTACGATAGCATTCGAAAGCCGCCTGATCGGCGGCATTCGGGAAGCGAGGATCGACATGTCCCCGGGACGAACTGGCCCCCTTTTGACGAGATCTTTTGCCACCAGCCATTAGGAAACCAAAGAGGAGGAAAGGAGAAGGAAAGTGGAGGAAAAACGATGTGTAAAATATGAAGAAAACTGCTATTTAAATAGAAAACGGACTGATCGTCCCGTACGATCGCGGGATCGTCCGGGACGATGTGGTCATTTATGATGTTCTGGCCGATTGGTCAAAAAGGAGTCCGATTGTCCAGAACGATTAGACACAGGCGATCGTCCCGAGGAGTCAGGCTAGACGACCGTTGACGAAAAGTATCATCCAGGAAGATTAGGTGGATCGTCCGGGACGATATGCAACAAATATGTCGGACGGGCCGAATTCCAATCGTCCTGCGGCTGACACGTGGATCGTCCAAGACGATGAGGTGGATCGTCCAGGATGATGGGCAATAATTTTGCAATATCAGCCGTTTGATCAGATCAGGAAGATATGGATCATATCGTTCAGGACGATGTAAGAATCGTCCAGGACGATCACCAATAATTGGGGTAGTTTCAGCAGCAGGAGCAGTGGGTATGATTTTGAATGAATCGTCCAGGATGATTTTTGGATCGTCCAGGACGATCGGTGTATCGTCCAGGACGATGTGAAGAAAAGCAGAAAAGGATAAAGATGATCGATCAGGATCCCAAAAACACAAGCATGAAAACAAAATAACAAAAAGACGAATAAAACTGACCGCAAAAACACATAGAAGCATTTTTTTTTTGATTAAGCTGCTCTTAGAAAATTAGAATTTTTTTTCTTGACTTTAGATTCGAAAACCAATGACAGGACGATTGACAGCGCTGAAATCCAGAAAAAGTTGGAAATAATCAACGTTCGTAGATCCGACCCCGGGCACCTTATCGATGCAAACCTCTTTCAAAAGAAAAATCCGATTCAGAATAAAAGACATTAGATTTGAAAAGAAATCATTTCAAGCCTCGTTCCAGAAAAATATCTGATATAATAGTGTTACAAAGTAAAAAATCAGAAATCAGGATTTTCAAGACTCAAGTTTTGAAAATATTAAGTGGCGCACAGATTTTTCTAAGACATTTAATAATCTGAAAGGGAAGAAAGCTTGTTTTGGGCTCATTTTGTGCCTCTTTTTCAAATTGGTTGGCGCTTTGCGCATCTTTTAATTTTTTTTGATACACTTTGTGTATTCAATTTGGCAATTTCACATCTTTTCAATTTTAGGCTCATTTTATGCCTCTTTTTCAAATTATCTGGCGCACTGCGCATCTTTTATAAGCTTTCTCCTTTTCATAATCATTAAAGAGTCTCAGCTGTGAGATTATCTTCCAGACATAGGAGATGACTCTCCGCAGTAAGGAAGAACGATTCACAAAACAAAAGCCATACAACATATGATAAATGCAATCACTTGGTTTAGAAAATCAAACTAATGACTCAAGAGTTTGAAAAACACTATTGATATGAGGCAGATTACTGTAGGAAGATAAAACAATCTCTATTTCAAAAACTAACATTTTAATTTTGAAAAGGATTTTTATTCAAAAGAAACTACACACCAATAAAGGAGTTAGAGGAAGAGAAACAATTATCAATGTTTCTTCCCTTTAACAGATTCAGCGAAGTCAATCACTGTTTATCAGCTTCCAAACCAAAATAAGGTAAAAACTCCCAGTCAAAAATTCAGATCACCAGAAGTAGTGAGCGGTGATCAGATCTTGAAAAGCATAAAATAGTAAGTGCCAGATATGAACCAGTAAATAAATAAAAACAGGTAGAAAATCATAGCAAAGTACTCAAATCAAACTAACAATAAGGGTAACACAGAAATCAGCAGAAGAAATAAAATCAACTGAAAACAATTAATCAAACCAAAACTAACTAACAGACATCAGAAATCAGAATACAAAAACTAACTAACAAAAATCAGAAAATAGAATACAAAAACTAACTAACAGAAATCAGAATACCTATCATAACAATCATAAATCAACAGTCATCAGAATCAATTATTTATATCAATAACTCCTAATCTGGTTCTCAAAATGCTGAATGAGTCAAAGGCCAGTGGTTTAGTGAATATGTCAGCCAGCTGATTTTCAGTTACTACGTGGTGTAGCTTAATATCCCCTTTTGTAACATGGTCCCTAATGAAGTGATGCCTAATGTCAATGTGTTTGGTCCTAAAATGTTGGATTGGATTCTTAGAGATACAGATGGCACTAGTATTATCACACAGAACAGAAATTATGCCAACAGGTACTCCTAAATCCAAGACTTGTTGCTTCAACCAAAGAACTTGGGCCACACAACTCCCTAAGGCAATGTACTCAGCTTCAGCAGTGGAAAGTGCAACTGAGTTCTATTTTCTACTGGACCAGGAGACTAACGACTGTCCTATGAACTGACAAGTCCCAGAAGTACTCTTCCTATCCACCCTACACCCTGCAAAATCAGAATCAGAATATCCAATGATCTCAAAAGAGGTGCTGTGCCTAGGGTACCAAATTCCTAGGTTTGGGGTTCCTAAAAGAAATCTAAGAATTCTCTTAACAGCAGTCAGGTGGGACTCTTTAGGATCAGCCTGAAACCTAGCACAAAGACAGACACTAAACATGATATCAGGTCGGCTAGCAGTCAGGTAAAGCAGTGAACCTATTATCCCTCTATACTTCTTCTGATCAACAGATTTTCCATTTGAATCCTTATCTAACTGAACTGAGGAGGGCATGGGAGTATTGATTGGCTTGGCTTTGTCCATTTCATATTTCTTCAAAATGTCCGTAGTGTATTTTGATTGATTGAGAAAGGTTCCATCATCCGTTTGCCTTATGCTAAACCCCAAAAAGTAGGACAATTCTCCCATCATACTCATCTCACACTCTTTACTCGTTGTTTTAGAAAACTCTTCACATAAGTATTTATCAGAAGATCCAAAAATTATATCATCAACATAGATCTGGACAATGAGTAAGTCATCTCCTAATCTCCTCAGAAAAAGGGTGGTGTCTACGCTCCCCTTAACAAACTCTCTTTCCAACAGGAATGTGCTAAGCCTCTCATACCAAGCTCTGGGTGCCTGTTTCAATCCATATAAGGCCTTTTTTAATTTATAGACATGACTTGGATATTGGGAACTCTCAAAACCTGGGGGTTGTTCTACAAAAACATCTTCTTTAATTACCCCATTTAAAAATGCACTCTTAACATCCATTTGAAACAGCTTAAATCCCTTATAACAGGCAAAGGCTAGTAGCACTCTAATGGCTTCCAATCTAGCTACAGGGGCAAAAGTCTCCTCAAAATCAATCCCTTCTATCTGATTATACCCCTTAGCCACCAATCTTGCCTTATTTCTCACCACCACACCAGAATCATTCATCTTATTCTTAAAGACCCACTTGGTTCCCACAATACTTTGATTTTTAGGTCTTTCTACTAACTCCCAAACATCATTCCTTACAAATTGATTCAATTCTTCCTGCATAGCTAAAACCCACAATTCATCTGACAGGGCTTGATTGATGTTGGTGGGTTCAGTCATTGAGATAAAGGCAGAATGGTTTACTTCCTTCCTAAGTCCATGCCTAGTCCTAACACCTTCAGAAGGGTCTCCTAAGATCAGTTCTTTAGGATGACTCGAAGAATATCTCCAATCTCTAGGCAACTCTGTTTGAGGTTCTACCATTTCCTCCAAATTTGTATTTCCAACTCCTTGGGTAACCTCAATAATCTCTTCATCTTCTACTTCAGATCTAGACTCCTCATGTTCAGATTCATCAAACACTATATGGGTTGTTTCTTCCACCACCAAAGTCCTCCTATTGAACACCCTAAAGGATTTCCCCACACTTGAATATCCTAAGAACACTCCTTCATCAGATTTGGGGTCAAATTTTCCTAAGGGTGACTTCCCGTTGTTCAGAATGAAAACCTTACAGCCAAAGACATGGAGGTGGGACAGATTTGGAGTTCTACCCTTAATGATCTCATAAGGTGTCTTGCTCAGTTTGACTCTCACATTCACTCTATTCAGCACATAACAGGCAGTGTTCACCGCTTCAGCCCAAAAGTATTTTGGAAGTGAATACTCGGCAAGCATGGCTCTAGCGGCTTCCACTAAGGTCCTGTTCTTCCTTTCAGCTACCCCGTTCTACTGAGGGGTCCTAGGAGCTGAAAAATTGTGACTAATCCCATGATCCTCACAAAAACTTCCAAATCTTTCATTTTCAAACTCCCCTCCGTGATCACTATGGATGGTAATAATCTCACATCCTAACTTCTTCTGAATCCAAGTAGAGAAGGATCTAAACTCATCAAATGACTCAGATTTATGTGACAAAAACTTAACCCAAGTGAACCTCTAATAATCATCTACAATCACAAAACCATAGACTCTCCCCCCTAAGCTGGCAGTGCTAATGGGTCCAAAGAGGTCCATGTGAAGAACTTCTAAAGGTCTAGAGGTGCTAATGTCCTTAACAGAGTGAAAAGAGGACTGGACTTGCTTCCCCAACTGACAGGCATCACACACGTGATCCTTAGTGAACTTAAGCTTGGGCACACCTCTAACTAAGTCCTTTTGGGTGACTCTCCTAAGGGTTTTCATACTGGCATGGCACAATCTCCTATGCCATAACCAAGACTCATCAGCAGCAGTTTTTAAGCAAATTGAATTATCAGATTTAATGCTACTTACATCCAGCTTGTAGACGTTGTTGATCCTTTGCCCCTGCAAAACAACTTCATCATTTAAGCTTAAAATGCAGCCAGTGGGCAGGAATTTGATGCTGTATCCCTTGTCACAGAGTTGACTGATGCTCAGCAGGTTGTGTTTCAGTCCATCTACAAGCAAAACATTATCAATCATAAAGTTCTTTGAATCACCAATTATACCTGTGCCTACCACCTTCCTGGTGGTGTTATCTCTAAGTGTAACCTTGCCTCCAGCTCTGGCCTCTAGCGAAATGAACTGATTTGCATCTCCAGTCATATGTCTAGAACATTCGCTATCCAGGTACCACATGCTCTCACGATATCTTGTGTGAGAGCACACCTACAAAAGTATCAAACGTCAGTCTTAGGAACCCAAACAGGTTTGGGTTCCTTCTTATGAAAAGAAGAATGCAATGCATCCGTACTGTGCTGTGAAACAGGCAGTTTGGGTTTCCACACCCAATGTGTACTACGGTGAACAGTGCAGGTGTGAGAAATATGTTCTAACATGCCACATGAAAAACATCTAACACCAGGAAAAGGGTTAACTAATCTACATGGATGATAATGCCTCTTCCTAGATGTATATGAAACATGCTTTGAAGAACTTGCAACAGATTTTTCAAAAAGTGGTGGTGCATAAAACTGTTCAAAAGTAGGCGGTGTTTTGTTCTTTTCAAAAGCACTGATCTTTACTTTCAAAAACACATTTTCTTTCTTTAAGCTTGCAATTTCAAATTTCAAGGTTCCCTTGCTACTTTCTACTTCACATGCCATTGTATCTAATTCTTTAAAAGCTCTTTCTAAGTCCACATGCGTAGTTTTCAATGAATCATGCTCAGAAACTAAATCAGAATATTTTTTATTCAACTCATCGAATTCATCAAGCAAAGACATGTGATTTGAATCAAGTGTGGAATGATCTTTAACTACAGAATCATGCTCTTTTTGTAATGTTAAGTAATCTAATTTCAAACTAGCATGAGTTTTCTTAAGCTTCCTATATGATGTATGAATTCTTTCAGAAACTTCAAATAATTGCCTTGTGATTAAGGCAACATCATCGCTATCAGACCCGGAAGAGCTAGCATCTGAATCCTTGGCCTTTAGTGCCACTGTCTTCTCTTTCTTGCGTTCACCTACATCAAGTTGCCTTTGGTTCACCCCTTGCTCGTAAGCAATGAGTGATCCAAGTAAGTTGTCAATAGAGTAAGTGTTTAAATCTTTAGATTCAGTAATAGCAGTAATCTTAGCATCATAAGAAGCAGGCAAACATCTTAGAATTTTGTTCACTCTTTCGTAGTTAGTAAGTTCTCTACCTAGAACATGCAAAGAGGTAACAATCTGAGTGAACCTTGTGTACATTTCTGAAATAGTCTCACTAGGTTTCATGCAAAAAAGTTCGTAGTCATGTAACAAGATGTTTAACCTAGACTGTTTGACTTCAGTTGTACCTTCGTATGTTATGCATAATCTATCCCAGATTTCCTTTCCCATTGTACAAGTAGAAACACGCATATAGTCTTCGGATTTTAAAGCACAAAAGAAACAGTTCAAGCATTTTGCATTTAACTGTGCTAAATCACGATCATCAAACGTCCAATCAGTAAAAGGCAGTTCAGTTTTCACATTGTTAATCAGTCTAAAAGGTGGTTCGTATCCATCCTTAACTAACATCCACATGCGATAATCAATAGACTGTAGAAAAGTAGACATGCGTGTTTTCCAAAAATCAAAAGGAATATTGTCAAACAATGGTGGTCTTGTAATAGAATATCCTTCAGCAGTATTATGATTATTACAGTTAGCCATGGATCAAATTCAAAAGTTTTTAAACTTCAATTTTGAATCCCGCTCTGATACCACTTGAAAGTTTGATAGGGATGTTAAGCCCTAGTGAACTAGTCCCGAGGCTAACCAAGAGGGGGGGTGAATTGGTTATTTAAAAATTTCACGATAACTATGAAAATCTTTTTATAACGTGCATCGGAAACGAATTAAAACAACGATAAAAAGATCAACCAAAGATATTCACCCAAGCAGTTAATATCAGGAAAAATTAAAGTGCAGAATTGAATTAGAAAAAGCAAACCAGATTTTATAGTGGTTCAGCCAACTTGACCTACGTCCACTCCCCGGAGCCTCCCCTCCGGGTATTGCACTAAACAGAAGTGTCTCTCCTTTTGCTCCCACAGCAAGGCGGAGAAGCCTGTACAAAAATCTCCTTTTCACCACACGGTGAGGCAGAGAACCCGACCTCCTTTCACTTCCTCCTGAAGCAGGAAGAGAACCTTCGAACTCCTTTCGCTTCCTCCTGAAGCAGGCAGAGAACCTACGAACTCCTTTCGCTTCCTCCTGAAGCAGGCAGAGAACCTACGAACTCATTTTGCTTCCACCTGAAGCGGGCAGAGAACCCCGGATCTTCTTGCGAACGATCCTCCCACGATGAACACCGACTAGATGAAAGACGACGAGTGGAGAAGACGACTCTGATCCGTGCTCGGAGCAACCTTAGTGAATCCCTCACAAGATCTTCTCTCTCTCTCTCAACTCTCTCTCCCTCTAGGGTTTCTCAGGGAAGGAAGGCAGCAAAAGATGTTTCCAAAATTTGGAAAAAGTTCTTTTAAAGGAGGGCTTAAAATTTGCCCTAAATCTCAACTGGTCGGCCAAGATCGTCCAGGACGATCGGTAGATCATCCTGTACGATCAGTTCAAATTCAGCTGTTTCAGCCTGGACGATCTGGCTCTTCTGGATGATTAGTAGAAAAAATTATTCACATCGTCCCGTATGATCCTGCGATCGTCCGGGACGATTAGTTCAAATTGAGGGAAATCGTCTAGAAGACAGTTCAGGTCGTCCAGAGAAATCTGTGCTGGACGACCAAAAAATGACTTGATCGTCCCGGACGATAGGGTCAACGTCCGGTACGATTAGTTCAAAAAGGCCCCAAATCATCCTGTACATAGTTCTGGACGTACAACTTAAATGCACTAGACGATCAAGATCGTCCGGGACGATCCTGCGATCGTCCAGGACGATATGATCGTATCAACCAAAAATAAATTGCTTTCCTTAATTACCAGATTAAATTAGGCATGATTGTACTGGATCGTCCGGGATGATACACGTATCGTCCGGGACGATCAGACCAAGTATCTAAAAATAAGAACTTGCCAAACTTGATCTGGCGGCTGAGAATTTCTGATTAGGGCATATCGTCCCGTACGATCCGGAGATCGTCCAGGACGATCGGCTCAATCAGACCCTCTTAACTTAGTCGCCCTAATTAGGGTTTCTGTTTTAACTGGATCGTCCAGGATGATGTGGATATCGTCTAGGACGATCTGAACAAATTTTTAACAGAAACTCTAATTCACTCAATCTCTCTCCCTGAGTGTGTGTGTGCAAGGTTACTTAGCTAGGGAATCAGTTACATTACAATTGACTCAATAAAAAGAAAAATCATATATTTGACACACTTGGACCCGATCTTGAGTTGGCTTGAGTGGCTCGCGGTCTTTTGTGCCTGAAATAGATTAGCCAAGCAAAACACACTGGAAACATGTTCGTCATCATCAAAACCAGATTTGCAACAATATTCTCAACCTGTCTGTCACCGGCGACAAACTTCACACGCTTATCACCGATCCTGACTATGATCCTTCGCAATACCAACGCACCCTATTATGACAACGCTTGCACTTCCCTTCTCAAGGATGCACGGACCATTCAGCACGTCCTTCGTTCCTCCGTCATTCTAAAGGCAGGGGATCGAATTCACATTACCCCGCTACTGTCCTTGACCACCTACTACATCATGGCCCTTCGAAAATTTAATGCCTCTGATCTGATTATCCGATACATAGAACACCTAACCACCATTAGAGATCCGGGCCACAGGCGTCGCCCAAATTTAGCTTTAGGTCATCTTATTCATTATGCCTTAGAGACGAAATATGACCTTCAGTATCCTGTCCCTCCTGATGTCCCTCCTTCCCTCTTCACAAACAACTCATTCCACGTCCTACACAGCACCCGACTACATCCGGAGGCCGCCCCGGATGTTGAGGAGGAAGAGGAAGAGGCCGTTCCAGTTCCTACTGCACCAGAGGCACCTGCACCCCTTTGCATTGCCTCTCCCTTTGACCACCTGGTGCAGCGCTTCGACCAGTGGGAGGCAAGATTTGACACCTATGTGGTTGCCCAGGAGCAGCGACACGCCGAGGACATCCAGGGCTTCACTGACTATGTTGCGCAGCAGCAACAGCAGCATGACCAGGATATTGCCTGGATTGGCGCCCACTTTCAGGCCATTCACCACTACTTCAATCCACCACCGCCACCTCCTTCTTCCGATCAGGATCCGCCTCAATTTTAGTTTTCTATTTTGTAGTTCTTCTCTTTTATGGTTTATACTTGTATTTCTGTTTCTGTTTCCCCTACTCCTTTTTGTGATGTCAAAAGGGGGAGTCAGTTGTGATCGTTTCTGTTTTTGTTATGAGTCATGTTTCCTGTATTGATTTAGTTGTTAAATGAAAATTTGAAAAAATATTTATGTTTTGATCTCCTAGTTTACTTTTATTTTCAAACTACTTTACAAATGTTTGCCATCATCAAAAAGGGGGAGATTATTGCAAATCTGTTTTTGATGATGACAAATATGTTTCCAGTGTGTTTTGCTTGGCTAACCCGTTTCAGGCTTAAAAGATCACAAGCAAATAAAGTTAACTCAAGATCGGGTCAAAGTGTGTCAAATGTATGATTTTCCTTTTATTTAGTCAATTGTAATGTAACTGATCCCCTAGCTAAGTAATCTTGCACACACACACTCAGGGGGAGAGCTTGATTGAATTAGAGTTTCTATTCATTTTTTGTTCAGATCGTCCTGGACGATATTCACATCGTCGTGGATGATCCAGCCAAAACTGAAACCCTAATTAGGGCGACTAAGTTAAGTGGGTTTGATTAAGCAGATCATCCTGGACGATCTTTGGATCGTATGGAATGATATGCCCAAATTAGAAATTCTCAGCCGCCAGATCAAGTTAGGCAAGTTTTTATTTTAAGTTATTTGGTCTGATCATCCCGAACGATACGTGTATCATCCCGGACGATTCAGTACAATCATGCCTAATTTAATCTAGTAATTAAGGAAAGTAATTTATTTTTGGTTAATACGATCATATCATCCTGGACGATCGCAGGATCGTCCCGGTTGATCTTGATCATCTAGTGCATTTAAGTTGTACGTCCAGAACTATGTACAAGATGATTTATGGCCTCTTTGAACTAATCGTACAGGACGATGTCCCTATCGTCCTGGACGGTCAAGTCATTTTTTGGTCGTCCAGCACAGATTTCTCTGGACGACCCGAACTGTCATCTGGACGATCGTAGGATCGTACGGGACGATATGAACAATTTTTTCTACTAATCGTCTAGAAGAGCCAGATCGTCCAGGCTGAAACAGCAGAATTTGAACTGATCGTACAGGATGATCTACCGATCGTCCTGGACGATCTTGGCCGACCAGTTAAGATTTAGGGCAAATTTTAAGCCCTCCTATAAAAGAATATTTTTCTTGAACTAAGAAATATCTTTTGCCACCTTCCTTTCCTGAGAAACCCTAGAGAGAGAGAGAGAGAGAGTTGGGAGAGAGAGAGAAGATCTTGTGAGGGGGAGTTAGTGAGGGATTCACTAAGGTTGCTCCAAGTTGGAATCAGAGTCGTCTTCTCCGCACGTCGTCTTTCGTCTAGTCGGTGTTCGTCGTGGGAGGACCGTTCTGGGGTTCTCTGCCCGCTTCAGGTGGAAGCAAAAGGAGTTCGAAGGTTCTCTGCCTGCTTCAGGAGGAAACAAAAGGAGGTCGGGTTCTCTGCCTCACCGTGTGGTGAAAAGGAGGTGTTTGTACAAGCTTCTCCGCCTTGCTGTGGGAGCAAAAGGAGAGACACTTTTTGTTTAGTGCAATACCCAGAACGGAGGCTCCGGGGAGTGGACGTAGGTCAAGCTGACCGAACCACTATAAAATCTGGTTTACATTTCTGATTCAGTTTTGCACTTTACTTTTTCGATATTAACTGCTTGGGTGAATATCTGTGATTGATCTTTTCATTCTTGTTTACTTGTTTCCGCTGCTAAGTATCGAAAAGATTTTTATTATTATCGTGAAATTTTTAAATAACCAATTCACCCCTCCTCTTGGTTAGCCTCGGGACTAGTTCACTAGGGCTTAACATCCCTATCGAACTTTCAGTAATGAGAAAGCTACCCCTTGATTTTATTCAAAAAGCTAAGTAAGGCATGAATTGACTACTCATAACCCAGAAATGTTAGAAATTCAGAAATTGTTAAACCAAGCTCAGGTTTTAAAAAGGCTAAAAAACTTTTTAAGCCAATATCTAAATCAAGGAACAAATTAGATAAGGAAACAAAAATCTTTCGAAACTCCTTTCATGAAATACATCTAATAGAAGATTGATGCAAAGTAATGAATCAAAAAATCTTGATTTTCAAACTCAAGTAACGAATCTATCAAAAAGTCATAAGAGTTTTCTAAACTTTAGAGATTTACAAGAATGGAAGTAGCTTTTATGGGCTAATTTTGTACCTCTTTTTCAATTTGTTTGGCGCTTTGTGCATCTTTTGATTTTTGATACACTATGTGTATTCAATTTAGCGATTTCACATCTTTTCAGCTTTGGGCTCATTTTGTGCCTCTTTTCAATTTGTTTGGCGCACTGCACATCTTTTGATTTTTATAAATTGCCTCCTTTCTAAATCTTTAAAATCAACAAATCTTATTCTTATGATAAAGACGAACAACCTCAATAAGATAATCTTGAAGTTGGTTCAATAATTTGTAAAAGAATCCTACGAGATAGACAAAATGTTGGGAGATGAAAAAAGTTTTAATTTCAAAAACCAATTTATAATCTGAAACAGATTTTGAATCAAAATTAAGATAGCCTTATTCAAATAAATGAGATAGAGAGACAAAATCATGAGTTTCCTTCCTTTACTTGATTTTAGAGAAATCAACCACAACTAACATAGCAGTTAGAAAATACAGGAGGTAAAATTTCCATTTTTTTAAAAAATAAGATCTTTAAAAAATGATTTTTAAAACAAGAGGTATTATGTGTGTGCTTGATTAGAGAAAGAACAAAAAACATTAAAAAAATTTTAAAAGGAAAAATAAAAATACTAAAACACAGAAAACACAATGAATATATAATAGTAACAGAAAAATAAAAAACATAAACACCTAAAAAGAATATTAATTTACATCAGCTTGCTCCTGATCTAATGATTCAGAAGCTAGATCTACCCAGGACATTTTTCTTTTTGCATTATCAGCCCTTATTATAATTTTCTTAGCTTTACCCTTTTCCTTTTCAGAAAGGGTTCTTAAGTTCGGGCACTAATTTTTCATATGTCCCAGCTTCCTACATCCAAAACAAATAACATCAGAAGAAAACTTTACATTCTTACCATTTTTACCTTTGTTCCACTTTTGATGTTGATGTTTGTGTCTTAGTAGATTTTTCAATTTGTTTGTTGCTGAGGTTAACTCTTCACTTTCATCACTTTCTGAGTTATTTTTTCCAATGTCTTCAGTTTTCAGCACTATCATTTTATCTGCGTCCAAAAGCTTTTGACCCAAACCTTGCTCGTAGGCAATGAGTGAGCCAATCAAATTATCAATAAAATATTCATTTAAATTTTTTGATTCAGAAATTGCAATGACTTTGGCATCAAATTTAGCAAGTAGAGAACGTAGGATTTTATTAACTTTTTTAAAATTTGAAAGGTCTTTTCCTAAAGCATGTAATGATGTCATAATTTGAGAAAACCTAGTAAACATGTCCAAGATCGTTTCATAACGTTTCATGCTAGAAAGTTCATAATTATGCATTAATGTATTTAGCCTAGATTGCTTGATTTCACAAGTACCATTATATCTAGGGCATAATTTATCCTAAATTTCTTTGCCAGAAGTGCATGTAGATATTAACATACAATCATCAGAATTCAAAGCACAGAAAAAATAATTTAAATATTTAGTATTTAATTGAGCATTGATCTGATCTGATCTACTCCATTCAGAAAATGGAATATCAACTTTAATTTCATTTATAATACGTGACGGTACAGAATAACTAACTTGAATCATATGCCATATGCGATAATCAATAGATTGCAAGAAAGTAGACATGCGAATTTTCTAAAAATCAAAAGTAATATTTTCAAAAAGTGGTGGCTGGGTTATTAAATAACCTTCCACAATATTACGATTACAAAAATTAGCCATGGATCAAATTCAAAAGTTTTTAAACTTGAATTTTGAATCCCTCTCTGATACCACTTGAAAGTTCGAAAGGGATGTTAAGCCCTTATGAACTAGTCCCGAGGCTAACCAAGAGGGGGGGTGAATTGGATATTTGAAAGAAAAGAAAAATCTTTTTATAACTTGCAGCGGAAATGAATTAAAACAACGATAAAAAGATCAATCACATATTTCACCCAAGCAGATAATCGCAGTTAAATAAAGTGTGAAAAATAATAAGAAAGAACACACCGAATTTATAGTGGTTCGGTCCAACCTGACCTACGTCCACTCCTCGGAGGCAACCGCTAAGTATTGCACTAAACCAAATAGTGTCTCTCCTTCAGCCCCCACAGCTAGGCGGAGAAGCCCTTACAAAATCACTTCCACCTTCCCCGGTGCGGCGGAGTAGCCGGGTCCTCTGACACGAAAGAGATCTTCTTCTTCCCAAAACCTCTCTTGAGACGACCCTTGAATCCGATGGTACTTAGGTGCAAGCTTGCCGGAGCAACCGTGTGAACCCCCTCACACTCCCTCAAGAATCCCCCTTCCCAGGCTCTCCTCCCTCTCAAACTCCACCCTTTCCTCTCTCCCTTTCAAGCTCTCTCTTTAAGTTTTCTTCAAAAGAACGAAGCCTCAATGGCTGCCAAAGACACCTATCAAGTGCCTTGAGAAAGCTTAAATAAAGAGCTCCAAAAACCCTTCCAAATTAGTTCTGGCGGCAAAGATCGTCCAGGACGATCGCTGGATCATCCAGGACGATGTGCTCCAAAAGATGGCTTCAGAAAACCCTAAAAACTCAATTCTACCGCCAAAGATCGTCCAAGACAATCGCAGGATCGTCCAGGACGATGTGCTGCAAAATACAGCTTCAGAAAACCCTAAAAACTCAATTCTGCCGCCAAAGATCATCCTGGACGATCGCAGGATCGTCCTGGACGATGTGCAGAATTTGACCTGATAGTCCCGTACGATCCTGGGATACTACAGGACGATCAGTACAAATTTTGCACAAATCATCCCGTACGATATATAGATCATCCATGACGATTAGAACAAATTTTGACTCTTAAATCCTTTCTTAAATTATCATGACGGCTAGGGTTTTGAGATCATATTGGATCGTCCAGGACGATATAAATATCGTTCAGTACGATTTGTTCAAAAGTTGAACTTCTCATTTTGACAAGATCTCACTCCCCCTGAGTATGTGTACACACAGTTACAAATAAGCATACACCCTTACAGGACTTGACTCAAGAAATCAAAAAGTACATCAATGAGAAATACAACAAAGCCTATTCTACTCATTCTTGAGTCTTGAATCTTTCTTGGATTGATGCATGCTGTTCCGAAAATGTTAGTACAAACAAACAAATATATATTTCAAATACTAGGAGATGAACCATAATATTTGTTATCATCAAAATAAGAACTAGTGAGCCCGAGTTACAATACTACGTATGAAGGTACTTGTGAAATCAAGCAATCTAGGCTAAATATTTTAATGCTTGATTATGAACTTTTTAGCATGAAACCTTATGAAACGATCTTGGATATGTATACTAGGTTTGCTCAAATTGTGACATCATTACATGCTTTAGGAAAAGAACTTTCAAACTTTGAAAAAGTTAATAAAATCCTACGTTCTCTACATGATAAATTTGATTCCAAAGTCATTGCAATTTCTAAATCTAAAAATTTGAACAAATATTCTATTGATAATCTGATTGGCTCACTGATTACCTACGTGTTATGTTTGGGTTAAAAGCTTTTGGATGCAGGTGAAACTATTGTGCTGAAAATTGAAGACATTGGAAAAAGCGATTCAGACTATGATGAAAGTAAGGAGTTTGCATCAATAACAAACAAATTGAAAAATCTACTAAAGCACGAACATCAACATCAATAAAAGTGGAACAAAGGTAAAAAAGGTAAAAATGTTAAGATTTCTTCTGATATTATTTATTTTGGATGTAGGAAGCCTGGACATATGAAAAATCAGTGCCCAAACTTAAGAACCCTTCCTGAAAACGAAAAGCGTAAAGCTAAGAAAATTATAATAAATAATGCAAAATGAAAAATATCATGGGTAGATCTAGCTTCTTAATCATCAAATCAGAAGCAAGATGATATGAATTAATATTTTGCTTGTGTTTGTTTTTTTGTTTTTACTTTTGTTGTTTGTGATTTTTATTCGTTGTGTTTTTTATGTTTTATTATTATTTTTATTTTTTCTTTTAAATTAAAAAAAAAAGTTTCTTTGTTGTTTTCGTTGTTCCTCTGATCAAGCACACACGTAACACCTCTTGTTTTTAAAAATCAAAGTTTTTTTATATAGATCTAATTTTCTAAAAATGGAAAATTTACCTCCTATTTTTCTTAAAATTCTATATAAGTTCTGGTTGATTTCTCTAAAATCAAGCAAAGGAAGGAAACCTCATGATTTTGTCTCTCCATCTTATTTCTTTATGTTAGGCTATTTCACTTTTGATTCAAAATCTATTTCAAATTATAAATTAGTTTTTGAATTTGAAATATTTTCATCTCCCGATATTTTTTTTATCTCATAGGAATCTTTTGCAAATTATTGAACCAACTTCACGATTATCTTATTCAGGTTTTTCATCTTTATCAAAAAAATAAGGTTTGCTAATTTTAAAGATATAGAAAGGAGGCAAATTACAAAAATTAATAGATGTGCAATGTCGCCAAAAATGGAGGGATACACAAAGTGTATCAAAAAGTAAAAGATGTGCAATGTCGCTAAAAATAAATGGATACACAAAGTGTATCAAAAATCAAAAGATACGCAAAGAGCGCCAAAATGAAAAGAGACATAAAATGAGCCTAGAAAAAGTTAGCTTCCCTTCTTGTAATTCTCTAAAGTTTAGAAAACTCTTATGCCTTTTTGATAGATTCGTTACTTGAGCTTCAAAATTAAGATTTTTGATTCATTACTTTGCATTAATCTTCTATTAGATATATTTCATGAAAGGAGTTTTGAAAGATTTTTGTTTCCTTATCTAATTTGTTTCGTGATTTAGATATTGGCTTAAAAAGTTTTTTAGCCTTTTTAAAACCTGATCTTGGTTTAACAATTTCTGAATTTCTAACATTTCTGGGTTATGAGTAGTCAATTCATGCCTTAGTTTTTTGAATAAAATTAAGGGGTAGCTTTCTCATTACAAGAAAATTCTTGATTTTATAAAAATTTCCCAAGATCAAAGACCGTTTTCGATCTTTAGTCTATTTTTGTTTTACTTTTGTTTTTTCTGCTCCTCTTCTTTTTGATAATGTCAAAGGGGGAGAACGTACTGTTGTATTTGTTATATTTGTGAAGTTTATTTGTATTATAATTATACTGTTTATTTGTGACATTTATTTGTATTGTGTAGTTTTTTTTAAATTAAAAAAAAATTAATAAAAAAAAATGTGTTTCTCCCTATTTTTAAAAGTCTTTTCTTAGTGAGGGGGAGATTAAGAGAAAATACTTTTATTTGCAAATCCAACCAGAAATATTTGCCATCATAAAAAAGGGAGAGATTGTTGCAACTCGGGCTTACGAGTTCTTATTTTGATGATAACAAATATTATGGTTCATCTCCTAGTATTTGGAATATATATTTGTTTGTGTCTACTAACATTTCAGGAATAGCATGCATCAATCCAAGAAAGATTCAAGACTTAAGAATGAGTAGAATAGGCTTTGTTGTATTTCTCATTGATGTACTTTTAAATTTCTTGAGTGAAGTCCTGTAAGGGTGTATGCTTATTTGTGACTATGTGTATACATACTCAGGGGGAGTGAGATCCTATATAAACCAGAAGTTTAACTTTTGAACAAATCATACTAAATAATTTCTGATCGTCCAGGCCGATCTGTTCATTGAACTAATCATCCTGGATGATATTTATATCATCCTGCACGATCCAATATGATCTCAAAACCCTAGCCGCCATGATAATTTAGGCAAGCATTTAAGAGTCAAAATTTGTTCTAATTGTCCTAGACGATATGTATATCGTACTGGACAATTTGTGTAAAATTTGTACTGATCATCCTGGACTATCCCAGGATCGTACAGGACTATTAGGTCAAATTCTACACATCATCCAGGATGATCATGCGATCGTCCGGGATGATGTTTGGCGGCAGAATTGAGTTTTTAGTGTTTTTTGAAGCTATCTTTTGGAGCACATCGTCCTAGACGATCCTGTGATCTTCCTAGACGATCTTTGGCGGTAGAATTGAGTTTTTAGGGTTTTCTGAAGCCGTCTTTTGGAGCACATCGTCCTGGACGATCCGGCGATCATCCTGGACAATCTTTGCCGCCAGAACTATTTTGGAAGGGTTTTTGGAGCTCTTTATTTAAGCTTTCTCAAGGCACTTGATAGGTGTCTTTTGCAGCCATTGAGTCTTCATTCTTTTGGAGAAAACTTGAAGAGAGAGCTTGAAAGGGAGAGAGGAAAGGGTGGAGTTTGAGTGGGAGAAGAGCCTGGGAAGGGGGATTCTCGAGGGAGTGTGAGGGGGTTCACACGGTTGCTCTGGCAAGCTTGCACCTAAGTACCATTGGATTCAAGGGTCGTCTCGAGGGAAGTTTTGTGAAGAAGAAGATCTCTTCGTTGTCGAAGGACCCGGCTACTCCGCCGCATCGAGGAAGGCGGAAGTGATGTTGTAAGGGCTTCTCTGCCTAGCTGTGGGGGCTAAAGGAGAGACACTTTTGGTTTAGTGCAATACTTGGAGGGTGCCTCCGAGGAGTGGACGTAGGTCAGGTTGGACCGAACCACTATAAATCCGGTGTGTTCTTTCTTATTATTTTTTACACTTTATTTTATTGCGATTATCTTCTTGAGTGAAATCTGTGATTGATCTTTTTACCGTTGATTTAATTCATTTCCACTGTAAGTTATAAAATGATTTTATTTTATTTTAAATATCCAATTCACCCCCCTCCTCTTGGTTAGCCTTGGGACTAGTTCATAAGGGCTTAACATCCCTTTCAAATTTTCAACCTCTACTTTCCTAACCGGGTCATCGGGAGGCCGCCATTTTATGTGACCAAACCATCTAAGGAAACTCTCTCTAATCTTATCTTCCATTGGAGCTACTCCAACCTTTTCACAAATATGCTCATTTTGTATCCTATCTCTAAGGGTAAAGAAATTCATCCACCTGAGCATCCTCATCTCTGCAACACTTAACTTAGAATTATGCTTCTCTTTTATTGGCCAACATTTAGCACCATAAAGCATTGCAGGTCTCACCACCATCTTATAGAATTTTCCCTTAAGTTTGAGGGGTACTTTTCTATCACACAATAAGCCTGATGCATTCGTCCATTTCAACCATTCAACTTGGATTCTGCTGATAATATCCCAACTATTTCACCATCACTTTGAACAATAGATCCAAGATATCTAAAATGTGTACTCTTATTATTGACATGATCGCTCAAAGTCATAATCCCCTCACTAGGTCTATTATTACCAAAATTAAACTCCATATATTCTGTTTTAGATCTACTCAAGCGAAAGCCTTTAAACTCTAAGGTTGACCTCCATAATTCTAGTTTACCTTCAACTCCGTCTCTAGTCTTATTAACAAGAAGAATATCATCAGCAAAAAGCATACACCAAGGTACATCCTCTTGCAAATGTCTAGCGAGAACATCCATGACTAAAGCAGAAAGATACGGGCTTACGATTGATCCTTGATGTAATCCAACCGAAATAGGGAAATACTTGGTCAATCCACCTTGTGTTTGAACACAAGTAATAGCTCCTACATACATATCTTTAATGATTTGAATATATGCGTTATTAACTCCTTTCTTTTCAAGAACTCTCCATGGAACTTATCTTGGAACTTTACCATATGCTTTTTCTAAATCAATAAATATCATATGTAAATCCTCCTTATTCTCTCTATATTTCTCCGTCAAACCTCTTAATAAATGTATGGCTTCTATAGTAGACCTACCCGGCATGAATCCAAAATGATTTTGAGAAACATTAGTATGACGCCGCAACCTATGCTCCATAACTCGTTCCAATAGTTTTAAAGTATGACACATTAACTTAATTCCTCTATAATTCGCACAATCTTATGCATCACCTTTATTCTTAAAAATAAGGATTAACATGCTCATTCTCCACTCATCTGGCATCTTTTTAGTCTTCAATATAGTATTAAAAAGTTTAGTAAGCTAAGAAATTCCTTCTTCTCCTAAGAATTTCCACACCTCTATTGTAATATCATTAGGTCCAACAGCTTTTCCACCCTTCATTTTCTTTAAAGCCTCTCTAACTTTAGTTTTACTAATACGCTGATAAAAACAAAAATCTTTATATTTATTTAGGGTGCTAAGGTCACTACAGTCAATTTTATTTTCACATTCTTCATTAAAAAGTTTAGCAAAATATCTCATCCACCTTTCTTGAATATCATCTTCTAAAAAAATTACTTTTTGATCTTCATCCTTAATACACTTCACTTGAACTAAATCCTTACTACTCCTATCTCTTTGTTTGGCTAACTTATATATATATCTTTCTCCCTCCTTAGTATCTAATCTATTATATAAATCACTAAAAGCTAAACTATTTGCATCACATATTGCTTTCTAAGATTCCTTACGTGCCTCTTTATAAATTTTCCAATTATCAAAATTTTTACAATTAAACTAATTTTTATAACAAATCTTCCTATTTTTAATCTTTTCTTGCACATTTGGATTCCACCACCAACTATTTTTACTATTAGGAGTTTTTCCCTTTGAAACTCCAAGCACATCTTTAGCAATATTCATAATATCACTAGTCACTTTTTCCCACATAACATTAGCATCTTTATGCACAGACAAAATCTTAAGATCTAAAATCTTAAGATCTAAAATATTTTTATTAATATTCTTTAAATACCCCCATCTAATCCTAGAATATCATTTTACTTTATTTTTTTTTCTGGCCCATTATCTTCAAGTCCAAAACTAATAAATAATATTGGGTACATAAATTTTCACTCAGAATAACTTTACAATCTTTGCAATCAAAATGATATACTTTTATTATAAGAAAATAATCAATCTGAGTTGTGCTAAATCCATTTTTATAAGTAATGAGATGCTCATTCCTTTTCTTAAATAAGGTATTAGCAATTAAAAAATCATAAGCTAAACAAAAATCTAATATGGACTTACCACCTTCATTTGTCTTTTCAAACCCATGTCCACCATTAATGCTTTTAAAATCATCTACCTCTGTACCAACATGTTCATTTAAATCTCCTCCAATAAAAACTCTTTCTTCAAGAGGTATCTTTTGTATTAAATCTTCTAAGTCATTCCAAAATTTTAATTTTGAATCCATATCCAAACCCACTTGAGGAGCATAAGCGCTTATAATGTTAACAATCTTAGCATCAACAATAATCTTTAAAACTATAATTCTATCTCCAATTCTATTAATATTTATAACATTATCCTTCAAACTCTTATCTAAAATCACGTCTACACCATTTCTAGTACGACTCCTACCTGAATACCAAAGTTTAAATCCTAAACTATCAATCTCCTTAGCCTTCTCTCCAACCCATTTAGTTTCTTGACTGCACAGAAAATTTATCTTTCTATGAATCATAATATCAATTAATTCCATTAATTTTCCTGTAAGAGAACCTATATTCCAAGTTCCTATCTTAATTTTAGTTTCATGGACTAGCTTCTTTGCCCACGTTCGTCCTTGATGTGGGAAGCCTTGCCTATTTAACACTACACCCGGGCTGCAGTGCAGCGGAAATAAGTAAACACATAAACGAAAAGATCCACCACAGATTTTACCCAAGCACATAATAATAGAAAAAAAAAGTGCAGAAAATAATCAAAAAGAATACACCAGATTTTATAGTGGTTCGGTCAACTTGACCAACGCCCACCCCTCGGAGCCTCTCCTCCGGTTATTGCACTAACATAAAAGTGACTCTCCCATTTAACACTGCACACTAAACCCTAAACCCAAAACACTAAAAACCCTAAACCCTAAACCCCCCCCCCCCCCCCAAAAAAAAAACCTAGAACCCTAAACCCTTAGCCCTAAAAATCCTAAAAAAACATAAAACCCTAAACTCTAAACACTAAAAACCCTAAAAAAACCCAAACCCTAAACCCTAAAATATACCCTAAACCCTAAAAATCTTAAACCCTAAACCGTAAACCCTAAACCCTGAAACCCTAAAAAAACCCTAAACCCTAAAACCTTAAAAAACCCTAAACCCTAAAATCCTAACCACTAAACCCTAAACCCTAAACCCTAAACCTTAAACCCTAAACCAAAAATCCCTAAAAACTCTAAACCCTAAACCCTAAATCCTAAACACTAAAAATCTAAAACTCTAACCCTAAACCGTAAACCCCAATACCCTTGACCCTAAAAAAACCCTAAACCTAAAAATCTTAAACCCTAAACCCTAATCCCTAAAACCTTTAAAAAAAACCAAAAACCCTAAACCCTAGAACCCTAAAAACCTAAAAAATCGTATACCCAAACCCTAAAACCTAAAAACCTTAAACCCTAAACCCTCAACCCTAAAACCCTAAACCCTAAAACCCTAAAAAAAACCTAAACCCTAAACCCTGTAAAAAATCCCAAACCCTAAAACCCTAGAACCCTAAAAAACCCTAAACCCTAAACACTAAAATCCTAAAATTGTAAAAAACCCTAAACCCTAAACTCTAAACCCTAAATCCCTAAAAACCCAAAACTCCAAACCCTAAAAACCCTAAACCCTAAACCCTAAACCCAAAAACCCTAAATCGTAACCCTAACCCTAAACCCTAAAAAAACCCTAATCTCTAAAAACCTTAAACCCTAAACCCTAAACCCTGAACCATAAAACCCTAAACCATAAAACCATAAAAAAAACCTAAACCCTAAATCCTAAAATCCTAAAACTCTAAAAAACTTTAAACCCTAAACCCTAAATTATAAACTTTAAACCCTAAACCCTAAACCCTAAACCCTAAACCCAAAAACCCTAAGCCATAACCCTAACCCTAAATTCTAAACCCTAAACCCTAAAAAAACCCTAAACCATAAAAATTAAAAACCCTAAACCCTAAACCGTAAAACCCTAAACCATAAAACCCTAAAAAAACCCTAAACCCTAAACCCTAAATTCCTAAAACCCTAATCCCTAAACCCTAAAACCCTTAAACTCTAAACCTTAAACCCTATATTAAAACCCTAAACCTGTAAAAACCCTAAACCCTAAATCCCTAAAAATCTTAAACCCTAAGCCCTAAAAACTGTAAACCCTAAACCTTAAACCCTAAACCATAAGAACCCTACAACCTAAACCCTAAATAAACCCTAAACTCTAAATACATAAAAATCCTAAACCCTAAACCCTAAACCATAAAAACTATAAACCATAAACCCTAAACCCTAAAACCTTAAACCCAAACCAAAAACCTAAACCCTACGAAAACCCTAAACCTTAAACCCTAAACCCTAAATCGTAAAACCCTAAACCCTAAAAAAACCCTAAACCCTAAACCTTTAAAAAACCCTAAACCCTAAAACCCTAAAAAACCATAAACCCTAATCCCCAAACCCTAAACCCTAGCCCTAAACCCTGAATCCTAAGAACCCTAAACCATAAATCCTAAAAATATTAAAAAAAAACTTAAAACCCTAAACCTTAAACCCTAAATACTAAAAATAATAAAAAACCCTAAACCCTAAAATAAACCCTAAACCCTTAAAATCCTAAACACTAAATCCTAAAACACTAAAAAAACCCTAAACCCTAAAAAAATGCTAAACCCTTAAAAAACCCTAAACCCTAAAACCCTAAAACCCTAAAAAACCCTGAACCTTAAGCCCTAAATCCTAAACCCTAAACCCTAAAAACCTTTTTAGGGGTTTTAGGGTTTAGGGTTTTTAGTGCTTTGGCTTTTAGGGTTTAGGGTTTAGGATTTTTAGGGTTTAGGGTTTTTTAGGGTTTAGGATTTTGGGGTTTAGGGTATTTTTTTACATTTTAGGGTTTAGGGTTTACGGTTTAGGCTTTAGGGTTTAGGGTTTAGAGTTTTTAGGGATTTATTGTTTAGGGTTTAGGGTTTAGGATTTTTTTGGGTTTTAGGGTTTTAGGGTTTAGGGTTTTTTAGGGTTTAAGGTTTAGGTCTTTTGCGGGGTTTTAGGGTTTAGGGTTTAGGGTTTAGGGTGTAGGGTTTAAGGTTTTTAGGGTTTTGGGTTTTTTTTAGTGTTTAGGTTTTAGGATTTAGGATTTTTTTTAGTGTTTAGGTTTTAGGGTTTAGGGTTTAAGGTTTTCATTAGTTTTTAAGGCTTAGGGTTTAGGGTTTTAGGGTTTTTTTAAGGATTTTTAGGGTTTAGGGTTTAGGGTTTTTTAGGCTCTTTGGGGTTTAGGATTTAGGATTTAGCTTTTAGGGTTTAGGATTTTTTTTAGTTTTAGGGTTTTAGGGTTTAAAGTTTTTATAGGGTTTGGGCTTTAGGGTTTTTTTAGTGTTTAGGTTTTATGATTTAGGGTTTTTTTTAGTGTTTAGGTTTAAGGGTTTAGGGTTTAGGGTTTTCATTGGAATTTAAGGTTTAGGGTTTAGGGTTTTATGGTTTTTTTAAGGGTTTTTTTAAGGGTTTTTAGGGTTTAGGGTTTAAGGTTTTTTATGGTTTTTGGGGTTTAGGGTTTAGGGTTTAACTTTTAGGGTTTTAGGGTTTAGGGTTTAAGGGTTTTTTTTAGGGTTTTTAGTGTTTAAGGTTTAGGTTTTGGGTTTTAGGACTTAGGTTTTTTAAGAGATTTTTAGGGTTTTAGGGATTAGGGTTCAGGGTTTAAGGTTTTAGGGTTTTTTAAGGTTTTTAGTGTTTAAGGTTTTAGGGTTTTAGGTTTTTTTAGGTGTTAGGGTTTGAGGATTTAGGGTTTAGGGTTTTTTTTAAGGTTTTAGGGTTTAGGGTTTAGGATTTTAGGGTTTTAGGGTTTAGGGTTTATGGTTCTTAGGGTTTAGGGTTTAGGGTTTAGGTTTTATGGTTTTTAGGGATTTAGGGTTTAGCGTTTAGGGATTAGTGTTTAGGGTTTATGGTTTTTTATGGTTTCAGGGTTTTAGGGTTAATGGTTTTTTTAGGGTTTAAGATTTAGGTTTCATAGGGTTCAATAGTTTTTTTATGGTTTCAGGGTTTAGGGTTTTGGGTTTAGGGTTTAGGGTTTAAGGTTTTTTGGGTTTAGTGTTTAGGGTTTCGAGTTTTTAGGGTTACGATTTTAGGGTTTAGGGTTTTGGGGTTTATGGTTTAGGGTTTAGGGTTTAGGTGTTAGGCCTTTAGAGTTTAGAGTTTTGGGTTTTTTAGGGTTTTAGGGTTTTTTTTTTGGTTTTAGGGTTTAGGGTTTTCAGTTTTTTTAGTGTTTGGGGTTTATGGTTTAAGTTTTAGGGTTTAGGGTTCAGGTTTTGGGGTTTACAGTTTTTTTTTTGGTTTTAGGGTTTAGGGCTTTAGGGTTTAGGGTTTAGGGTTTAGGGTTTAAGGTTTTTAGGGTTTAGGGTTTGTTTTAGTGTTTAGGTTTTAGGATTTAGGGTTTTTTTTAGTGTTTATGTTTTAGGGTTTAGGGTTTTCATTGGTTTTTAAGGTTTAGGGTCTAGGATTTAGGGCTTTAGGGTATTTTTAAGGGTTTTTAGGGTTTACGGTTTAGGGATTTTTAGGGTTTTTTGGGTTTATGGTTTAGGGTTTAGCTTTTAGGGTTTTGGGATTTAGGGATTTAGGGCTTTTTTTAGGGTATTTAGTGTTTATGGTTTAGATTTTAGGGTTTTTAAGTGGTTTTTAGGGTTTTTAGAGTTTAGGGTTTAAGGTTTAAGGTTTTATGGTTTTTTTAAGGTTTTTAGTGTTTATGGTTTTAGGGTTTAGGGTTTTTTTAGGTTTTAGGGTTTAGGGTTTTTTTTATGGTTTTAGGGTTTAGGGTTTTTAGGGTTCAGTGTTTAGGGTTTAGGGTTTAGGGTTTAGGGTTTAGGTTTTATGGTTTTTATGGATTTAAGGTTTAGGGTTTAGTGTTTAGGGTTTTTTGTGGTTTCAGGGTTTTATTGTTTAGGGTTTTTTTAGGGTCTAGGATTTAGGGTTTTTAGGGTCAAGGGTTTTTTTTAGGGTTTTAGGGTTTAGGGTTTAGGGTTTTTAGGGTTTAGTGTTTAGAGTTTAGGGTTTTTTAGGGTTTAGGTTTTTTGGGTTTAGCGTTTAGGGGTTAGGCCTTGACGGTTTAGGGTTTTTTAGGGTTTTAGAGTTTTTTTAGGGTTTTAGGGTTTTCGGTTTAGGGTTTAGGGTTTTTTTTAGGGTTTGTGGTTTAGGGTTTAGGGTTATAGGGTTTAGGTTTTAGGGCTTAGGGTTCAGGTTTTATAGGGTATAGGGTTTAGGTTTTATGGTGTAGGGTTTTCAATGATTTAGGGTTTAGGGTTTAGGGTTTTTTAAGGTTTTAGGGTTTGTGGTTTAGGGTTTAGGGTTTTTAAGAATTTAGGGTTTAGGGTTTAGGGTTTATGGTTTATGGTTTAGGGTTTAGGATTTATGGTTTAGTGGTTAGGGTTTTAGGGTTTAGGGTTTTGGGATTTTTGTGGGTTTTAGTGTTTTTTTAGGGTTTAGGGTTTTTTAGGGTTTAGGGTTTAGAGTTTTTTTAGGGTTTTAAGGTATAGGGTTTTAGGGTTTAGGGTTTAGGATTTAGGGTTTAGAGTTTTTAGGGATTTATGGTTTAGGGTTTAGGGTTTAGGATTTTTTTGGGTTTTAGGGTTTTAGGGTTTAGTGTTTTTTTCGGGTTTAGGGTTTTAGGTCTTCTGCGGGGTTTTAAGGTTTAGGGTTTTAGGGTTTAGGGTTTAGGGTTTAGGGTTTAATGTTTTTAGGGTTTACGGTTTTTTTTAGTGTTTAGGTTTTAGGATTTAGGATTTTTTTTAGTGTTTAGGTTTTATGCTTTAGGGTTTAAGGTTTTCATTAGTTTTTAAGGCTTAGGGTTTAGTGTTTTAGGGTTTTTTTAAGGATTTTTAGGGTTTAGGGTTTAGGGTTTTTTAGGCTTTTTGGGGTTTAGGGTTTAGGATTTAGCTTTTAGGGTTTAGGGTTTTTTTGAGTTTTAGGGTTTTAGGGTTTAAAGTTTTTATAGGGTTTGGGCTTTAGGGTTTTTTTTAGGGTTTTAGGGTTTAGGGTTTAGGGTTTAGGGTTCACAGTTTTTAGGGTTTAAGGTTTTTTTTAGTGTTTAGGTTTTACGATTTAGGGTTTTTTTTAGTGTTTAGGTTTAAGGGTTTAGGGTTTAGGGTTTTCATTGGAATTTAAGATTTAGGGTTTTAGGGTTTTTTTAAGGGTTTTTTTAAGGGTTTTTAGGGTTTAGGGTTTTTTAGGGTTTTTGGGGTTTAGGGTTTAGGGTTTAGCTTTTAGGGTTTTAGGGTTTAGGGTTTAAGGGCTTTTTTTTAGGGTTTTTAGTGTTTAAGGTTTAGGTTTTGGGGTTTAGAACTTAGGTTTTTTAAGAGGTTTTTAGGGTTTTAGGGATTAGGGTTCAGGGTTTAAGGTTTTAGGGTTTTTTTAAGTTTTTTAGTGTTTAAGGTTTTAGGGTTTTAGGTTTTTTTAGGTGTTAGGGTTTGAGGGTTTAGGGTTTAGGGTTTTTTTTTATGGTTTTAGGGTTTAGGGTTTAGGATTTTAGGGTTTTAGGGTTTAGGGTTTAGGGTTTTTAGGGTTTATGGTTTAGGGTTTAGGGTTTAGGTTTTATGGTTTTTAGGGATTTAGGGTTTAGGGTTTAGGGATTAGTCTTTAGGGTTTACGATTTTTTATGGTTTTAGGGTTTTAGGGTTTATGGTTTTTTTAGGGTTTAAGATTTAGGATTTATAGGGTTCAACAGGGTTTTTTAGGGTTTTAGGGTTTAGGGTTTAGGGTTTTGGGCTTAGAGTTTAGGGTTTAAGGTTTTTTAGGTTTAGTGTTTAGGGTTTAGGGTTTTTAGGGTTAGGGTTTTAGGGTTTAGGGTTTTGGGGTTTAGGGTTTAGGGTTTAGGGTTTAGGGTTTAGGTGTTAGGCCTTTAGAGTTTAGGGTTTTTGGTTTTTTAGGGTTTTAGGGTTTTTTTAATGGTTTTAGGGTTTAGGGTTTTCAGTTTTTTTTAGGGTTTGGGGTTTATGGTTTAGGTTTAAGGGTTTAGGGTTCAGGTTTTGGGGTTTACGGTTTTTTTTTGGGTTTTAGGGTTTAGGGTTTTAGGGTTTAGGGTTTAGGGTTTAGGGTTTATGGTTTTTAGGGTTTAGGGTTTGTTTTAGTGTTTAGGTTTTAGGATTTAGGGTTTTTTTTAGTGTTTAGGTTTTAGGGTTTAGGGTTTAGGGTTTTCGTTGGTTTTTAAGGTTTAGGGTCTAGGGTTTAGGGCTTTAGGGTATTTTAAAGGGTTTTTAGGATTTAGGGTTTAGGGTTTAGGGATTTTTAGAGTTTTTTGGGTTTAGGGTTTAGGGTTTAGCTTTTAGGGAATTGGGATTTAGGGATTTAGGGCTTTTTTTAGGGTATTTAGTGTTTATGGTTTAGGTTTTAGGGTTTTTAAGTGGTTTTTAGGGTTTTTAGAGTTTAGGGTTTAAGGTTTAAGGTTTTAGGGTTTTTAAAGGTTTTTAGTGTTTATGGTTTTAGGGTTTAGGATTTTTTTAGGTTATAGGGTTTGAGGGTTTACAGTTTTTTTTCTGGTTTTAGGGTTTAGCGTTTTTAGGGTTTACGGTTTAGGGTTTAGGGTTTTGGTTTTATGGTTTTTATTAATTTAAGGTTTAGGGTTTAGTGTTTAGGGTTTAGGGTTTTTTGTGGTTTCAGGGTTTTAGTGTTTAGGGTTTTTTTAGGGTCTAGGATTTCGGGCTTTTTGGGTTAAGGGGTTTTTTTAGGGTTTTAGGGTTTAGGGTTTAGGGTTTTTAGGGTTTAGTGTTTAGAGTTTAGGGTTTTTTAGGGTTTAGGGTTTTAGGGTTTAGGGTTTAGGGGTTAGGCCTTGAGGGTTTAGGGTTTAGGGTTTTTTAGAGTTTTAGGGTTTTTTTTAGGGTTTTAGGGTTTAGGGTTTTCGGTTTAGGGTTTAGGGTTACTTTTAGGGTTGGTGGTTTAGGGTTATAAGGTTTAGGTTTTAGGGCTTAGGGTTCAGGTTTTGTAGGGTTTAGGGCTTAGGTTTTACGGTGTAGGGTTTTCAGGGATTTAGGGTTTAGGGTTTTTTAAGGTTTTAGGGTTTTAGGGTTTGTGGTTTAGGGTTTAGGGTTTTTAGGAATTTAGGGTTTAGGGTTTAGGGTTTATGGTTTAGGGTTTAGGATTTATGGTTTAGTGGTTAGGGTTTTGGGATTTTTTTGGGTTTTAGGGTTTTTTTAGGGTTTAGGGTCTTTTAGGGTTTAGGGTTTAGGGTTTTTTTTAGGATTTTAGGGTTTAGGGTTTTAGGGTTTAGGGTTTAGGATTTAGGGTTTAAGGTTATTAGGGTTTAAGGTTTTTTTTTAGTGTTTAGGCTTTAGGGTTTGGGGTTTAGGGTTTTTATAGGTTTTTAAGGTTTAGGGCTTAAGGTTTAGAGTTTTAGGGTTTTTTATGGGATTTTAAGGTTAAGGGTTTAGGGTTTAAAATTTTTTTGGATTTTTGGGGTTTAGGGTTTAGGGTTTAGCTTTTAGGGGTTTAGGGTTTAGGATTTTAGGATTTTTTTTGGGTTTTTAGGGTTTAGGGTTAAGGGTTTAGGGTTTAGGGTTTTTTAGGGTTTTTAGGATTTAGGGTTTAGGGTTCAGGGTTTTAGGTTTTTTTTTAAGGTTTTTCGGGTTTAGGGTTTAGGGTTTTAGGCTTAAGGGTTTTTTTTGGGTTTTAGGATTTGAGGGTTGAGGGTTGTTTAGGTTTTAGGGTTTTTTTTTTAGGGTTTTAGGGTTTAGGGTTTAAGGTTTATGGTTTTTAGGGTTTAGGGTTATTTTTAGGTTTTAGAATTTAGGGTTTAGGGTTTAGGGTTTAGGTTTTTGGGTTTAGGGTTTAGGGTTTATGGTTTTTAGGGATTTAGGGTTTAGGGTTTAAGGTTTAAGGTTTAAGGTTTTTTATGGTTTTAGGGGTTTATGGTTTAGGTTTTTTTTAAGGTTTAGGGTTTAGGGTTTTTAGAGTTTAGGGTTTAGGGTTTTTTTAGGGTTTTAGGGTTTGGGGTTTAAGGTTTAGTGTTTAAGGTTTTGAGGTTTAGTGTTTAGGGTTTGGGGTTTTTTAGGGTTTAGGGTTTTAGGGTTTAGGATTATTGGTTTATGGTTTAGGGTTTAGGGTTTAGGGGTTAGGGTTTTAGGGTTTAGGGTTTAGTGTTTTTTAGGGTTTTAGGGTTTTTTTTACTATTTTAGGGTTTAGGGTTTTTGGTTTAAGGTTTTTAGGTTTTAGGATTTTAGGGCTTAGGGTTTAGGGTTTAGGGTTTAGGGTTAGGATTTTAGGGTTTAGGTTTTAAGGATTAGGATTTAGGTTTTTTAGGGTTTAGGTTTAAGGGTTGATGGTTTAGGTTTTAGGGTTTTTAGGGTTTTAGGGTTTAGGGTTTAGTGATTAGGATTTTAGGGTTTTAGGGTTTAGGATTTTTTAAGGTTTCAGGGTTTTAAGGTTTAGTGTTTTTTTAGGGTTTAGGGTTTAGGGTTTTTTTTATGATTTTAGAGTTTGGGGTTTTAGGGTTTAGTGTTTCAGTTTTAGGGTTTTTATGGGTTTTTAAGGTTTATGGTTTAGGGTTTTAGGTTTTTCTTTATGGTTTAGGGATTTTAGGGTTCAGGGTTTAGGGTTTAGAGTTTCAGGGTTTAGGGTTTAGGGTTTTCTAGGGTTTTAGAGTTTTTTTGTTTTTTAAGGGTTTTAGATTTATGGTTTTTTTTTCAGGTTTTAGGGTTTAGGGTTTTATGATTTTGGGTTTTGGGTTTAGGGTTAAGGCTTTTAGGGTTTAGGGTTAGGTTTTAGGGTTTTAGGGTTTCGGGTTTAGGGTTTAGGATTAGGGTTTTTAGGGTTTTGGGTTTAGGCTTTAGGGTTTAGGGTTTAGCGTTTTAAGGGATTTAGGGTATAGGGATTTTTAGGATTTTATGGTTTTTGGGTT
>CM034307.1:28704986-28727103 GCA_019925795.1 Dendrobium chrysotoxum | reverse complement strand
TTTCCACTGCAAATCATCGAAAACATTTTTTTCCTGTTGCTCTTGAATTTTTAAATAACCAATTCATCCCCCCCTCTTGGTTAGCCTCGGGACTAGTTCATCAAGGCTTAACATACCTATCGAACTTTTAAGTGGTATTAGAGATGGGATTCATAAAATTTAGTTTTAAAAAACTTTTGAATTTGATTCATGGCTAACTTTAGTAATCATAATACTGATGAAGGTTATTCAATTACATGACCGCCATTATTTGATAACATACCTTTTGATTTTTGAAAAACTCGCATGTCTACTTTTCTTCAGTCAATTGATTATCGCATGTGGATGCTTGTAAGGATGGCTATGCGCCACTGTTTAGAATGATTAATAATGTTAAAAATGAACTACCTTTCACTGATTGGACTTTTGATGATCGTGACTTATCCCAACTGAATGCCAAATATTTGAACAGTTTTCTCTATGCCTTAAAATCTGAAAATTACATGCATGTCTCTACTTGTACAACTGGTAAAGAAATTTGGGATAGATTGTGTATCTCTTATGATGGTACAACTGAAGTCAAACAGTCTAGGTTAAACAAATTACTTCATGACTATAAAATTTTTTAAATTTAACCTACTGAATCCATTTCTAAAATGTATACGAGGTTCATTCAAACTGTCACTTCTTTGCATGCCTTAGGAAGAGAACTTACAAACTATGAAAGAGTGAACAAAATTCTTAGATGTTTACCTTCTTCGTATGATACTAAGATAACTATAATTACTGAATCTAATAATATGAATACTTACTCTATTGATAGCTTACTTGGATCACTCATTGCTTATGAGCAAGGGGTGAATCAAAGATAGCTTGATGCAGGTGAGATGAAGAAGGAGAAAATAGTGGCACTGAAGGCCAATGAGAGTGATACTAGTACTTCTGGGTCTGATAGCGATGACGTTGCCTTAATCACTAGGCAATTCAAAAGCTTTCTAAGGAAGAAACACAAGAACTTTTAAAAGTGGAAGAAGGGTAAGTCTAGCAAAAATTTTAAAGGTTTATCTGATACTATTTGTTTTGAATGCAGGAAGCCGAGACATATTAAGGCTGATTGTTCTACACTTAAAGCTCAACCAAGAAAGGAGAAGGGTGAGGAGAAATACAAGTTTAGGAAGGACAAGAAGTGAATTTAGAAGGCATTCTGGGCAGATTCTACATTCGACTCCTCTGAGACTGAAGCTGAAGAGGAGGAAACTAATTTGTGTCTGATGGCTGATGATCATCCTGGTCAGTCTGACTAGGAAGAGGTATGTGAGCTTAGTTTTGATCAATTATGTGAAGTGTCTGAAAGAATTGATGCATCGTATAGGAAGCTCAAGAAAACTCATGCTAGCCTGAAACTAGAACTTCTAAATTTATAAAAAGAGCATAAAATTTTGATTAAAGATCATTCTACTGTTGATTTCAATCACATGTCTTTACTTGATGAATTTGATGAGCTGAACAAAAAGCATTCTGATTTAATTATTAAACATGATTTGCTAAAACCTCACATGTTGATTTAGAAAAAGCTTTCAAAGAATTAGACAATCTGGCATGTGAAGTGGAGAGTAGCAATGGAGAATTCAAATTTAAAAATGCAAGTCTTAACAAATAAAATGAATTTCTAAAAGTTAAAATTAGTACTTTTGAGAAAAATGAAACACCTCCTACTTTTGCACAATTTTATGCACCTCCACCTTTTGAAGAATCCATTTCAAAATCATCAAAGCATGTGCCATACAAACCTAAGAAAAGGTAGTATCAGCCACGTATATTAGCTAACCCTTTTCTTGGTGTTAGATATTTTTCTTGTGGCATGTTAGGACACATTGCTCACACCTATACTATTCACCGTAGCACACATTAGGTATGGAGGCCCAAATTACCTGTTTCATATATAGTACATATGCATTGTATTCTTCTTTTCATAAGAAGGAACCCAAACCTGTTTGGGTTCCTAAATCTAACATTTGATAATTTTGTAGGTGTGCTCTCACACAAGACCTCATGAGAGCATGTGGTACCTAGACAGTGGATGTTCAATACACATGACTTGAGATGCAAGTCAGTTCATTTCACTAGAGGCCAGGGCTGGAGGTAATGTTACACTTGGAGACAACACCACGAGGAGGGTGGTAGGCTCAGGTATAATTGGTGATTCAAAGAATTTTATGATTGATAATATTTTGCTTATAGATGGATTGAAACACAACCTGCTGAGCATCAGTCAACTCTGTGATAAAGGATACAACATCAAATTCCTGCCCACTTGCTGTATTTTAAGCTTAAATGACAAAATTGTTTTGTAGGGACAAAGGATCAATAATGTGTACATGTTGGATGTAAGTTGTATTAAAGCTAATAATTCAATTTGCTTAAAAATTGTTGCTGATGAGTCTTGGTTATGACAAGGGAGACTATGTCATGCCAGTATGAAAACCCTAAGGAGAGTTACCCAAAAGGACTTAGTTAGAGGTGTGCCCAAGCTTAAGTTCACTAAGGACCACCTGTGTGATGCCTGTCAATTAGGGAAGCAAGTCCAATCCTCCTTTCACTCTGTTAAGGACATTAGCACCTCTAATCCTTTAGAAGTCCTTCACATGGATCTCTTTAGACCCATTAGCACTACCAGCTTAGGGGGGAAAGTCTATGGTTTTCTGATTGTTGATAATTACTCTAGGTTCACTTGGATTAAATTTCTGTCACATAAATCTGAGTCATTTGATGAATTTAAGTCCTTCTCCACTTGGATTCAGAGGAAGTTGAGTTGTGAGATCTTGACTATTCATAGTGATCATAGTGGAGAGTTTGAAAATATAAAGTTTGGAACTTTCTATGAGGAGCAAGGGATTAGTCACATTTTTTTTTCTCTTAGGACCCTTAGCAGAATAGGGTAGTTAAAAGGAAGAACAGGACCTTAGTGGAAGCTGCTAGAGCCATGCTTGCTAAGTATTCACTTTGAAAATATATTTGGGCTGAAGCGGTGAACACTGCCTATTATGTGCTGAATAGGGTAAATATTAGATCCAATCTGAATAAAATACCTTATGAGATCATTAAGGGTAGAACACCAAACTTGTCCCACCTCCATGTCTTTGGCTGTAAGGTTTTCATTCTGAATAACGGTAAATCATCCTTAGGAAAGTTTAACCTCAAATCTGATGAAGGAGTGTTCTTAAGCTATTATAGTGTGGGAAAATCCTTTAGGGTGTTTAATAAGAGGACTTTGGTGGTAGAAGAGACAACTCATGTGGTGTTTGATGAATCTGATCCTAAGGTGACTAGAGTTGAGGAAGAAGAAGAGGTAGGGGAGATTTCCCAAGGGGTTGAAAATATAAATCTGGAGGAAAGGGTAGATCCTCAAAACACTTTGCCTAAAGATTGGAGATATTCTTTGAGTCATCCTAAAGAACTGATCTTAGGAGACCCTTCTAAAGGTGTTAGGACTAGGTATGGACTTAGGAAGGAAGTAAACCACTCTGCCTTTATCTCAATGATTGAACCCACCAACATCAATCAAGCCCTTTCTGATGAGTTTTGGATCTTAGCTATGCAAGAGAAATTGAATTAATTTATTAGGAATGGTGTTTGGGAGCTAGTAGAAAGACCTAGGAGTCAATATATAGTGGGAACCAAGTGGGTCTTTAAGAATAAGATGAATGATTCTGGTGTGGTGGTTAGAAATAAGGTAAGATTGGTTGCTAAGGGGTATAATCAGATTGAAGGGATTGATTTTGAGGAGACCTTTTCCCCTGTAGCTAGATTTGAAGACATTAGGGTGCTATTAGCCTTTACATGTTATAAGGGATTTAAGATGTTTCAAATGGATGTCAAGAGTGCCTTTTTAAATGGGGTAATAAAAGAGGATATTTTTGTAGAACAACCCCCAGGTTTTGAGAGTTCCTAATATCCAAATCATGTTTACAAATTAAAAAAGGCCTTATATGGATTGAAATAGCCACCCAGAGCTTGGTATGAGAGGCTTAGCACATTCCTATTAGAAAGAGAGTTTGTTAAGGGGAGAGTAGACACCACCCTTTTTCTGAGGAGAATAGGGGATGATTTACTCATTGTCCAGATTTATGTTGATGGTATAATTTTTGGATCTTCTAATAAATATTTATGTGATGAGTTTTCTAAAATAATAAGGAGTTTGAGATGAGTATGATGGGAGAGTTGTCATACATGTTAGGATTTAGCATAAGGCAAATGGATGATGGAACCTTTCTCAATCGATATAAATACACTAAGGACATTTTAAAGAAATATAAAATGGATAAAGCCAAGACAATCAACACTCCCATGAGCTCCTCTGTTCAGTTAGATAAGGATTCAAGTGGAAAATCTATTGATCAGAAGAAGTATAGAGGAATAATTGGATCACTACTTTATCTGACTGCTAGCCGACCTGATATCATATTTAGTGTTTGTCTTTGTGCTAGGTTTCGAGCTGATCCTAAAGAGTCCCACCTGACTACTGTTAAGATGATTCTTAGATATCTTTTAGGGACCCCAAACCTAAGAATCTGGTACCCTAGGCACAACACCTCTTTTGAGATTATTGGATATTCTAATTCTGACTTAGAAGAATATAGGGTAGATAGAAAGAGCACTTCTAGAACTTGTCAATTCATAGGACAGTCTTTAGTCTCCTGGTCCAGTAGAAAATAAAACTCAATTACACTTTCCACTGCTGAAGCTGAGTGCATTGCCTTAGGAAGTTGTGTGGCCTAAGTTCTTTGGTTGAAGCAACAAGTCTTTGATTTAGGATTACCTGTGGGCACAATTTTTGTTCTGTGTGATAATACTAGTGCCATCTGTATGTCTAACAATCCAATCTAATATTCTAGAACCAAACACATTGATATAAGGCATCACTTCATTAGGGACCATGTTACAAAAGGGGACAGTGAGCTACATCATGTAGCAATTGAAAATCAGCTGGCTAACATATTTACTAAACCACTAGCCTTTGACTCATTGAGCATTTTGAGGACCAGATTAGGAGTGATTGACATAAATGCTTAATTCTGATGACTACTGATTTTTTATTTGTCTATTTTTCATTATTTTTCTATTAATTAGTTGTTTGATTTGATTATATATTTTCTGTTGATTTTTGTTTTTCTGTTGATTTTTATTTTAATCTTGTTGTTAGTTTGATTCGAATATTTATTATTATGTGATTTCCTACTTGGTTCTTACTTACTATTTTATGCTTTTCAAAAATCGATCACAGCTCACTATTACTGATAAAGTGGATTTATGACTGAAAATTTTTCTTTGGTTTTTGGTTTGGAAGCTTGTAAGCAGTGATTGATTCCACTGGATCTGTTAAAGGGAAGAAACATAGATGATTGTTTCTCTTCCTCTAACTCCTTTAATGGTGCATTATTTCTTTTGAATAAAAATCTTCTTCAAAATTAAAAAGTTGGTTTTTAAAATAGAGATCTATTTTATCTTCCTACAGTAATCTACCACATATTAATAGTATTTTCAAAGTTTTGAGTCATTATTATGATTTTTTGAACCAAGTGATTGTACCTATCATATGATGTATGGTTTTTGCTATGTGAATAACTCTTCCTTATTGTGGAGAGTGAGTTTTGTCGTCTCCTATGTCTGTAAGATAATTTCATCGTTGAGACTCTTTAATGATTATGAAAGGAAAAAAGCCTACAAAAGATGCGCAGTGCGCCAAACAAATTGAAAAAGAGGCACAAAATGAGCTCGAAGCTGAAAAGATGCAAAATATCGCCAAACTGAAAGATACACAAAGTATATCAAAAATCAAAAGATGTACAAAGCGCCAAACAAATTGAAAAAGAGGCACAAAATGAGCCCAAACTAAGCTTTCTTCTCTTTCAGATCGTTAAATGTCTTAGAAAAATCTGTGCGCCACTTAATATTTTGAAAAGCTTGAGTTTGAAAATCTTGATTTCTGACTTCTTACTTTGTAATACTATTATATCAGATATTTTTTTGAAACGAGGCTTGAAAGGATCTCTTTTCGAATCTAATTTTTTTTCTTCTTAATTGGACTTTTGTTTTGAAAGGAATTTGTATCTATAAGATGTCCGAGGTGGGAGTTACGAAAGCTAATTTTCCAACTTTTTTGGATTTCAACGCTGTCGATCGTCTTCTTATTGCTTTTTGGATTTAAAATTAATGAAAAATTCTAATTTAGTAGAGCAGATCGATTAAAAAAAACATTATTTTTTGTCTCTCATTTCAAGTTTTATTAACTCTGTTTTTATTTTTCATCTTACCGTATGTATTTTTGGGAACCCTAATCTTTCATCTCCATCCTCAATCTTTTTCACTTTTTCTTCATATCGTTTTGGACGATCCCCACATCGTCCTGGTTGATCTTCTTCATCCTGGACAATCCATAAATCGTCCTGGACGATCCATTCAAATTGGCCCCACTCTGTTCATTCTGCTGAGATACACCAATTATTGGTGATCATCCTGGATGATCCTTACATCATCCTGGATGATATGATCCATATTTCCTGATCTGATCAAATGGCTAAGAATGCGTGAATTATTATTTATCATCATGGACGATCCACCTCATCATCTCGGATGATCCACGTGTCAGTAGTTGGACGATTCAAATTCGGCCTGTCCTATATATTTAATGCTTATCATCCTAGACGATCCACCTAATCGTCTTGGATGATACTTTTCATCAACGGTCATCCAGCTTGACTCCTCGGGACGATCGCCTTTCTCTAATTATCCTGGATGATCCGACCACCTTTTTGACCAATCGTCCTGGCATCATAATTGGTCATATCGTCCTGGACGATCCTGAGATCGTACGGGACGATCTAGCCGATTTCTATTTAAATAGCCATTTTCTTCAATTGTCTTCACACTTCTCGTTCCATATTTCCTCTCTTGTGTTTCTAATGGCTGGTGGGAAGCGATATAGGCAAAAGGGTGCGAGCTCCTCACGGGGAAATGTCGATCCCCACTTTCCAAATGCAGCTGATCTGGCTGCCTTCGAACGATATCTTTGAGTAGGAATCGTACAATCTAAAATCGTAAAGACCCGCACCCTTACTTACCCTATCCTCGATCTGTTTGAACATATCTCCCTCACCTTCATCCTCACCCTGGCCTTCCCATTTAACCTTGAACTTCTTCAAGTCTTCTTCACAAATCTTCACATCGCCGCTGACTACTCCTCCATTCACTTCTATGTTAATCAGCGACCTGTAAAACTCACAGCCTAGGACTTTCATAATATCCTTCATCTCTCTATCACTGGCGACAAACTCCACCCTTATTTTTGATCCTGATTATGATTGGAGTGTCGCCAACCACTTCCTTAGAAATACAAATGCACCCTACCACGATAATGCTTGCACTTTCCTCCTTGAGGATACCCGTATAATTCAACATGTCCTTCATTCCTCCATCTTCCCAAAGGCTGGGGATCGCATTCACATCTCCCCTTTACTGTCTCTGACCACCTGTTACATCATGGCCCACCGGGAATCCATTGCTACTGATCTTCTTTTCAGATATATCGAACATCTCACTACCATTAGGGATCCGAGCCATAGACGACATACAAATTTAGCTTTAGGACACATCATTGCATATGCTTTGGAGACAAAATATGACCTACAATATCCAGTCCCTCCCAATGTCCCTCCTTCCTACTTCACAAACAATTCATTCCATGTACTCCACAGTACCCAAATATATCCGGAGCCCACCCCGGATGTTGAGGAGGAAGAGGAAAAAGCTATTCCTGTTCCTGCTGCACCAGATGCACCTACTCCCCTTCGTATTGCTTCCGCTTTTGATCATCTGGTCCAGCGGTTCGACCAGTGGGAGGCCCAATTTGATTCTTATGTTGCTGCCCAGGAGCAGCAGCACACTAAGGATCTGTAGTGCTTTAATGACTATATTGCTAAGCAGGAATAGCAGCACGACCAGGACATTCCCTGGTTTGGAGTACACTTCACCGCCATTCACAATTACTTTACTCCACCACCACCTCCTTCTTCTGATCAGGATTCGCCTCCATTTTAGTTTTGTGTGTTGTGCTATTTTTTATATGTATTGTTGTTTCTGTTCCTCCTCCTTTTTGTGATGTCAAAAGGGGAAGTTAGTTATAGTAGTTTTTGTTCACTATATTGATCTTATCTTGTGTTGTTTATTTCATTTGTTGTTGTTTTTCTGTACTGTTCTAGTTGTTGAGTGAAATTTGGAAACATGTGTTTTTTATATGGGTGTTGTTTAACTCCTGGTTATTTTATTTTAAACTACTGCACTAATGTTTACCATCATAAAAAAGGGGGAGATTGCTGCAAATCTGGTTTCAAAAACTATAGTTTTGATGATGACAAACATGTTTGTATTCTATTTTGCTTTGCTAATCCATTTTAGGTACAAAAGATCAAAAGCAACTCAAGCCAACTCAAGATCGGGTCCAAGTGTGTAAATGTAATGTTTTCCTTTTCTTGAGTCAAATGTAATGTAAATGATCCCCTAGCTAAGTAACCTTGCACACACACACTCAGAGGGGAGAGCTTGAGTGAATTAGAGTTTCTATTCAATTTTTATTCAGATCGTCCTGGATGATATTGACATCGTCCTGGACGATCAAGTGAAAACAGAAACCCTTATTAGGGGGACCAAGTTAAGTCTGTCTGATTAAGCTGATTGTCCTGGATGATCCTTACATCGTACGGGATGATAGGCTCAAATCAGAAATTCTCAGCTGTCGGATCAAGTTAGGCAACTTCTATTTCTAGAGATTTGATCTGATCGTCCCGAACGATACGTGTATCGTCCTGGACAATCCAGTATAATCATGCCTAAATTAGTCTGGTGATTAAGGAAAGTAATTAATATTTAATTAATACGATCACATCGTTCGAGACGATCATAAGATCATCTGAGATGATCATGATCGTCCAGTGTGTTTTAGCTGTACGTCCGGTGCGGTGATCGAGACGATTTTGGCACTTTTTGAACTAATTGTACAGGACGATATCAATATCATCCTAGACGATCAAGTCATTTTTAGGTCGTCCAGCACAAGTTCCTCTGCACAACTAGAGCGGTCTTCTGGGCAAAATTCCTGAATTTACACTAATCATCCCAGACGACCGCAGAATCGTACGGGACAATGTGAACAATTTTTTCCACTAATCGTCCATAAGAGCCAGATCATCTAGGCTGAAACATGTGATTTTGAACTGATCATACAGGATGATCTATAGATCGTCCTGGACGATATTGGCTGACTAGTTAATATTTAGGACAAATTTTGAGTCCTCCTATAAAAGATCTTTTTCTTCCAACAAGAAAAATCTTTTGCCACTTTCCTTCCAAGAGAAACCCTAGAGAGAGAGAGAGTTTAGGAGAGGAGAGGATCTTGTGAGGGGGAGTTTGTGAGGGATTCACAAATGTTGCTCAAAGCAAGGATTAGAGTCGTCTTCTCCGTTCGTCATCTCTCATCTTGTCTGTGTCTTCTGTGGGAGGATCGTTCACAAGAAGATCCGGGTTCTCTACCCGCTTCAGGAGGAAGCAAAAGGAGTTCAGGTTCTCTGCCTACTTCAGGAGGAAGCGAAAGGAGTCCGAGGTTCTCTACCTGCTTCAGGAGGAAGCGAAATGAGGTTAGGTTCTCTGCCTCACCGTGTTAGTGGAATGGAGTTTTTGTACAGGCTTATCTGCCTTGTTGTGGGAGCAGAAGGAGAGTCACTTTGAGTTAGTGCAATACCCGGAGGGGAGGATACGGGGAGTGGACGTAGGTCTAATTGATTGAACCACTATAAAATCTGGTGTGTTCTTTCTGATTATTTCTACACTTTAGTTTTCTGTGATTATCTGCTTGGGTGAAATATGTGGTTGATCTTTTCGTGTATGAGTTTAGTTGTTTTCGCTGCAAATCATCAAAAAGATTTTTTTCCTGTTGCTCTCGAATTTTTAAATAACCAATTCACCCCCCTCTTGGTTAGCCTCGGGACTAGTTCATCAGGGCTTAACATCCCTATCAAACTTTCACAAACACCATAAAATCCTAAAACCCCTAAACCCCAAACCATAAACCCTAAATCCCTAAAAATGTTAATCCCTAAACCCTAAACACTAAACCCAAAACCCTAAAAACCCTAAACCCTAACCCTAAACCCTAAACCACAAACCGTAAACCCTAAAAAAAGCCTAAACCCTAAAACCTTAAACTCTAAAAACCAAACCTAAAACCCTAAACCGTAAAACCCTAAACCCTAAAACCCTAAAAAATATCCTAAACCTTAAACCCTAAAAACCCTAAACCCTAAACCCTAAAAAAACCTTAAACCCTAAAACCCTAAAAAACCCTAAACCCCACTAAAACCAAAAACCCAAAACCCTAAAAACCCTTAAAAAAAACAGTAAAACCCTAAATGCTAAACCTTAAATCATAAAAACCCTAAACCCTAAACCCTAAACCATCAAAAAACCCTAAACCCTAAAAACCATAAACCCTAAACCCTAAACCGTAAACCATAAAACCCTAAACCCTAAAACCCTAAATCATAAACCCTAAAAAACCCCAAACCCAAAAACCTTAAAATCCTAAAAAACCCTAAACCCCAATCCCTAAATCCCTAAAAACCCTAAAACCCTAAACCATAAAAAATCTTAATTCTAAACCCTAACAGCTAAACCCTAAAACCCTAAACCCTAAACCCTAATAAAAACCATAAATCCTAAAAACCTTAAACCCTAAACCCTAAAAAAAAAACCCTAAATTATAAAAACCCTAAACACTAAAACCCTAAAAAAAACCCTAAACCCTAAAAAGAACCCAAAACCCTAAAAAAACCCTAAACCCTAAAACCCTAAACCAAAAACCCTAAACCATAAAACCCTAAACCCTAAAACCCTAAAAAATACTCTAAACCTTAAACCCTAAAAACCCTAAACCCTAAACCCCAAACCCTAAACCCTAAACCCTAAATAAACCTTAAACCCTAAAACCCTAAAAAACCCTAAAACCTAAACCCTAAAACCCTCAACCCTCAACCTTAAACCCTAACAAACCCTTAAAAAAATCCCTAAAACCGTAAACCCTAAACCCTAAATAATAAAAGCCCTAAACCCTAAACCCTAAACCCTAAAAAAAACCCTAAAACCTAATAACCTTAAACCCTAAACCCTAAACCCTAAAAACCTTAAACCCTAAACCGTAAAACCCTAAACCCTAAAACCCTAAAAAAACCCTAAACCTCAAACCCTAAAAAAACCCAAAAACCTAAAACCCTAAAATCCTAAAAAACCTTAAACACTAAACCCTAAACACTAATCCCTAAATCCCTAAAAACCCTAAAACCCTAAACCCTAAACCCTAAAAAATCTAAACCCTAAACCCTACCACCTAAACCCTAAAACCTTAAACCCTAACTCTAAACCCTAAACCCTAAAAAAAAGCCTAAGCCGTAAAAACCCTAAACCCTAAACCAAAAACCCTAAAGACTAAAACCCTAAAAAAAACCCTAAACCCTAAAACTCTAAAAAACCCTAAACCCTAAACCCTAAACCGTAAAACCCTAAACCCTAAAACCCTAAAAAAATCATAAACCATAAACCCTAAAATCCCAAAAAAACCCTAAACCCTAAACCCTAAAAAAACTCTAAACCATAAACCCTAAAAATATCCCGAAACCCTAAAAACCTTAAACCCTAAACCCAAAACCCAAAATCGTAAAACCTTAAACCCTAAAACTTGAAAAAAAAAACCCTAAATCCAAAACCCTTAAAAAAGTCAAATCCCTAAAACATTAAAAAACCCTAAACCCTAAACCCTTAAACCATAAACCCTAAACCCTAAACCCTAAACCCTAAACCACAAAAAAAACCCTAAAACCCTTAACCCTAAACCTTAAAAACCCATAAATACCAATGTTGCAAATCTGGCTAAAAAAACCACAGTTTTGATGATGACAAACATGTTTGTATTCTATTTTGCTTGGCTAACCCATTTCAGGTACAAAAGATCAAAATCAACTCAAGCCAACTCAAGATTGGGTCCATGTGTGTCTAAAGATAATGTTTTCCTTTTCTTGAGTCAAATGTATTGTAATTGATCCCCTAGCTAAGTAACCTTACACACACACACTCTAGGGGAGAGCTTGAGTGAATTAGAGTTTCTATTTAATTTTTGTTCAGATCATCCTAGACGATATTCACATCATCCTAGACGATCAAGTGAAAATAGAAACCCTAATTAGGGCGACCAAGTTAAGTCTATCTGATTAAGCCGATCATCCTGGATGATTCATTTATCATACGGGATGATAGGCTGAAATCAGAAATTCTTAGCCGCTAGATCAAGATTAGGCAAGTTTTATTTCTAGAGATTTGATCTAATCGTCCCAGATGATATGTGTATCATCCTGGATAATCCATTACAATCATGCCTAAATTAGTCTAGTGATTAAGAAAAGTAATTAAGGTCTGCTTGATTCGATCATATCATCTTGGACGATCGCAGGATCGTACGGGACGATGTGTTAAAAATTCTAACCGTCCAACATATTTCACCTGTACATCTAGAGCAGTGCTTAGGATGATTTCGGCACTTTTTGAACTAATCATACAGGATGATAGTAATATCATCCTGGACGATCAAGTCATTTTTAGGTCGTCCAGCACAAGTTCCTCTGGACGACTAGAGCGGTCTTCTGGATGAAATTCTTGAATTTACACTAATCAACCCGGAGGATCGCAGAATCATACGGGATGATCTGAACAACTTTTTCTACGAATCGTCCAGAAGAGACAGATCGTCCAGGTTGAAATAGGTGATTTTGAACTGATCGTACAGGATGATCTATCGATCGTCCTGGATGATATTGGCCGACCAATTGAGATTTAGTGCAAATTTTGTGCTCTCCTATAAAAGTTCTTTTTCATCCAACAAAAAAAATCTTTTGCCACTTTTCTTTACAAAAAAAACCCTAGAGAGAGTTTGGGAGAGAGAGAGAATCTTGTGGGGGGCAGTTTGTGCGGGATTCATATAGGTTACTTCAAGCAAGGATCAGAGTCATCTTCTCTGTTCATCATCTCTCATCTTATCGATGTTTTTTGTGGCAGGATCATTCACAAGAAGATCTAGGTTCTCTACCCGCTTCAGGAGGAAATGAAAGGAGTTCAGGTTCTCTGCCTGCTTCAGGAGGAAACGAAAGGAGTCTAGGTTCTCTGCCTGCTTCAGGAGGAAGCAAAAGGAGTTCAGGTTCTCTACCTTCTTCAGGATGAAGTAAAAGGAGTTCAGGTTCTCTACCTCAACGGGTTGGTGGAAAGGAGTTTTATACAGGCTTCTCTGCCTTGCTGTGGGAGCAAAAGGAGAGTCACTTTTGTGTTAGTGCAATACCCGGAGGAGAGGCTCCAGGGGGTGGACGTAGGTCAAGTTGATCGAACCACTATAAAATTCGGTGTGATCTTTCTGATTATTTTATGCACTTAATTTTTATGTTATTATCTCATTGGGTGAAATCTGTGGTTGATCTTTTCGTTTTTGTGTTTACTTATTTCTGCTATAAATTATCGAAAAGATTTTTCCTGTTACTTACAAATTTTTAAATAACCAATTCACCGCCCCTCTTGGTTAGCCTCGGGACTAGTTCATCAGGGCTTAACATCCCTATCGAACTTTCAAGTGGTATCAAAGCGAGATTCATAAAATTAAGTTTTGAAAAACTTTTGAATTTGATCCATGGCTAACTTTGGTAATCATAATACTGCTGAAGGTTATTCAATTACACGACCGTCATTATTTGATAACATATCTTTTGATTTTTGGAAAACTCGCATGTCCACTTTTTTTCAATCAATTGATTATCGCATGTGGATGCTTGTTAAGGATGGCTATGAACTTCCTTTTAGAATGATTAACAATATTAAAACTGAACTGCCTTTTACTGATTGGACTTTTTATTATCATGACTTAGCCCAACTGAATGCCAAATGTTTGAACTATTTTTTTTGTGCCTTAAAATCTGAGGATTACATGCGTGTTTCTACTTGTACAACTGGTAAAGAAATTTAGGATAGATTTTGTATCACTTATGAAGGTACAACTGAAGTCAAACAGTCTATGTTAAATATATTACTGCATGACTATAAACTTTTTCGCATGAAACCTACTGAGTCTATTTCTGAAATATATACGAGGTTCACTCAAATTGTCACTTCTTTACATGCTTTTGGAAGAGAACTTACCAATTATGAAAAAAGTGAATTAAATCTTGAGATGTTTGCCTTCTTCGTTTGATGCTAAGATAACTACAATTACTGAATCAAAAGATTTGAACAATTATTCTATTGACAACTTACTTGGGTCACTCATTGCTTACGAGCAAGGGGTGAACCAAATATAGCTTGATGCAGGTGAGAAGAAGAAGGAGAAAATTATGGAGCTGAAGGCCAACGATACAGATACTGATTCTTCCGGGTCTGATTGCGATGATGTTGCCTTATTCACTAGGAAATTCAAAAGCTTTCTAAGGAAGAAACATAAGAACTTTCAGAAGTGGAACAAGGGTAAGTCAAGTAAAAAATTTAAAGGCTCATCTGATATTATTTATTTTGAATGCAGGAAGCCTGGACACATTAAGGCTGATTGTCCTACACTTAAAGCTCACCCAAGCAAAGAAAAGGGTGAGGAGAAACCCAAATTCAAAAAGGATAAAAAGAGGATTCAAAAGGTGTTCTGGGCAGACTCTATATCTGACTCCTCTGAGACTGAAGCTGAAGAGGTGAAAACCAACTTGTGTCTGATGGCTAATAATCATCCTGGTCAGTCTGACTAGAAAGAGGTATGTGAGCTTACTTACGATCAATTATTTGATGTGTCTGAAAGAATTCATGCATCATATAGGAAGTTTAAGAACTCATGCTAGCCTGAAAGTAGAATATCTAAATTTACAAAAAGAGTATGATTCTGTGTTAAAGATCATTAAATACTTGACAGTAATCACATGTCTTTACTTGATGAAATTTGATGAACTGAACAAAAAGTATTTTGATCTGATAACTACGCATGATTCATTGAAAACCTCGCATGTTGATTTAGAAAGAGCTTTTAAAGAATTAGACAACATGGCATGTGAAGTGGAGAGTAGTAATGGAGCATTGAAATTTGAAATTGCAAGTTTAAAGAAAGAAAATTAATTTCTGAAAGTTAAAATCAGTGCTTTTGAGAAAAATAAAAAACCTCCTACATTTACACAGTTTTATGCACCTCCACCTTTTGAAGAATCTATTTCAAAATCATTAAAGCATGCTTCATATAAACTTTGGAAGAGGCACTATCTCCCACGTAGATTAGTTAACCCTTTTCCTGGTGTTAGATATTTTTCTTGTGGCATGTTAGGACACATTTCTCACACCTACACTGTTCACCGTAGTACACATTGGGTGTGGAGGCCCAAATTGTCTGTTTCACAGAACAGCACAAATGCATTACATTCTTCTTTTCATAAGAAGGAACCCAAACCTGTTTGGGTTCCTAAATTTGACATTTAATAATTTTGTAGGTGTGCTCTCACACAAGACCTCGTGAGGGCATGTGGTACCTGGACAACGGATGTTCAAGACACCTGACTGGAGATGCAAATTAGTTTATTTCACTGGAGGCCAGGGCTGGAGGCAAGGTTACACTTGGAGACAACACCACCAAGAGGGTGGTAGGCTCAGGTATAATTGGTGATTCAAAGAATTTTATGATTGATAATATTTTGCTTGTAGATGGATTGAAACACAACCTGCTGAGTATTAGTCAACTCTGTGACAAAGGATACAACATCAAAATCCTGCCCACTTGCTGCATTTTAAGCTTAAATAACAAAATTATTTTGCAGGGAAAAAGGATCAATAACGTCTACATGCTAGATGTAAGTTGCATTAAAGCTCATAATTTAATTTGCTTAAAAATTGCTGCTGATGAGTCTTGGCTATGGCACAGGAGATTATGTCATGCCAGTATGAAAACCCTTAGGAGAGTCACCCAAAAGGACTTAGTTAGAGGTGTCCTAAAGCTTAAGTTCTCTGAGGACTACCTGTGTGATGCCTGTGAATTAGGGAAGCAAGTCCAGTCCTCCTTTCACTCTGTTAAGGATATTAACACCTCTAGAACTTTAGAAGTCTTTCATATGGTTCTCTTTGGACCCTTTAGCACTGCCAGCTTAGGGGGGAAAGTCTATGGTTCTGTGATTGTTGATCATTTCTCGAGGTTCACTTGGATTAAATTTCTGTCACATAAATCTAAGTCATTTGATGAATTTAAGTCATTCTCCACTTGGATTTAGAGGAAGTTAGGTTATGAGATCTTGACTATTCATAGTGATCATGGTGGAAAGTTTAAAAATGTGAAATTTGGAATATTCTGTGAGGAGCAAGGGATTAGTCACAATTTTTTAGCTTCTAGGACCCCTCAGCAGAACGGTATAGCTAAACGGAAGAACAGGACCTTAGTGGAAGCCACTAGAGCCATGCTTGCTGAGTATTCACTTCCAAAATACTTTTGGGCTGAAGCGGTGAACACTGGCTGTTATGTGCTGAATATGGTGAATGTTAGATCCAATCTGAACAAGACAATTTATGAGATCATTAAGGGTAGAACTCCAAACTTGTCCCACCTCTATGTCTTTGGCTGTAAGGTTTTCATTCTGAATAATGGGAAATCATCCTTAGGAAAGTTTGACCCCAAATCTGATGAAGGTGTGTTCTTAGGCTATTCTAGTGTGGGGAAATCCTTTAGGGTGTTTTATAAGAGGACTTTGGTGGTGGAAGAGATAACTCGTGTGGTGTTTGATGAATCTGATCCTAAGGTGACTAGTGTTGAGGAAGAAGAAGAGGTAGGGGAGATTACCCAAGGGGTTGAAAATGTAAATCTGGAGGAAATGGTAGATCCTCAAAACACTTTGCCTAGAGATTTGAGATATTATTTGAGTCATCCTAAAGAACTAATCTTAGGAGACCATTCTGAAGGTGTTAGGACTAGGTATGAACTTAGGAAGGAAGTAAACCACTCTGCATTTATCTCAATGACTGAACCCACCAACATCAATCAAGCACTTTCTGATGAGTTTTGGATCTTAGCTATGCAAGAGGAATTGAATCAATTTATAAGGAATGATGTTTGGGAGCTAGTAGAAAGACCTAGGAATCAAAGTATTGTGAGAACCAAGTGGGTCTTTAAGAATAAGATGAATGATTCTGGTGTGGTGGTTAGAAATAAGGCAAAATTGGTGGCTAGGGGTACAATCAAATTAAAGGGATTGATTTTAAGGAGACCTTTACCCCTATAGCTAGATTGGAAGCTATTAGGGTGCTACTAGCCTTTGCCTTTTACAAGGGATTTAAGTTAATTCAAATGGATGTTAAGAGTGCCTTTTTAAATGGGGTAATAAAAGAGGATATTTTTGTAGAATAACCCCCAAGTTTTGAGAGTTCCCAATATCCAAATCATGTTTCCAAATTAAAAAAGGCCATATGTGGATTGAAACATGCACTTAGAGCTTGGTATGAGAGGCTTATCACATTCCTGTTAGAAAGAGAGTTTGTTAAGGGGAGCATAGACACCACCCTTTTTCTGAGGAGAGTAGGGGATGATTTTCTCATTGTCCAGATCTATGTTGATGATATAATTTTTGGATCTTCTGATAAACATTTATGTGATGAGTTTTCTAAAATAAGGAGTAAGGAGCTTGAGATGAGTATGATAGGAGAATTATCCTACTCTTTGGGGTTTAGCATAAGGCATATGGATGATGGAACCTTTCTCAATCAATCTACATACACTAAGGACATTTTGAAGAAATATGAAATAGACAAAGCCAAACTAATCAGCACTCCCATGAGCTCTTCTGTTCAGTTAGATAAGGATTCAAGTGGAAAATCTGTTGATCAGAAGAAGTAGAGAGGAATAATTGGAACACTACTTTACCTGACTGCTAGCCGACCTGATATCATGTTTAGTGTTTGTCTTTGTGCTAGGTTTCAGGCTAATCCCAAAGAGTCTCACCTGACTGCTGTTTAGAGAATTCTTACATATCTTTTAGGGACACCAAACCTAGGAATCTGGTACCCTAGGCACAGCACCTCTTTTGTGATTATTAGATATTCTTATTCTGACTTTGTATAGTGTACGGTGGATAGAAAAAACACTTCTGGAACTTGTCAATTCATAGGACAGTCTTTAGTCTCCTAGTCTAGTAAAAAATAGAACTCAGTTCACTTTCCACTGCTGAGGCTGAGTACATTGCCTTAGGAAGTTGTGTGGCCCAAGGTCTTTGGTTAAAGCAACAAGTACTGGATTTAGGATTACTGTGGGCAGAATTTCTGTTCTTTGTGATAATATAATGCCATCTATATTTGTAAGAATCCAATCCAACATTCTAGAACCAAACATATTAATATAAGGCATCTCTTCATTACGGACCATGTCACAAAAGGGGTCATTGAGCTATGTCATGTAGCAACTGAAAATCAGCTGGCTGACATATTTACTAAACCATTGGCCTTTAACACAGTCAGCATTTTGAGGACCAGATTAGGTGTGATTGACATAAATGCTTAATTTTGATTATTACTAATTTCTGATTTGCCTGTTTTTCTTTCCGTTTCTGTTAGTTAGTCGTTTAATTTGATTATGTATTTTCTGTTGATTATTATTTTTCTGCTGATTTTTGTTTTAATCTTGTTGTTAGCTTGATTCGAATATTTATTTTGATGTGATTTCCTACTTGGTTTTTTCTTACTATTTTATACTTTTCAAAATCCGATCACTGCTCACAACAGCCAATAAATTGGATTTGTGACTGAAAATTTTGCCTTGCTTTTTGGTTTGGAAACTTGTAAACAGTGATTGATTCCACTGGATCTATTAAAGGGAAGAAATATTGATGATTATTTCTCTTCCTCTAACTCCTTTAATGGTGTATTATTTCTTTTGGATAAAAATCTTCTTCAAAATAAAAAAGTTAGTTTTTGAAATAGAGATATATTTTATCTTCCTACAGTAATCTACCTCATATGAATAGTGTTTTCAAAGTTTTGAGTCATTGTTATGATTTTCTGGACCAAGTGATTGCACTTATCATATGATGTATAGTTTTTGTTTTGTAATTTACTCTTCCTTTTTGTAGAGAGTGAGTTTTGTCGTCTCTTATGTCTGGAAGGTAATTTTACAGCTGAGATTCTTTAACGATTTTGAGAGGGAGAAAGCCTACAAAAGATGCGTAAAGAGCGCCAAAATGACAAGAGGCACAAAATTAGCCCAAACTGAAAAGATGCTCAATGTCGCTAAAAATTGAAAGAATACATAAAGTGTATGCAAAATCAAAATATGCGCAAAGCGCCAAACAAATTGAAAGAAAAAGGGGCACAAAATTATCCCACAAAGAAATTGGCTTTCTTCCCATTCAGATCTTTAAATGTCTTAGAAAAATCTATGAACCCTTAATATTTTCAGAAGCTTGAGATGAAAAATCATGATTTCTGATTTCATACTTTGTAATACTATTATATCAGATATTTTTCTGGAACGAAGCCTGAAAGGACCTCTTTTTGAATCTAATTTCTTACTTCTGAATTGGATTTTTATTTTGAAAGAAATTTGCATCTATAAGGTGTCCGAGGTGGGAGTTACGAAAGTCAATTTTCCAACTTTTTCTGGATTTTAGCACTGTCGATCGTCTTCTTATTGGTTTTTGGATTCAAAATCAAGGAAAAATTCAGATTCACTAGAGCGGATCGATTAAAAAAAAGCTTTGTTATTTTGTGTTACTTTCTATTTGTATTATTGTATCTGTTCCTCCTCCTTTTTGTGATGTCAAAAGGGGGAGTTAGTTGAGTGACTAGTAGTTTTTATTTTATGTATTGATCTTGTTTTGTGCTATTTATTTCATTTGTAGTTGTTTTCGTATACTATTCTACTTGTTCTGTAAAATTTGAAAAGATATTTGTTTTTCGTATGTGCGTTGGTTAACTCCTGGTTATTTTATTTTAAACTACTGCACTAATATTGGCCATCATCAAAAAGGGGGAGATTATTGCAAATCAGGTTTCAAAAAGTACAGTTTTGATGTTCATAAATATGTTTGTATTCTGTTTTGCTTGGCTAACCCATTTCAGGTACAAAAGATCAAAAGCAACTCAAGCTAACTCAAGATCGGGTCCAAGTGTATCTAAATGTAATGTTTTCAATTTCTTGAGTCAAATGTAATGTAACTGATCATCTAGCTAAGTAACCTTGCATACACACTCAGGGGGAGAGCTTGAGTGAATTAGAGTTTCTGTTCAATTTTTGTTCAGATCATCCTGGACAATATTCACATCGTCCTGGACGATAAAGTGAAAATAGGAACAAAAATTAGTGCGACCAAGTTAAGTATGTCTGATTAAGCCGATCATCCTGGATAATCCATTTATCGTACGGGATGATAGGCTCAAATTAGAAATTCTCAGCCGCCAGATCAAGATTAGAGATTGGATCTGATCATCCCGGACGATCCATTACAATCATGACTAAATTAGTCTGGTGATTAAGGAAAATAATTAAGGTCTAATTGATTCGATCATATCGTCTTGGATGATTACAGGATCGTACGGGATGATGTGTTAAAAATCCTAACCGTCCAGCATGTTTCATCTGTACATCCAGAGCGGTGCTTAGGATAAGTTTTGGCACTTTTTGAACTTATCGTATAAGACGATAGCAATATCAACTTGGACAATCAAGTCATTTTTAGGTCGTCCATCACAAGTTCCTCTGGATGACCAGAGCGGTCTTCTGGATTAATTTATTGAATTTACACTAATCGTCCCGGACGACCGCAAAATCGTACGAGATGATCTGAACAACTTTTTCTACTAATCGTCCAGAAGAGCCAGATCGTCCAGGTTGAAACAGGTGATTTTGAATTGATCGTACAGGATGATCTATCAATCGTCTTGGACGATATTGGTTGACCAGCTGAGATTAAGGGCAAATTTTGTGCTCTCCTATATAAGATTTTTTTCTTCCAACAAGAAAAATCTTTTGCCACTTTCCTTTACAGAGAAACCCTAGAGAGAGAGAGAGTTTAGCAGAGAGAGAGAGGATCTTGTGAGGGGGAGTTCATGAGGGATTCACAAAGGTTGCTCCAAGCAAGGATCAGAGTCGTCTTCTTCGTTCGTCATCTCTCGCAAGAAGATCCAGGTTCTCTGCCTGCTTCAGGAGGAAGCGAAAGGAGTTCAGGTTCTGTGCCTGCTTCAGGAGGAAGAGAAATGAGTCTAGGTTCTCTGCCTGCTTCAGGAGGAAGCGAAAGGAGTCTTGGTTCTCTGCCTGCTTCAGGAGGAAGCAAAAAGAGTTCAGATTCTCTGCCTCACCGGGTTGGTGGAAAGGAGTTTTGTACAGGCTTCTCCGCATTGCTTTGGGAGCAAAAGGAGAGTCAGTTTTGTGTTAGTGCAATACCCAGAGGAGAGGCTCCGGGGAGTGGACGTAGGTCAGGTTGAACGAACCACTATAAAATCTGGTGTGTTCTTTCTGATTATTTTCTGCATTTAATTTTTATGTTATTATCTGCTTGGGTGAAATCTGTGGTTGATCTTTTCATTTCTGTGTTTACTTGTTTCCGCTGTAAACCCCCCTCTTTGTTAGCCTCAGGACTTGTTCATCAAGGCTTAATATCCCCATCGAACTTTCACCTAAAACTCAAACCCTAAACCCTAAACACAAAAAAAATCCCTCTACCCTCAAAACCTTAAACAATAAACCCTAAACCCAAAAACCCAAAAATCCCTACTACTAAACCCTAAACCCTAAACCCTAAACCCTAAACCATCAACCCTAAACCCTAAACCTTAAAAAACATAAACCCTAAACCCTAAAACCTAAACCCTAAAATCCTAAACCCTAACCCTAAACTTTAGGCTCCTTAGGTTATTATTTTTAATTTTCATTGTTGGTCCTTGTGAGCATTTAGTGGAGCTCTAAGTCCCTCTAAGGACTCTTTGTAATCATTTTTTTTAATGGAACACGAAGGCCCCTACAGAGGGTTTTATCAAAAGAAAAAAAAAACCCTAAACCCTAAAAAAA
>CM034307.1:28611390-28704486 GCA_019925795.1 Dendrobium chrysotoxum | reverse complement strand
TTTTTTAGGGTTTAGTGTCTAGAGTTTTGTAGGGTTTTTTTGGGTTTTTAGGGTTTTTTTAGGGTTTTTAGGGAGTAGGGTTTTGGGTTTAGGGTTTTTATAGGGTTTTTAGGGCTTTTAGGGTTTAAGGGTTTTTTGGGTTTAGGGTTTTAGGGTTTAGGGTTTTAGTGTTTAGGATTTTTTGGGGTTTAGGATTTTATTTTAGGGTTTTAGGGTTTAGTGTATTATGATTTAGGGTTTATGTTTTAGGGTTTAAGGTTTTTAGGGTTTAGGGTTCTTTTTAATGTTTATTGTTTAGGGTTTAGGGTTTAGGTATTTTTGGGATTTTAAGGTTTAGGGTTTAGCGTTTAGGATTTTAGGGGTTTTTTTAAAGGGTTTTATGGGTTTAGGGTTTTGGTTTTATGGTCTTTTAGGGTTTATAGTTTATCATTTAGGGTTTTAGGGTTTTTTTTTAGGGCTTTTAGGGTTTAGGGTTTTAGCGTTAGGGTTTAGGGTTTTTTAGGGTTTTAGGGTTTTATTGTTTAGGATTTTTTTAGGGTTTAGGGTTTTTTTTTAAGTTTTATGGTTTAGGGTTTTACGATTTAGGGTTTATGGTTTAGGGTTTAATGTTTTTAGCGTTTAGGGTTTTTTTAGGGTTTAGGGTTTAGGATTTATGGTTTAGGGTTTTTTAGAGTTTTTAGGGTTTAGGGTTTAGGGTTTTAGGGTTTTTTTTCTTAGGATTTTTAGGGTATAGGGTTTAAGGTTTAGGGTTTAGGGTTTTAGGGGTTTTTTAGGGTTTTAGGGTTTTAGGGTTTAGGATTTTTTTAGCAATTAGGGTTTAGGGTTCTTGTACGGGTTTTAGGATTTATGGTTTTACGGTTTAGGGTTTAGGGTTTGGGGTTTGGGGTTTACAGTTTAAGGTTTTTAGGGTTTAGTGTTTTTTTTAGGGTTTACTGTTTAGGGTTTATGGTTTAGGGTTTTTAGGGATTTAGGGTTTAGTGTTTAGTGTTGAGGGTTTAGGGTTTGAGGTTTAGTGGTTTGGGTTTTAGGGTTTAGGATTTAGGGTTTTTTAGGGTTATAGGGTTTTAAAGTTTTAGGGTTTAGGGTTTAGGGTTTAGGGTTATTTTTAGGGTTTTTGGGTTTAGGGTTTTAGGGTTTAGCATTTTGTTGGATTTTTAGGGTTTAAGGTTTAGTGTTTTTTTTAGGATTTTAGGGTTTAGGGTTTTACGGTTTAGGGTTTAGGGATTAGAGTTTAAGGTTTTTAGGGTTTAGGGTTTTAGGGTATAGGGTTGTAGGGTTTAGGGTTTTTTTAGGGGTTAGGGTTTAGGATTTTTTTTTAGGGATTTAGGGTTTAAGGTTTAGGGTTTAGGGTGTTTTAGAGTTTTTAAGGTATTTAGGGTTTAGGGTTTAGGGTTTATGGTTTTACGATTTTTTTTTTTAGGGTTTAGGGTTTATGGTTTTTTTAGAATTTTTATGGTTAAAGGTTTTAGGGTTTAGGATATTTAAATATGAATTACCAATACTAGAAGAACCAGATAACACCTCTTTAAAATATTTAGGAAAAGATTTCCTAATCACACCGTTAGGGTTAGATTCCATACTCACATAATTTTTCAAATTTTTACCAGAATACAAGTTCGAAGACTGAAGATTCTCCATCTCCTTCTCAGACTTTCCTACATGATCAAAATTCTCGAAGATCCCAGAAGGATCTTGATTGCAATCAATTTGCATCAAACCCCAGGCGGGTTTCCTCCAAAAAGATCCAGCAAAAACAACAAACAAATGGTAAAAAAGATATTGAAGGGAAGAAAATGCCAAGAATTATCCAGATGAAGAGAAGATCCCCTAAAACTCTCAAGAAAATCTACACAATAACAAAATCGCCTTCAAATCGCTTGGAGATGAGAGCACCGCGACATGAGGAAGTTTTTCAGGTTTAGGTTTAGGTTTAGGTTTAGGTTTAGTTAGTTTATTAGTTTATTTTCTTTAGTTTAGTTATTTATTAGTTTAGTTTTATTATTTATTATTAGTTTGTTAGTTTTATATTGGTTTATTATTATTATTATTTATTTAGTTTAGTTTAATTATTATTAGTTTATTTATTTTAGTTTTTATTTTATTATTATTATTATTATTTATTATTAGTTTATTATTATATATTATTTAATTTAGTTATTTATTAGTTTAGCTCTTATAATTATTAATTATTTATTATTTATTAGTTTTAGTTATTATTATTATTTATTAGTTTATTAGTTTAGTTTAGTTAGTTTATTATTTAGTTTTCTTAGTTTTTTATAATTTCTTATTATTACTATTTTATTAGTTTAGTTTAGTTAGTTTATTAGTTTTATTAGTTTATTTAGTTACTATTTAGTTTTATTTATTTTTATTTATTTATGTTATTTGTTATTTGTTTATTTATTTATTAGTTTATTTATTTATTTAGTTTAGTTTTATTATTTATTTATTTTATTATTGTTAGTTAGTTATTAGTTCAGTTTGGGGTTTAGTTATTATTAGTTATTAGTTTATTTTTGATTAGTTTTATTTTTATTATTATTTTTATTAGTTTAGTTTTATTTTATTATTAGTTTATTATTTAGTTTAGTTTTAGTTTTAGTTTTAGTTTATTATTTAGTTTTATTACTTTTATTAGTTTATTATTTTAGTTTATTTTTATTATTTTTATTAGTTTATTATTAATTATTTATTTATTTATTTTAGTATTATTATTATGATTAGTTTATTTTTAGTTTTAGTTTATTATCTATTATTATTTTTGTTATTATCATTAGTTATTATTTATTATTATTATTATTAGTTTAAGTTTATTATTATTATTATTATTTTAGTTTATTATTATTATTATTAGTTTATTAGTTATTATTTATTAGTTTAGTTATTATTTATTTATTTATTATTTAATAGTTATTATTAGTATTTTTAGTTTAGTTATTTATTATTATTAGAAATTATTAGTTTATTATTTATTATTAGTTATTAGTTTAGTTTATTAGTTTAGTTTAGTTATTTAGTTTATTTTAGTTATTAGGTTTAGTTTATTTATTTATTAGTTTTTAGTTATTATTACATTATTTTATTTATTTATTAGTTTAGTTTTATTAGTTATTTATTAGTTTAGTTATTATTAGTTTATTTTATTAGTTTTAGTTTACTAGATTATTTATTATTAGTTTATTTTTATTAGTTTTTTAGTTTTATTCTTTATTTAGTTTAGTTTTATTTATTTTAGTTTTAGTTTATTATTAGGGTTTAAGGTTTAGGGTTTAGGTTTTATGGTTTAGGGTTTAGGGTTTTAGGGTTTAGGGTTTAGGGTTTAGGGTTTAGGATTTAGTGGTTAGGGTTTTAGGATTAGGGTTTAGGGTTTTTTTAGGGTATTAGGGTTTTAGGGTTTAGGGTTTTTTAGGGTTTAGGGTTTAAGGTTTTAAGGGTTTAGGATTTAGGGTATTTTTAGGGTTTTAGAGTTTTAGGGTTTATGGTTTAGGGTTAAGGGTTTAGGGTTTAGGGTTTAGGGTTTAATGTTTTTTGGGTTTAGGGTTTAGGGTTTATTGTTTTTTATGGTGTTTAGGGTTTTGGGTTTAGGGTTTAAGGGTTTTTTTAAAGGTTTTTATGGTTTAGGGTTTAGATTTTTTAAGGGTTTTTTTAGGGATTTTAGGGTTTAGGGTTTAGGGTTTTTTTAGGGTTTTTATGATTTAGGGTTTTAGGGTTTAGGTTTTAGGATTTTTTTTTAGGGTTTTTTGGGTTTAGGTTTTTTTACGATTTTTAGGGATTAGGGTTTAGGCTTTAGGGTTTAGGGTTTGAGGTTTGCTGTTTAAATTTCTTAGGGTTTAGTATTTTTATTAGGGTTTAGGGTTTAGGGTTTAGAGTTTTTAGGGATTTAGGATTTAGTGTTTAGGGTTTAGGGTATAGGTTTTAGTGTTTAGTGGTTTAGGTTTTAGGGTTTAAGATTTAGGGTTTTTTAGGGTTTTAGGGTTTTAAGGTTTTAGAGTTTATGGTTTTTTTTAGGATTTAGGGTTTTTAGGGTTTAAGGTTTAGGGTTTTTTTTAGAGTTTTTGGGTTTAATGTTTTAGGGTTTTGGGTTTAGGGTTTAGGGGTTAGAATTTTTTTTGGATTTTGAGGGTTTAGCGTTTAGGGTTTTAGGGTTTTTTTAAGGGTTTTTAGGGTTTAGGGTTTAGGTGTTTTAGAATTTTTTAGGATTTTAAGGGTTTTAGATTTAGGGTACAGGGTTTAAGGTTTTAAGGTTTTTTTTTAGGGTTTTAGGCTTTAGGGTTTTTTAGGATTTTTAGGGTTAAGGGTTTTAGGGTTTAGGATATTTAAATTCGAATTACCAGTACTAGAAGAACTAGATAGCACCCCTTTAAAAGATTTAGGAAAAGATTTCCTAATCACACCGTTAGGGTTAGATTCCGAACTCACAGAATTATTCAGAATTTTACCAGAATCCAAGTTCGAAGACTAAAGATTATCCATCTCCCTCTCAGACTTTCCTAAAGGATCAGAATTCTCAAAGATCGCAGAAGGATCTTGATTGCAATCAATTTCCATCAAACCCTAGGCGGGTTTCCTCCAAAAAGTTCCAGCAAAAATAACAAACAAACGGTAAAAAAGCACTACAGGAAAAATAGCTATTACCGGCAGACAAAATCCGACGGTAAAGTAAAAAATGGGACGGAAATAATCAGTTTCTGGCGGATTACCGGTGGAAATATCTCCAACGATAAAACGCGTGTCAAAAAAAACATTCCATCACATTTTTTCTGCCGGAAGCATTTCCGGCGGATGTTCCGGCGGAGAACCGGCTGATATATTTGACAAACCGATGCCTTTTCTATGTCATTGTTCCGGCGTAATAACCGCCGAAAATACCGGCGAAAACTATCGGCGAACTATCCGTCTGAACTTACCATCGGAACTTACCGTCGAACTATACGTCGGAAGTTCCGTCGCATATGCTGACAGAAATTTCATCACATCGTATTTCCGGTAAAGTTACCGGCGGATAATCCGCCGTAAACTTGTAGCAGAAAAAAAAATACCTTCCTCACTTTGAAAAGTGATTTCCACAATTATACCTACATACAAAAAATTACAACACCATATATATTCCACAAAATCAACAATTACACAAACCAGAAGAGCATCAACCGGATAAGAAATAATTAAACATGTATAAATAAACATATATAATAAAATTGTCATAAACAAATAACTAAACATGTTCAAACAGTAAATAGATAAATTTATCCAAAAAACACATAAAAATATATATCCACATCAGTTAAATAGATTAATAATGTCTACTCTGATTCAGTTTTATCCTCAGGTGATGATGTACTTCTACCACTACTCATCTGCTCCCTCATCTTTCTCATTTCTTCTAATATTTGAGCTTGCTGCTACTGTATCTGCATCTGCTGCTGCTGCATTTGCATCTACCAATCAGCTTGGGCTTTTCATACCTATTCTAGCTCGGCTGTGAGGGCAGCTATCTGTTGGGTATATAAAGATTCCTGGGTACTAGATAAAAAACTACCCCCACTAGATGACTGCCCTTCATATGCATAAGCCTGCGAGCCTAACCCATATACTCTGTCATGCTGCATTCTTCCTACCGCTTGCGACCAAGTGCGGTAGTCAGAATAGTCTGTTGATCCAGTAGAAGAGCCTTCACCTGCTGCAGCCTGACACTCTCGAAGCCGTGTATACTCCTCCTATGAAAGTTAATAAAAAGTTATGCTATTTACACATAATATCACCAAAATTAACTTATATACTTACATTGGCTCTTCTAGCACGCTTGTCAACACATTGCTGGTCCTCCTGCCGCTTGTGGGTATGATTATGTAATTCAACAGAAGTCGGTTCTCTACCCACCACCTTTTTCTATAATAGACATATATTAGTATTCTAATTAAAGTAAATTATTAAAAGATTTTAAAATTTCATACCAAACATCTTCTGTGCTCAGTATGAGGAACATAACCTTTTGTATGAAGGGAACTTCCCAAGCCCCCAACATCAGAAGCTCTATTCTGTCTATTTTGATCTCTTCTTCTGGTATAATCTGGGCTTCCCCAAGCACTGCTCAACTCTGCCCATACACCCTCACCAATCCAGAGAGGTCGCTGGCCTGACTTTCTAATATCAGTAAACATGCCTCGCATACGAGTCTAGCCACGCTTCTCAAAGTTCTTTCTGATTTTATCATTATGTTGGGGAAGCCAACAAAAATCTTTCTTCAATTAAACACATATAATAAAGAATAAATAATTTGTTTAGCTTATATATATTAGATATAATAAAAACAAATTATAAAATAACATACCTCAAACTCTCTAAACCATATGTCCCGTACTTCTTTTGGGACTTTCTTCCAATAAATATAAGGAGCATAGTATCTGCTCCGTATTATGTCCCAGATTTTATGCGTAGGATCTTTTGACGGATGAAACCTAAAAGCATTATGTTAGTCAAAAAAACTAATTCAATTCTATTTACATGACTGAAATAAAATTAGTACTTACGTGTCACCGTCAGGTTCAATCAACATACGACCCTGTGTTGCCTGCTCTGCTGTAGCTGGGTAGGAAGGTCCAGTTGTAGCGGGCTGAGGTGGTGCTGTAGCGGGCTGAGGTGGTGGTGGGACATATGTCGGATATGGAGGATGTGCATCATGATAAGGTGGGGGTGGGTAATAGGGGTAGAAAGGAGTGGTCTGTGTAAGGTCTGGTCAAGGTAAGTGTGGGTCTGGTGAGTAGAACTGTGGGCTACTAGCTGCAGGAGTAGGTATAGGCGGGCTAGGCTGACTCTGAGTAGCTGGCTGAGATGAAGAGGTGCCCTTAGTACGTGCAGGCCTACTAACAATAACCTTTTTGCTGCGCCTACCAAATATATTCTGGATCAGTCCTCTCTGACGGTCATCTCCTGAAGCCATCTGTACAAATATTGAAAAATATTAATAACAGACATTATAAAAAAAATGTATAAAATATCGTAGGAATTAAATAAATGCAAGTACAAAAAACTTTTAAATATAAAATAACACAATAAATAAGTAAATAGAAATACAAAAAATTTAATTTTAGTCCAAATTTTTTTACCTTATGTTGATTCACTTTCATATGATGAAACTTCTGTACCACTGTTAGACTCGTCATGAATGTCCTCTATGTTTAAATCCACTTCCTCTAACTGCAACTCACTCTCAGTAGTTGTAATTTGATCGTCCACATCGTTAAAAACAACTTGTATGTTTGACATAAACTCTTCTTGATGTGCTGATGGTATTGAAGTAGTCTTTTCAATAACTCCCCTGGGTTTGGTCTTCATAACTACGAGCCAATATTTTTTGCCTCATACTCTACTCGGGTAGTTAGCAAAATAGACTTGGTGCGCCTGACTAGCAATGATGAATGGGTCATACTTTGAATATTTTCTACCCCTTTTGACTTCTGTTATACCATACAATGGATGTATTCTTGTACCTTTATTTTTTATTGGATCAAACCACTCACAATTGAATAGATACACATTATTCCCAACACCAGGATATTCCAACTGTAATATTTCTTCTAATACCCTGTAATACTCAGACTCATCACCTGTATGGGTATTCCCTCTAACACATACACCAGAATTATCTGTTTTTCTATCTTCACACCAATATTTGGTTTGGAATTTATAACCATTAACTAAGAAATTTTGATAACACTTTATCGCTCTATTTGGTCCCCAAGATAGATCAAGTAGTCCATGATATTGCAAATTACTACCTTCAGTGTGGACCTAGTTATTAGATAAAGTATGTCATTAGTATGCTTAATAACTAAATAAAGATATATTAATTGAAATCAATTGTCAAAATATGTGCCGCATTTTTAAACCAAATAGGAAAATTTGTTTCCACTATCTTCTGGACTTCTACTTGTTCTGTTGTATTCAATCCATCAATGAAACTCCTGTAAACATTAAGATTTAGATTGAATGAAAGTGTGAGTAACAAATTTATGAGCAAGCTTATTCAAACTTACTCGAGATATGACTCAACTTCATCACAGTTAAGCAAGACATATATAGTGGCAACTCGCATCTCTTTATCAGTCAAATAACGCATTGTACTAGAGCCTACGGGTTCACCACTGCCATTGAATACAGATAAATTTAAGGATTGACCCACTTTTTCAGGTGCAGTACTCTGACTTGATTGTGACCTTGTTTCAAAGTAATACGAGCAGAACTGAGTTGTCTCGTATATTAAATATGCTTCACATATTGAGCCTTCAGGATGCGCTTTGTTCTTAGCAGTCTTCTTAAGTTTATTTAAGTATCTCTCTAAAGGATACATCCACTGATACTGTACCGGCAGATGCTCCATAGAGTCAAAGAAAGCTGGAGAAAATATCTTTTTAAGTTTAAACAGAATAAACGGGATATGCTGCTCCATAAGAATCAGTTGCTCTATATTTAATTTTGAAGAGCATAAATTTTTGAAGAAGATACTCAGCTCGATCAAGGGCTTCAAAATTTAATCCGGCAGATAACTAAAGGCAGTTGGCAACAGATATTGCATGAAGATATGACAGTCATGACTCTTCATACTAAATAATCTCCCAGTTCTAATATCAACACATCTGCTTAGATTTGAAGAATATCCATCAGGTACACGTAAACTCTTCATCCATTTACAAACAGCACGCCTCTGCTCTAAAGTTAAAGTGAATGGAGCTTTTGGTTTGAAATATTTTCCACTTCTACCATCCCTCAATTCTAATACTTTTCTCCTACAAATCTCCTTTAAGTCCATCCTTGCTTTTATATTATCTTTGGATTTATCTTTGATATCCATAACTGTATTGATATATTATCAAAGACGTTTTTCTCTATATATATCACATCTAAGTTATGTCTGATCAAGTTTGTCCTCCAATATGGTAATGTCCAAAAAATACTTTTCTTAGTCCAATTGTGGTTGACACCATATCCTGGCAATTTGTAATCAGCTAATGATGGAGATTCCACTACTATGGGGCTAGAGCTGACCCTTTCAAATATTTTTTCACTAGTTAATCTAGGAGGAGGAAGCGATATTACCGTTTTATTCTTGAAAAAACTATCGTTATTTCTCCTGAAAGGATGATCTGTAGGTAAGAACATGCGATGACAGTCAAACTACGTGTTCTTCCCTCCTGTGAGATATGTTCTTTATGCCATCTCATATGTTCAGCAAATCTCATTGATGCATATAATCGTTGCAGTCTAGGAATTATGGATAAGTAAAATAACCTGCTGGCTACTACATCCTTCAGCTTTCTTTTCGTGATAGATTTTGGTTTATATCTCGGTGCGTTGCAATGATGGCATGCAATCTCTGATTAGAAATCTTTATAGAATAACATGCAACCTTTGACACAATAATCTATCTTTTTGTATGTCAAACCAAGCTTCAAAACCAAGTTCTTAGTACGATATAAATCTGTGGGAATTATGTTATATGCTGGATTAGTTTCTTTAAGTAGTCCAATAAATTGATTAAAATAATCAAGGGCTATATTATATTCTGCCTTGATACTTAACATCTTAAGAGCAACGGATAACTCTGAGTGAGTGGTGCAACCTGTCCATATTGGTTGTTGGGAAGCATGCAATAAATCATAAAAATTTTGTGCTTCTTTATTAGGTGACTCTTTTGTGTATTGTTCAAATTGTGCTCCACTTGCATCATAAATTAAGTCCTGAAGATTAGGTATGATATGCTCTTCATCATCTCTAGTAGCACTTATCAATGGGCAGCATCGAGAATCCAAATGTGGTTCATACTCACCATGAGAAGTCCAATACCAGTAATCTGGCATGAAACCTCGACGATATAGATCAACAGTTACGTCATCTGGGCTAAGGTGCACCTGATTTTTATGTTTAGAACATGGGCAATGAAACTTCCCAGCTGAGATGAAGCTGGGTAGTTGAGAAGCTGTCTGAATAAAAATATGCACCCCTCTAATGAACTCATCAGTTAATGTCTTACATCCTTACGCCAATCGATTATACATGCAACATATTTGAGTTCTGATATCCATAATATATAGCCTACATATAATATTAACAATAAGGATATAAGTTACGATTACTTGCCAAAATTGTTACATACTACCATTGATAAAAAAGATAGCAAGGTAGGCCTATCTAGGTTTGATGGAGAAATATAGAGAGAATAAAGATGATCTACATTTGATATTTATTGATTTAGAAAAATAAAGATGATCTACATTTAATACTAAGGGTACAACCACTCATCCACCTGAGCATCCTCATTTCGTCAATGCTTAACTTTCTTATTAATGACTTGATCATCCAATGTGATAATCCCCTCACTAGCTCTATTACGACTAAAATTGCACTCCATATATTCTGTTTTAGATCTACTCAAGCGAAAACCTTTAGACTCTAAGGTTGACCTCCATAATTCAAGTTTACCTTCAACTCCATCTCTAGTCTTATCAATTAGAAGAATATCATCAGCAAAAAGCCTACACCAAGGTACATCCTCTTGCAAATGTCTAGTGAGAACATCCATGAACTAAAGTAAGAAGATATAGGCTTAAGGTTGATCCTTGATGTAATCCAACCAAAGTTGGAAAAAACTTGGTTAAAGCACGTTTTGTTTGAACACAAGTAATAGCTCCTGCATACATATTTTTAATGATTTGAATATAAGCATTATTAACTCCTTTCTTTTCAAGAACTCTCCATAGCACTTCTCTTGGAACTTTATCATATGCTTTCTCTAAATCAATAAATATCATATGTAGATCCTCTTTATTCTCTATATACTTTTTCATCAAACCTCCTAAATAAATGTATGGCTTCCATAGTAGACCTATCTGGAATTAATCCAAATTAATTTTGAGAAACATTACCATCACACCACAACCTACGCTCCATAACTCACTCCCACAGTTTTAGAGTATGACACATTAACTTAGTTCCTCTATAATTCGCACAATCTTGTGCATCACATTTATTCCTAAAAATAGGAATTAACGCACTCAATTTACTCAAATGAAAGCTTTTAGACTCTAAGGTTGGCCTACATAAATCAAGTTTAGCTTCAACTCCCTCTCTAGTCTTATCAACAAGAAGAATATCATCAGTAAAAAGCATACACCAATGTACATCCTCTTGTAAATGTCTAGTGAGAACATCCATGACTAAATCCAACAAAAAAAAAGAAATGCGAAAGGGACAAAGTTACCTAAACAGCAAGCAAGCTCCCGGCGCGGCCAACGCCAACGGAGCGAAGTCGAACTGCGTCCAAGAATAAAACTTCGTCAAATTACGGCGAACTGGCCGGAGGAAATGGAGCGTGCGGAAGGGAGAAAGTTACCTACACAGCCACGGGTGCGCGTTGTCGACGGAGAATCTCGATCGAGCGAGCGGAAGAGGGAGGGAGGTCATCGACGGAATTCGAGGGCAAGGTCGTCGTCGAACGAGCTCGATCGAGGGAGGGAGGGACGTTGTGGATGGAGATCGAGGGTTGGCGGACGTCGTCGGTAGCGGTGACCTAAACAGAATGAGCTGAAGTCGAGGGCACGGGGTCGATATATTGAAATTACCGACGTAATTTCAGGCGAAAAATACGGCATAAGTATTACCGGCGGATACTCCACCAGTAATACTTCGTCGGATTTTAATTAACCGGTGGTAAATTCGTCGGAATATCCGCCGGATATTACCGGCAGAATATGCGTCGGTATATTGAAAACACTGGTGAAATTCAGGCGGTTTCGTCGACGGAAACTTACCGACGGTTGTTCCGCCGGAAAATACGCCGTAAAATTACCGTCGGGGCAATCCGCCGGAAATTTCATCGTTGATTCCGGCGTAAATATGTCCGTCGGAAATTCCGCCGGTATTTCATTATTTTCCTGTAGTGAAGATACATAGGGGAAGAAATGCCAAGAATTAACCAGATGAAGAGAAGATCCCGTAAAACTGTTAAGAAAATCTATTCAAGAACAAAATCACCTTTAAATCACTTGGAGATGAGAGCACCGTGACGTGAGGAGGTTTTTCAGGTTTAGGTTTAGGTTTAGGTTTAGGGTTTAGGTTTAGTTAGTTTATTAGTTTATTTTGTTTAGTTTAGTTATTTATTAGTTTAGTTTTATTATTTATTATTAGTTAGTTAGTTTTATTTTAGTTTATTATTATTATTATTTATTTAGTTTAGTTCAGTTATTATTATTTTATTTATTTTAGTTTTTATATTATTATTATTATTAGTTTTATTTATTTATTATTATTTATTATGATTATTTATTATTAGTTTATTATTATTTATTATTTTGTTTAGTTATTTATTAGTTTAGTTATCATAATTATTAGTTATTTATTATTTATTATTTATTAGTTTTAGTTATTATTATTATTATTAGTTTATTTGTTTAGTTTAGTTAGTTTATTATTTAGTTTTATTAGTTATTTATTATATGTTATTATTATTAGTTTATTAGTTTAGTTTAGTTTAGTTTATTAGTTTTATTAGTTTATTTAGTTATTATTTAATTATTATTATTTTTTATTTATTTATATTATTAGTTATTAATTTATTTATTTATTAGTTTATTTATTTATTTAGTTTAGTTTTATTATTTATTTATTTTATTATTTTTAGTTAGTTATTAGTTTAGTTTAGGTTTAGTTATTATTAGTTATTAGTTTATTTTAGTTTAGTTTTACTATTATTATTAGTTTCATTAGTTTAGTTTTATTTTATTATTAGTTTATTATTTATTTATTATTAAGTTTAGTTTTAGTTCTAGTTTTAGTTTATTATTTAGTTTTATTACTTTTATTAGTTTATTATTTTAGTTTATTTTTATTATTTTTATTAGTTTATTATATATTAGTTATTTATTTATTTTAGTTTTATTATTATTATTAGTTTATTTTTAGTTTTAATTTATTATTAATTATTAATTATTTTTATTTTTATTAGTTATTTATTATTATTATTATTATTATTTTGAGTTTATTATTATTATTATTATTTTATTTTATTATTATTATAAGTTTATTAGTTACTATTTATTAGTTTAGTTTAGTTATTTATTATTATAAGTATTTATTAGTTTATTATTTATTATTAGTTATTAGTTTAGTTTATTAGTTTAGTTTAAGTATTTAGTTTATTTTAGTTATTAGTTTTAGTTTATTTATTTATTAGTTTTTAGTTAATATTAGATTATTTTATTTATTTATTAGTTTAGTTTTATTAGTTATTTATTAGTTTAGTTATTATTAGTTTATTTTATTAGTTTTAGTTTACTAGTTTATTTATTATTAGTTTATTTTAGTTTTATTATTTATGTATTAGTTTTATTAGTTTAGCTTAGTTATTTATTATAATTTATTATTTATTTAGTTTAGTTTTAATTATTTTAGTTTTAGTTTATTGTTAGGGTTTAGGGTTTAAGGTTTAGGGTTTAGGGTTTTAGGGTTTAGGGTTTTTGGTGTTTAGGGTTTAGGGTTTAGGTGTTGCAAATCTAGTTTTGATGATGACAAACATGTTTCTATTATATTTTACTTGGCTAACCCATTTCAGGTACAAAAGATCAAGAGCAACTCCAGCCAACTCAAGATCGGGTCCAAGTGTGTCTAAATGCACTATTTTCCTTTTCTTGAGTCAATTATAACGTAACTGATCCCCTAGCTAAGTAACCTTAAACACACACACTCAGGGGGAGAGCTTGAGTGAATTATAATTTCTGTACAATTTTTTGTTCAGATCGTCCTAGACGATATTCACGTCGTCCTAGACGATCAAGTAAAATAAAAACCCTAATTAGGGCAACCAAGTTAAGTCTGTCTGATTAAGCTGATCGTCCTGGATGATCATTACATCGTGTGGGACGATAGGCTCAAATCAGAAATTCTCAGCCGCCAGATCAAGTTGGGCAAGTTTTTATTTTAAGATATTTGGTCTGATCATCCCGGACGATACGTGTATCATCCTACATGATCCAGTACAATCATGCCTAAATTAGTATGGTAATTAAGGAAAGTAATTAATATTTAATTGATACGATCATATCGTCCGGGATGATCATGATCGTCTAATGTGTTTCAGCTGTACGTCCAGAGCGGTGCTCATGATGATTTTGGTACTTTTTGAACTAATCGTACAGGACGATACTCTTATCATCCTTGACGATCAAGTCATTTTTAGGTCATCCAGCACAAGTTTCTCTTTACGACTAGAGTGATCTTCTGGATGAAATTCCTGAATTTGTACTAATCGTCCCGGATGATCGCAGAATCGTACAGGACGATATGAACAACTTTTTCCACTGATTGTCAAGAAGAGCCAGATCGTCTAGGTTGAAACAACTGATTTTGAACTGATCGTACAGGATGATATATCGATCATCCTGGATGATCTAAGCCGACCAATTGAGATTTAGGGCAAACTTTGACCCCTCCCATAAAAGATCTTTTTCTTTCAACAAGAAAAATCTTTTGCCACTTTCCTTTACAGAGAAACCCTAGAGAGAGAGAGAGTTTTGGGGAGAGAGAGAGGATCTTGTGAGGGGGAGTTTATGAGGGATTCACAAAGGTTGCTCTAAGCAAAGATCAGAGTCGTCCTCTCTGTTCATCGTCTCTGTTCTCGTCGGTGTTCTTTGTGGGAGGATCATTCGTAAGAAGATCCGGGTTCTCTTCCCGCTTTAGGAGGAAGCGAAAGGAGGTCAGGTTCTCTGTCTGCTTCAAGAGGAAGCGAAAGGAGTCCGGGGTACTCTGCCTGCTTCAGCAGGAAGTGAAAGGAGGTCAGGTTCTCTACCTGCTTCAGGAGGAAGCGAAAGGAGTCCGGGGTTCTCTGCCCGCTTCAGGAGAAAGCGAAAGGAGGTCAGGTTCTCTCCCTGCTTCAGGAGGAAATGAAAAGAGGTTAGGCTCTCTGCCTCACCGTGTCGGTGAAAAGGAGTTTTTGTATAGGCTTATCCGCCTTGCTTTAACGCAATACGCGGAGGGGAGGCTCCGGGGAGTGAACGTAGGTCAAGTTGACCAAACCACTATAAAAATTTGGTGTGTTCTTTCTGATTACTTTCTACACTTTAGTTTTCTGTGATTATCTGCTTGGGTGAAATTTGTGTTTGATCTTTTCGTTTGTGTATTTTACTTATTTTCACTACAAATCATTGAAAAGATTTTTACTATCGCTCTTAAATTTTTAAATAACCAATTCACCCCCCCCTCTTTGTTAGCCTCGGGACTAGTTCATCAGGGCTTAACATCCCTATCGAACTTTCAAGTGGTATCAGAGAAGGATTCATAAAATCTAGTTTTGAAAAACTTTTGAATTTGATCCATGGCTAACTTTGGTAATTGTAATACTGCTGAAGGTTATTCAATTACATGACCACCATTATTTGATAATATTCCTTTTAATTTTTGGAAAACTCGTATGTCCACTTTTCTTCAATCAATTGATTATCGTATGTGGATGCTTGTTAAGGATGGCTACGAGCCGCCTTTTAGAATGATTAACAATGTTAAAACTGAACTGCCATTTACTGATTGGACTTTTGATGATTATGACTTAGCATAATTAAATGCCAAATGTTTGAACTTCTTTTTTTGTGCTTTAAAATCTAAAGATTACATGCGTGTCTCTACTTGTACGACTGGTAAAGAGATTTGGGATAGATTGTGCATCACTTATGAGGGTACAACTGAAGTCAAACAATCTAGGTTAAACATATTGCTTAATGAATATGAACTTTTTTACATGAAACCTACTGAATCCATTTTTGAAATGTATACAAGGTTCACCCAAATTCTCACCTCTCTGCATGACTTAGGTAGAGAACTTACAAATTATGAAAGAGTGAACAAAATTCTTAGATGTTTACCTTCTTCATATGATTCTAAGATAATTGTAATCACTAAATCTAAAGATTTGAATACTTACTCTATTAATAGCTTACTTGGATCACTCATTGCTTACGATCAAGGGGTGAACCAAAGACAGCTTGATGCAGGTGAGAAGAAAAGGAGAAAATAGTGGCACTGAAGGCCAACGAGAGTGATACTAATTCTTTCGGGTCTGATAGTGATGACGTTGCCTTGATCACTAGGCAATTCAAAAGCTTTCTAAGGAAGAAACACAAGAACTTTTAGAAGTGGAACAAGGGTAAGTCCAACAAAAATTTTAAGGGTTCGTCTGATACTGTCTGTTTTGAATACAGGAAGCCTGGACACATTAAGGATGATTGTCTTACACTTAAAGCTCACCCAAGTAAGGAGAAGGGTGAGGAGAAATACAAGATCAGGAAGGACAAGAAGCGGATTTAGAATGTGTTCTGGGTAGATTCTGCATCCGACTCCTCTGAGACTGAAGCTGTAAAGGAGGAAACAAACTTGTGTCTGATGGCTGATACTCATCCTAGTTAGTCTGACAAGGAAGAGGTATGTGAGCTTACTTACGATTAGTTACTTGAAATATTAAAAAGAATTCATGCATCGTACATGAAGATTAAGAAAACTCATGCTAGCCTGAAACTAAAATTTCTGAACTTACACAAAAAGCATGAAATTTTGATTAAAGATCACTCTATTAAAGATTGCAATCACATGTCTTTACTTGATGATTTTGATGAATTGAACAAAAAATATTCTGATCTGACTACTGAGCATGATTTACTAAAAACCACGCATGTTGATTTAGAGAAAGCTTTCAAAGAACTAGACAATCTAGCATGTGAAGTGGAGAGTAGTAATGGTGCTTTGAAATTTGAAATTGCAAGTTTAAATAACTAAAATGAATTTTTGAAAGTTAAGATCAGTGCTTTTGAGAAACATAAAACACCTCCTACGTTTGCACAGTTTTATGCACTTCCACCTATTATAGAATCTGGTTCAAAATAATCAAAGCATATTTCATATAAACCTAGGAAGAGGCACTATCACCCACGTAGAATAGTTAACCCTTTTCCTGATGTTAGATGTTTTTCGTGTGACATGTTAGGACATATTTCCCTTACCTGCACTATTTATTATAGTACATATTGGGTGTGGAGGCCCAAATTACCTGTTTCATAGCACCGCACACATGCATTGCATTCTTCTTTTCATAAGAAGGAACTCAAACCTGTTTGGGTTCCTAAAACTGACATTTGATGATTTTGTAGGTGTGCTCTCACACAAGACCTCATGAGAGAATGTGGTACCTGGAGAGCGGATGCTCAAGACAAATAATTGGAGATGCAAATAAGTTCATTTTGTTGGAGGCCAGGAATGGAGGCAAGGTTACACTTGGAGATAACACCACCAAGAAGGTGGTAGGTTCAGGTATAATTGATGATTCAAACTTGTAGATGGACTGAAACACAACCTGCTGAGCATCAGTCAACTATATGACAAAGGATACAGCATCAAATTCCTACCCACTTGCTGCATTTTAAGCTTAAGTGACAAAGTTATTTTGTAGGGACAAAGGATCAACAATTTCTATAAGCTGGATGTAAGTTGCATTAAAGATGAAAATTCAATTTGCTTAAAAATTGTTGCTGATGAGTCTTGGTTGTGGCATAGGAGATTGTGTCATGTCAGTATGAAAACCCTTAGGAGAGTCACCCAAAAGGACTTAATTAGATGTTTCCTAAAGCTTAAGTTCACTAAGGACCACCTGTGTGATTCGTGTCAGCTAGAGAAGCAAGTCTAGTCCTCCTTTCACTCTGTTAGGGACATTAGCACCTCTAGACCTTTAGAAGTCCTTCACATGGACCTTTTTGGACCCATTAGCACTGCCAGCTTAGGGGGAAAAGTCTATGGGTTTGTAATTATTGATGACTACTCGAGGTTCACTTGGATTAAGTTTCTGTCACATAAATCTGAGTCATTTGATGAATTTAAGTCCTTCTCCACTTGGATTCAGAGGAAGTTAGGTTGTGAGATTTTGACTATTCATAATGATCGTGGTGGAGAGTTTAAAAATATAATGTTTGGAAGTTTCTATGAGGAGAAAGGGATTAGTCATAATTTTTCAGCTCCTAGGACCCCTAAGCAGAACGGGATAGCTGAAAGGAAGAACATGACCTTAGTGGAAGCCGCTAGAGCCATGCTTGCTGAGTATTCACTTCCAAAATACTTTTGGGCTGAAGCGGTGAACACTGCCTGTTATGTGTTGAATAGGGTGAGTATAAGATCAAATCTGAATAAGACACCTTATGAGATCATTAAGGGTAGAACTCCAAACCTGTCCCACCTCCATGTCTTTGGCTGTAAGGTTTTCATTCTGAACAACGGGAACTCATCCTTAGGAAAGTTTAACCCCAAATCTGATGAAGGAGTGTTCTTAGGCTATTCTAGTGTTGGGAAATCCTTTAGGGTGTTCAATAAGTGGACTTTGGTGGTGGAAGAGACAACTAATATAGTGTTTGATAAATTTGATCCTAAGGTGACTGGAGTTGAGGAAGAAGAAGAGGTAGAGGAGATTAACCAAGGGGTTGAAAATGCAAATCTGGAGGAAAGGGTAGAACCTCAAACCACATTGCCTAGAGATTGGAGATATTCTTTGAGTAATCCTAAAGAACTAATCTTAGGAGACCCTTCTAAAGGTGTTAGGACTAGGCATGGACTTTGGAAGGAAGTAAACCACTCTGCCTTTATCTTAATGATTGAACCCAACAACATCAATCAAGCCCTTTCTGATGAGTTTTATATCATAGCTATGCAAGAAGAATTGAATCATTTTGTAAGGAATGATATTTGGGAGTTAGTAGAAAGACCTAGAAATCAAAGTACAGTGGGAACCAAGTGGCTCTTTAAGAATAAGATGAATGATTCTGGTGTGGTGGTTAGAAATAAGGCAAGATTGGTGGCTAAGGGGTATAATCAGATTGAAGGGATTGATTTTGAGGAGACCTTTACCCTTGTAGCTAGATTGGAAGCCATCAGAGTGCTACTAGCCTTTGCCTATTATAAGGGATTTAAGCAATTTCAAATGGATGTCAAGTCTGCCTTTTTAAATGGAGTAATAATATAGGATGTTTTTGTAGAACAACCCCCAGGTTTTGAGAGTTCCCAATATCCAAATTATGTTTACAAATTAAAAAAGGCCTTATATGGATTGAAATAGGCACTCAGAGCTTGGTGTGAGAGGCTTAGCACATTCCTGTTAGAAAGAGAGTTTGTTAAGGGGAGTGTAGACACCACCCTTTTTCTGAGGAGAATAGGAGATGACATACTCATTGTCTAGATCTATGTTGATAATATAATTTTTGGATCTTCTGATAAATATTTATGTGATGAGTTTTCTTAAATAATGAGTAAGGAGTTTGAGATGAGTATGATGGGAGAATTATCCTACTTTTTGAGATTTAGCATAAGGCAAATAGATGATGGAACCTTTCTTAATCAATCTAAATACACTAAGAATATTTCGAAGAAATATGAAATGGACAAAGCTAAGCCAATCAACACTCCCATGAGCTCCTCTATTCAGTTAGATAAGGATTCTAGTGGAAAATCTATTGATCACAAGAAGTATAAAGGAATTATTAGATCACTGCTTTACCTGACTGCTAGCCGACCTGATATCATGTTTAGTGTTTATCTTTGTGCTAAGTTTCAGGCTGATCCTAAAGAGTCCCACCTGACTACTGTTAAAAGAATTCTCAGATATCTTTTAGGAATCCCAAACCTAGGAATCTGGTACCCTAGGCACATCACCTCTTTTGAGATTATTGGATATGTTGATTCTAACTTTGCAGGGTGTAGGGTGGATAGAAAGAGCACTTCTGGAACTTATCAATTCATAGGACAGTCTTTAGTCTCCTGGTCTAGTAGAAAATAGAACTCAGTTGTACTTTCCACTACTGAAGCTGAGTATATTGCCTTAGGAAGTTGTGTGGCCTAAGTTCTTTGGTTGAAGCAACAAGTCTTAGATTTAGGATTACACATAGGCATAATTTCTCTTCTGTGTGATAATACTAGTGCCATCTCTATCTCTAAGAATCCAAACCAATATTCTCGATCCAAACACATTGATATAAGGCATCACTTCATTTGGGACCATGTTACAAAAGGGGACATTGAGCTACATCACGTAGCAACTAAAAATCAGCTGGCTGACATATTTACTAAACCACTGGCCTTTGACTCATTCAGCATTTTGAGGACCAGATTAGGAGTGATTGATATAAATACTTGATTATGATGAATACTAATTTCTGATTTACCCTTTTTTTATTTTTTTTTTATGTTTCTGTTAGTTAGCTATTTGATTTGATTATCTGTATTATGTTAATTTTTATTTTTCTGCTGATTTTTATTTTAGCCTAGGTGTCAGTTTGATTTGAGTATTTATTTTAAGGTGATTTTTTACCTATTTTTATTTACTGGTTCATCTCTTTTATTTACTTTTTTATGCTTTTCAAAATCTGATCACAGCTCGCTACTTCTGATAAACTGGATTTCGGACTGAGAGTTTTACCTTATTTTTATTTGGAAGCTGGTAAGCAGTGATTGATTCCACTGGATCTGTTAAAGGGAAGAAACATTGATGATTATTTCTCTTCCTCTAACTCCTTTACTGGTGTATTATTTCTTTTGGATATATATCCTCTTCAAAATTAAAATATTAGTTTTTAAAATAGAGATTTATTTTATCTTCCTAAAGTAATCTACCTCATATGAATAGTATTTTCAAAGTCTTGAGTCATTATTATGATTTTCTAAACCAAGTTATTGCACTTATTACATGACGTATGGCTTTTGTTTTGTGAATTACTCTTCCTTATTGTGGAGAGCGTCTCATATGTCTGGAAGGTAATTTTACAACTGAGATCCTTTAATGAGTTTGAGAGGGAGAAAGCTTACAAAAGATGCGCAGTGCACCAAACAAATTGAAAAAGAAGAACAAAATGAGCCCAAAGCTGAAAAGATTTGAAATGTTACCAAACTAAAAGATACACAAAGTGTATCAAAAATCAAAAGATGCGCAAAGCACAAAACAAATTGAGAAAGAGGCACAAAATAAGCCTAAACCAAGCTTTCTTCCCTTTTAGATCGTTAAATGTCTTAGAAAAATTCGTGCGCCACTTAATATTTTCAAAAGCTTGAGTTTGAAAATCCTGATTTATGATTTATTACTTTGTAACACTATTATCTCAGCTACTTTTCTGGAACGAGGCTTGAAAGAATCTCTTTTCGAATCTAATTTCTTTTCTTCTGAATTGGATTTTTATTTTGAAAGAGATTTACATCTATAAGGTGCCCGAGGTGAGAGTTACGAAAGTCAATTTTTCCAACTTTTTCTGGATTTCAGCGCTGTCAATCATCTTCTTATTGGTTTTTGGATTTAAAATGAAGGAAAAATTCTGATTTACTGGAGCAGATTGATCCAAAAAGAAATCATTATTTTTTGTGTTCTCATTTTGAGTTCTATATCCTTTAGTTTTGTTTTTTCATTTTAATGTTTGTGTTTTTGGGATCCCTGTACTTTCATCTCCATCCTCCATCTTTTTCTTACTTTCTTCACATTATCCCTGATGATCCATACTTCATCCTGGACGATCTTCTTCATCCTGGATGATCCATCAATCATCCTGGATGATCCATTCAAATCATCCCCACCCTGATCATATTGCTGAGTACACCAATTATTGGTGATCACACTGGACGATACTTACATTATCCTGGACGATATGATCCATATTTTCCTAATCTGATCGAACGGCTGCCTCTACAGAAATTATTACTCATCATCCTGGATGATACACCTAATCGTCCTGGATGATCCATGTGTCAGAAGGTGGACGATTCAAATTTGGCCCGTCCAACACACTTATTGCACATCATCCTGGATGATCCACCTAATCGTCCGGATTGACTCCTCGGGACGATCGTCTGTGTCTAATCATTCTGGATTATCCGACCACCTTTTTGGCCAATCGTCCTGGCCGTCATAAATGCTCATATCGTCTAGGATGATCTCGCGATTGTACGGGACGATCCAACTGATTTCTATTTAAACCGCCAATTTCTTCAGTTTTTTCCACACATCTCCTCTCTCCCTCACTTGTTCTTTCTAATGGCTGGCGGGAAGCATTCTAGGTAAAAGGGTGTGAGCTCCTCGCGGGGGAATGTTCATCCCCACTTTCCCAATGTAGCCGATCAGGCTGCCTACGAGCGCTATCTTGAGGTGGGGATCACACAGTCAAAAATAGTAAACCCCCATACCCTTACCTATCCTGTCCTCGATCTTTTTGCGCGCACCTCCCTCCTTTCATCCTTACCCTCACCTTTCCATTCAACCTTGAACTTCTCCAAGTATTCTTCGCCAATCTTCACATCTCTGCTGATTATTCCACCCTCCGCTCTAATGTGAATCAACATCCTGTAGAACTCACTGCCCAGGACTTTCATAATATCCTTCAGCTCTCTGTGACTAGCGATAAAATCTACACTCTTATTACTAATCCTGACTATGATTGGAGTGTCGCCAATCACTTTCTTCGAAATATGCATGCACCCTACCACGACAATGCTTACACTTCTCTTCTTAAGGATGCATAGACCATTCAGCATGTTCTTTGTTCCTCCATTATCCCAAAGGCGGGGGATCCTATTAACATCACCCCATTACTATCTCTGACCACATATTACATCTTGGCCCACCGGGACTTCAATGCCACTGACCTTCTTATCAGATACATCGAGCACCTCACCACTATTAGGGATCCGGGTCATAGACGTCGTCCCAATCTAGCTTTAAGACATATCATTGTATATGCCTTGGAAACTAAATATCATTCCATGTACTCCACAGCACCTGACTACATCTGAAGCCCGCCCTAGATGTTGAGGAGGAAGAGGAAGAAGCTATTCCCATTCCATCAGCACCAGATGCACCTGCTCCCCTTCACATTGCTTCTCCTTTTAACCATCTGGTGCAACGGTTCGACCAGTGGGAGGCCCGCTTCAATTCCTATGTTGCTGCCCAAGAGCAGCAGCACGCAGAGGATCTACAGCGCTTTCCTAACTATGCTGCTTAGCAGCAACAGCAGCACGACCAGGATATTGCCTGGATTGGAGCCCACTTCACCGCCATTCACAGTTACTTTATACCACCACAGCCACCTCCTCCTTCTGATCACGATCCGCCTCTGTTTTAGTTTTGTATTTTGTACTATTTTTTTCAACTTTTTCAATTTTTTTGTTTCTTCTCCTCCTTTTTATGATGTCAAAAGGGGGAGTCAATTGTAGTAGTTTTTATTCTTGATTTTAGTTGTAGTAGTTTTTGTTCTTGTCTTGTATTGGTTACTTCATGTGTAGTTGTGTTTTCTGTACTCTGGCTGTTCAATGAATTTTGAAAAAAATTATTTTTCGATCTCCTAGTTCTTTTATTTTTAAACTACTTTACTTATGTTTTCCATCATCGAAAAGGGGGAGATTGTTGCAAATCTGGTTTTGATGATGACAAACATGTTTCTATTATGTTTTGCTTGGCTAACCCATTTTAGGTACAAAAGATCAAGAGCAACTCAAGCCAACTCAAGATTGGGTCCAAGTGTGTCTAAATGTACTATTTTCCCTTTCTTGAGTCAACTGTAATGTAACAGATCCCCTAGCAAAGTAACCTTGCACACACACACTCAAGGGCAGAGCTTGAGTGAATTAGAGTTTTTTTTCAATTTTTTATTCAGATCATCCTGGATGATATTCACATCATCCTGGACGATCAAGTAAAAATAAAAACCCTAATTAGGGCGGCCAAGTTAAGTCTATCTAATTAAGCCGATCATCCTGGACGATCATTATATATTATGGGATGATAGGCAAACCAGAAATTCTTAACCGCCAGATCAAGTTAGGCAAGTTTTTATTTTAAGATATTTGATCTGATCGTCCCGAACTATACGTGTATCATCCTAGACTATCCAGTACAATCATGCCTAAATTAGTCTGGTAATTAAGGAAAGTAATTAATATTTAATTGATACGATCATATCATCCGGGACGATCGTAGAATCATCCTCGACTAACTCAGGATCATTCTGGATGATCATAATCATCTAGTTTGTTTCAGCTGTATATCCAGAGCAATGCTCAGGATGATTTTGGCAGTTTTTGAACTAATCGTACAGGACGATACCGTTATCATCCTAGACGAACAAGTCATTTTTTGGTCATCCAGCACAAATTTCTCTAGACGACCAGAGCAGTCTTCTGGATGAAATTCCTGAATTTGCACTAATCATCCCGGACGATCGCAGAATCGTATGGGACGATATGAACAACTTTTTCCACTGATCATCCAGAAGAGCCAGATCGTCCAGGCTGAAATAGCTGATTTTGAACTGATTGTACAGGATGATATATCAATCATCCTGGATGATATAAGCCGACCAGTTGAGATTTAGGGCAAATTTTGAGCCCTCCTATAAAAGATCTTTTTCTTTCAACAAGAAAAATCTTTTGCCACTTTCTTTTCTAGAGAAATCCTAGAGAGAGAGAGAGAGGATCTTGTGAGGGGGAGTTTGTGAGGGATTCACAAAGGTTGCTCTAAGCAAGGATCAAAGTCATCTTCTCCATTCATCGTCTCTGTTCTCGTCGGTATTCTTTGTGGGAGGATCGTTCGCAAGAAGATCCGGTTCTCTGCCCGCTTCAGGAGGAAGCGAAAGGAGGTCAGATTCTCTACCTGCTTCAGGAGGAAGTGAAAGGAGTCCAGGGTTCTCTGCCCGCTTCAGGAGGAAGCGAAAGGAGGTCAGGTTCTCTGCCTACTTCAGGAGCAAGCGAAAGGAGTCCGAGGTTCTCTGCCTGCTTTAGGAGGAAGCAAAAGGAGGTTAGGTTCTCTGCCTCTCTGTGTCGGTGAAAAGGAGTTTTTTTATAGGCTTCTTTGCCTTGATGTGGGAGCAGAAGGAGAGTCACTTTGGTTTAGTGCAATACCTGGAGGGTAGGCTCCAGAGAGTGGACATAGGCCAAGTTGACCGAACCACTATAAAAATCTGGTGTGTTCTTTCGGATTACTTTCTGCACTTTAGTTTTCTATGATTATCTGCTTAGGAGAAATTTGTGTGTGATCTTTTCGTTTGTGTGTTTTACTTATTTTTGCTACAAATCATCGAAAAGTTTTTTACTGTCGCGCACAAATTTTTAAATAACCAATTCACCCCGCCTCTTGGTTAGCCTCGGGACTAGTTCATCAGGGCTTAACATTCCTATCAAACTTTTATTATGGTTTTTAGGGATTTAGTGTTTAGGGTTTAGTGTTTAGGGTTTAGGGTTTAGTGGTTAGGGTTTTAGGTTTAGGGTTTAGGGTTTAGGGTTTTAAGGGTTTAGGATTTAGGGTTTTTTTAGGGTTTTAGGGTTTAGGGTTTAGAGTTTAAGTTTTTTTTGGGTTTAGGGTTTTTTTAGGGTTTAGGGTTTAGGGTTTACTACTTTTTAGGTAGTTTAGGGTTTAGGGATTAAGGAAGGGTTTTTAGGGTTTAGGGTTTAGATCTTTTTAGGGTTTTTAGGGTTTAGGGTTTAGGGTTTAGGGTTTTTTAGGGTTTTTATGATTTAGGGTTTTAGGGTTTAGGGTTTTAGGACTTTTTTTTAGGGTTTTTTGGGTTTAGGGTTTTTTAGAGTTTTTTAGGGTTTTTAGGGATTAGGGTTTAGGGTTTAGGGCTTAGTGTTTTAGGTGTTATTTTTTAGGGTTTTTAGGATTTAGGGTTTAGGGTTTAGTGTTTTTGGGTTTAGGGTTTTTAGTGTTTTATGGTTTTAGGGTTTAGGATTTTGGGTTTAGGGTTTTTTTAAGGTTTTATGGTTTAAGGTTTTATAGTTTAGGGATTTAGGGTTTAGGGTTTAGGGTTTAAGGGTTTTAGGGTTTAGGGTATTTTTTAGGGTTTTACGGTTTAGGGTTTGGGGTTTAGGGTTTAGGGTTTAGGGTTTAGGTTTTAGGGTTTTAGTGTTTAAGGTTTTAGGTTTAGGGTTTTTAGGTTTTAGGGTTTAGGGTTTAGGGTTTAGGGCTTAGGGTTTACGATTTAGGGTTTAGGGTTTTTTAGGTTTTTTAGGGTTTAGAGTTTAGGGTATAGGGTTTTAGGGCTTTTTTTAATTTTAGGGTTTTTAAGGTTTAGGGTTTAGGGTTTAGGGCTAAGGGTTTTTTAGATTTTTAGGGTTTAGGGTTTAGGGTTGTAGGGTTTAGGGTGTTTTAGGGTTTTAGGGTTTACGGTTCTTTTAGGGTTGAAGGTTTTTAGGGTTTTTAAGGTTTAGGGTTTAGGGTTTAGGGTTTTGGGGTTTTTTTCTAGGGTTTTTAGGGTTTAGGGTTGGGTTTATGGTGTTTTTGGGCTTTTCAGGGTTTTATGATTTAGGGTTTAGGGTTTTTTAGAGTTTTAGGGTTTTAGGGTTTAGAGTTCTTTTACGGTTTATGGTATAGAGTTTTTTTTAGGTTTTTAGGGTTTAGGGTTTTAACAGTTTACGATTTAGAGTTTAGGGTTTAGGGTTTACGGTTTAAGGTTTTTAGGGTTTACAGTTTTTTTTAGTGTTTAGGGTTTAGGGTTTAGTGTTTAGGGTTTAGGGTTTTAGTGTTCACGGTTTATCATTTATGGTTTATGGTTTTTCGAGTTTAAGGTTTAAGGGTTTAGTGTTTTTTATGGTTTTTAATGCTTAGTGTTTAGGGTTCATGATTTTAGGGCTTTTTTTTATTTTAGGGCTTTTAGGGATTAGGGTTAGGGTTTAGGGTTTAGGATTTTTTAGGGTTTTTAGGGTTTAGGGTTTAGGGTTTTAGGGTTTTTGTTGGCTTTTAGGGTTTAGGAATTTGGGTTTAGGGTTATAGGGTTTAGGGTTTTTTTAGGGTTTTAGGGTTTAGGATTTTTTTAGGGTTTAGGGATTAGGGTTTTTTTTAGGGTTTTAGGTTTTAGGGTTTTACAGTTTAGGGTTTAAGGCTTAGGGTTTAAGGTTCTTAAGGTTTAAGGTTTTTTTTCAGGTTTAGGGTTTAGGGTTTTTTAGGGTTTTTAGGGTTTAGGGTTTTAGGTTTTTTTTTTGGGGTTTCTAGGGTTTAGGGTTGGGTTTAGGGTTTTTTAGGGTTTTTAGGGTTTTGGGTTTTGGGTTTTCAATTTTTTTTTTAGGGTTTTTAGGGTTTATGGTATATGGTTTAGGGTTTTAGGGTTTAGGGTTTTTTAGAGTTTTAGGATTTTAGGGTTAAGGGTTTTTTTAGGGTTTAGGGTTTTGGGGTTTTTTTAGGGTTTTAGGGTTTAGGGTTTTATGGTTTATGGTTTAGGGTTTAGTGTTTAGTGTTTAGGGTTTAAGGCTTTTAGGGTTTATAGTGGTTTTAGGGTTTAGGGTTTAGGGTTTAGGGTTAAGGGTTTAGGGTTTAGGGCTTAGGGTTGAGTGTTTAGGGTTTTAAGGTTTAGGGTTTTTTATGGTTTTTAGTGTTTGGGTTTAGGGTTCACGATTTTAGGCCTTTTTTATTTTAGGGTTTTTAGGGATTAGGGTTTAGGGTTTATGGTTTAGGATTTTTTAGGATTTTTTGAATTTAGGGTTTAGGGTTTTAGGTTTTTTTTTTTTTTTGGTTTTTAGGGTTTTGGAATTAGGGTTTAGGGTTTAGGGTTTTTTAGGGTTTTAGGGTTTAGGGTTATTTTAGAGGTTAGGGTTTAGGGTTTTTTGTAGGGTTTTAGGGTTTAGGGTTTTACAGTTAGGGTTTAGGGTTTAGGGTTCAGGATTTAGGGTTTAGGATTTAGGGTTTTTTAGGGTTTAGGGATTAGGGTTTTAGGTTTTTTTTTTAGGGTTTTTAGGGTTTAGGGTTGGGTTTAGGGTTTTTTAGGGTTTTTAGGTTTTAGGATTTTGGGACTTGGTTTTTTTTTAGGGTTTTTAGGGTTTAGGGTTTATGGTTAAAAACCATAAACCTTAGACCCTAAAAAAACTCTAAACCCTTCAATCCTAAAAAACCCTAAACCCTAAACCCTAAACCCTAAACCCTAAAAAAAACCCTAAATCATAAAAAACTTAAGCACTAAATCCTAAACTCTAAACCGTAAACCTTAAATCCCTAAGCCCTAAAACTCAAAAAAAAATACTAAACCCTAAACCCTAAATCCTAAACACTAAAAACCCTAAAACCCTAAACCTTAAACGCTAAACCCTAAAAACCCAAAAAAACCCAAAAAAACCCTAAGCCCTAAACCCAAAAAACCCTAAAAAAAACCCTTAAAACCCTAAACCCTAAAAATAAAAAAAAACCCTAAACCCTAACCCTAAACACTAAATCCTAAAAACAACACTAAACCCTAAAAACCGTAAACCTTAAAGCCTAAACCTTAAACCCTAAACCGTAAAACCATAAACCCTAAAACCCTCTAAAAAATCCCTATACCCTAAACCGTAAAACCCTAAACACTAAAACCCTCTAAAAAAACCCTAAACCCTAAAAAAACCATAAACCCTAAAACCCTAAATCCCTAAAAACATTAAAAAAACCCTAAACCCTAAAAAAACCCAAAACCCTAAAACCCTAAAACCCTAAAAAACCCTAAACCCTAAACCCTAAAACCCTACACCCTAAACCCTAAACCCTCAAAACCCCTAAAAAAACCCCTAAAACCCTAAATGCTAAACCATAAACCCTAGACCCTAAAAACCCTTAAAAAACCCCTAAAACCCTAAACCCTAAACCCTAAAAACCCTAAACAATGCTTAAAAACTCTAAACGGTAAACCTTAAACCCTAAAAACCAAAAAAAAACCCTAAAACCTTCAACCCTAAACCAAAAAAAAAGCCTAAACCCTAAAACCTTAAAAAAAACCTTAAACCCTAAACCCTAAAAACCCTAACCCTAAACCCTAAACCCTAAAAAAACTCGAAACCATAAAACCCTAAAAAACCCTAAGCCCTAATCTGTAAAACCCTAACTACAAAACCCTAAACCCTAAAACCTAAACCCTAAATCCCTAAAAACCCTAAATCATAAACCTTAAACCCTAAACCCTAAAAATCCTAAACCTTAAACCATAAAACCCTAAACCTTAAAGCATAAACCCTAAAAATAACGTTAAACCCTGAAAATTATAAACCCTAAACCCTGATCCCTAATCCCTTAACCGTAAAAACCTAAACCCTAAAACTCTAAAAAAACACTACACCCTAAAAAAATCCTAAACCCTAAATCACTAAAATCTTAAAAAACCCTAAAACCCTAAACCATAAAAACACTAAAAATTTGAAAAAACCTTAAACCCTAAACAATAAACCCTAAACCCTAAACTCTAAAACCCTTAGGAAAAAAATCCTAAAACCCTAAACCCTAAACCCAAGAGACCCTAAAAAACACTAAACCCTAAAACCTAGACCCTAAACCTTAAACCCTAAAAACCCTAAATTCTAAACCTTAAACTATAAACCCTAAAACCCTAAACCCTAAACCCTAAACCCTAAACCGTAAATCGTAAAACCCTAAACCCTAAAACCCTAAAAAAACCCTAGACCCTAAAAAAACACAAAACCCTAAAAAACCATAAATCCTAAACCCTAAACCCTTAAAAAAACCCGAAACCCTAAAAACCTTAAACCCTAAACCCTAAATCCTAAACCCTAAACCCTAAAACATAAATCTTAAAACCCTAAACCCAAAAACCTTAAAAAAACCTGAAACCCTAAATCCTAAACCAAAAAAACCCTAAAAAAAAAAAATCTAAAACCCAAAACCTTAAACCTTAAACCCTAAAAACACTAAAAACCCTAAAAAAACCCTAAAGCCTAAACCCTACAAACCCTAAAAAAACCCCCTAAAACCCTAAACCCCAAACTTTAAACCCTTAACCCTAAAAAACTTTAAACCCAAAACCATAAAAATTCTAAAAACCCTGAACCCTAAACCGTAAAACCCTTAACCCTAAACCCTAAACTCTAAACCCAAAACCCAAAAACCTAAACCCTAAATCCTAAAAAAAAGTCTATACCCTAGACCCTAAATCCTCATACCTAAACCGTAAAACCTTAAACCCTAAAACCCTAAAAAAAACCCTAAACCCTAAACCCTAAAAAAACTCTAAACCCTAAAACCTTAAAAATATTAAAAAATCCTAAAAACCCCTAAACCCTAAATCCTAAACCCTAAACCCAAAAAAAACTCAAAATAATAAAAACCTTAAGCCCTAAACCCTAAACCCTAAAACCTAATACACAAAAAAAAACCTAAAACCCAAAACCCTAAAGTCCTAAAACCCTAAAAAACCCTAAACCCTAAACCTTAAAATCTGAAACCCCAAACCCTAAATCTTAAAAACCCTTAAGAAAAACCCTAAAACCCAAACACTAAACCCTAAACCCTAAAAACCCTTAACCCTAAAAAAACCCATAACCCTAAACCCTAAAAAAACCCTAAACCCTAATACCCTAAAACCCTAAAAAACCCTAAACCCTAAACCCTAAAACCCTAAACCTATCCTTAAACCATAAACCTTAAACCCTAAATCCTAAACCCTAAATCATAAAAACCGTAAAACACTAAACCCGAAACCATAAACCTTAAAACCCTAAACCCAAAAACCCTAAAACAAAATCCTAAACCCTAAACCCTAAATCCTAAACACTATAAACCCTAAAAAAAAACCTTATAACCCTAAAACTTAAACCTTAAACCCTAAAAACCCTAAGAAACCCTAAACCCTAAGCCCTAAAAACCCTAAAAAAACACTAAAACCCTAAACTCTAACCCCTAAACCCCAAATTCTAAACCCTAAACCCTAAACTGTAAAACCCTAAACACTAAGCCCTAAACCCTAAAACCAAAACCCTAAACCCTAAACCCTAAATCCTAAAACGAACCCAATACGCTAAACCATAAACCCTAAACCCTAAACCCTAAATCCTAAACCGTAAAACCCTAAACCCTAAAATCCTAAAAAAAACTCTAAACCCTAAACCCTAAAAAAACTCTTATCCCTAATACCCTAAATCCCTAAAAATATTTAAAAAGCCTAAATAACCCTAAATCCTAAATCTTAAACCCTAAACCTTAAAAAAAACCCAAATCCCTGAAAACCTTACACCCTAAACCCTAAACCGTAAACCCTAAACCCTAAACCGTAAAATCGTAAACCCTAAAACCCAAAAAAAAAACCCTAAGACGTAAACCCTAAAAAACCCTAAACCCTAAACCCTAAAATCCTAAACCCTAAACCATAAAAACCCTTAAAAAATGCTAAAATATTAACCGTTCAACCCTAAACCCTAAACCCTAAAAACCCTTTAAAAAAAATCCCTAAAACCTTAAACCTAAACCGTAAACCTTAAAAACCCATAAAAACCCTAAGTCATAAATTCTACACCCTTAACAGTAAAAAAAAACCATACACTCTACAAACCTTAAACCCTAGTGAAAGTTCGTCGGATGTTAAGCCCTTGTGAACTAGTCTCAAGGCTAACCAAGAGGGGGGTAAATTAGTTATTTAAAAACTTCTTTAACAAAAAGAAATATGTTTTTATATCTTATAGTGAAAATGAATTAATTCAATAATAAAAAGTTCAATCACTAATTTCACCCATACAGTTATTCGCAGTAAAATAAAATGTAAAAAATAATCAGAAAGAACACACAAGATTTTTTGTGGTTCGGTCCAACCTGACCTACATCCATTCCATAGAGGCACCGTCCGAGTATTGCACTACACCTTTAGTGACTCTCCTTTAACCCCCACAGCTAGGCAGAGAAGCCCTTATAAAATCACTTCCACCTTCCCCGGTGCGGTGGAGTAGCTGGGTCCTTTGACACCAAAGAGATCTTCTTCTTCCCAAAATGTCCCTTGAGATGACCCTTGAATCCGATGGTACTTAGGTGCAAGCTTGCCGGAGCAACTATGTGAACCCCCTCACAATCCCTTGAAAATCCCCCTTCCAAGGCTCTTCTCCCTCTCAAACTCCATCCTTTCCTCTCTCCCTTTCAAGATCTCTCTTCATGTTTTCTCCAAAAGAAATGAAGCCTCAATGGATGCCAAAGACACTTTCAAAATCTTTGACAAGCCTTAAATAAAGAGCTTTAAAAACCATACCAAATCATAGCAACAAAGATCATCCAGGATGATCGTAGGATCGTCCAGGTTGATGTGCTCAAAAAGTACTTAGTGAACTTAAGCTTGGGGACACCTCTAACTAAGTCCTTTTAGGTGACTCTCCTAAGAGTTTTCATACTGGTATGACACAATCTCCTGTGCCACAACCAAGACTCATCAGCAGTAATTTCAAAGGCACCCTTTTGACGAGACCTTTTGCCACCAGCCATTAAGAATCCAAAGTGTAAGAAGGTAGAAGGAGAGTGGACGAAAAATGGTGTGGAAAAATCTGAAGAAAACTGCTATTTATATAGAAAATGGCCTGATCATCCCGTACGATCGCGATATCGTCCGGGACGATTTGGCCATTTATGACGTCCTGGACAATTGGTCAAAAAGGCGGTCCGATTATCCAGGACGATCAGATATCGTCCAGGATAATTAGACACAGGCGATCGTCCCGAGGAGTCAGGCTGGACGACCGTTGACGAAAAGTATCGTCCAGGACGATTACGTGGATCGTCCGGGATGATATGCAATAAATATGTCAGACAGGCCGAATTCCAATCGTCCAGCGGCTGACACGTGGATCGTCCGGGACGATGAGGTGGATCATCCAGGATGATGGATAATAATTGATGCAATGTCAGCCGTTTGATCAAATCAGGAAGATATGGATCATATTGTTCAGGATGATGTAAGGATTGTCCAGGATGATCACCAATAATTGGGATTTTTTAGCAGTAGGAGCAGTGTGGGGACGATTTTGAATGAATCATCCAGGACGATGTTTGGATCATCCAGGACGAAGAGGATCGTCCAGGACAATCGTGGTATCGTCCAGGACGATGTGAAGAAAATAGAAAAAGATGAAGGATGAAGATGATCGATCAGGATCCCAAAAACATAACCATGAAATCAAAATAACACAAAAACAAATAAAACTTACAGTAAAAATACATAAAAGCAACATTTTTTTTTTATCAAGCTGCTCGAGTAAATCAGAATTTTTTCCTTGATTTTAAATTCAAAAACCAATAATAGGATGATTGACAGTGCTGAAATCCAAAAAAGGTTGGAAATAATCAACTTTCGTAACTCCATCCCCGGGCACCTTATCGATGCAAACCTCTTTCAAAACAAAAATCTAATTCAGAAGAAAAGACATTAGATTCGAAAAGAGATCCTTTCAAGCCTCGTTCTAGAAAAATATCTGATATAATAGTGTTACAAAGTAAAAAATCAGAAATCAAAATTTTCAAACACAAGCTTTTAAAAATATTAAGTGGCGCACGGATTTCTCTAAGATATTTAACAATCTGAAAGGGAAGAAAGCTTGGTTTGGGCTCATTTTGTGCCTCTTTTTCAAATTAGTTACCGCTTTGCGCATCTTTTGATTTTTGATACACTTTGTGTATCCAATTTGGTAATTTCACATCTTTTCATTTTTGGGCTCATTTTATCCCTCTTTTTCAAATTATCTGGCGCACTGCGCATCTTTTATAAGCTTTTTCCTTTTCATAACCATTAAAGAGTCTCAGTTGTGAGATTATCTTCCAGAAATAGGAGATGACTCTCCACAGTAAGGAAGAATGATTCACAAAACAAAAGCCATACAACATATGATAAATGCAATCACTTGGTTTAGAAAATCAAACTAATGACTCAAGACTTTGAAAAACACTATTGATATGAGGTAGATTACTATAGGAAGAGAAAATAATCTCTATTTCAAAAACTAACATTTTAATTTTGAAGAGAATTTTTATTCAAAAGAAACAATACACCAGTAAAGGAGTTAGAGGAAGAGAAACAATCATCAATGTTTCTTTCCTTTAATAGATTCAGTGGAATAAATCACTACTTACCGGCTTCCAAACCAAAACAAGGTAAAAACTCCCAGTCAAAAATTCAGATCATCAGAAGTAGTGAGCAGTGATCAGATCTTGAAAAGCATAAAATAGTAAGTGCAAGATATGAACCAGTGAATAAAAAAGGTAGAAAAATACAGCAAAGTAAATACTCAAATCAAACTAACAGTAAAACTAAAATAAAAATCAGTAGAAGAAATAAAATCAACTGAAAGCAATTAATCAAACCAGAAACTAACTAACGGAAAACAGAATATCAATCAGAACAATCAAAAATCAGCAGTCATCAGAATCAAGCATTTATATCAATCACTCCTAATCTTGTTCTCAAAATGCTGAATGAGTCAAAGGCCAGTGGTTTAGTGAATATGTCAGCCAGTTGATTTTCAGTTGCTACATGATGTAGCTCAATGTCCCCTATTGTAACATGGTCCCTAATGAAGTGATGCCTTATATCAATGTGTTTGGTCTAAGAATGTTGGATTGGATTTTTAGAGATACAGATGGCACTAGTATTATCACACAGAACAGAAATTGTGCCAACAGGTACCCCTAAATCCAAGACTTGTTGCTTCAACCAAAGAACTAGGGCCACAGAACTTCCTAAGGATACGTACTAAGCTTCAGCAGTGGAATGTGCAACTGAGTTCTGTTTTCTACTGGACTAGGAGACTAACGACTATCCTATAAACTGACAAGTCCCAGAAGTGCTCTTTCTATCCACCCTACACCCCGCAAAGTCAGAATCAGAATATCCAATGAACTCAAAAGAGGTGTTGTGCCTAGGGTACCAGATTCCTAGGTTTGGGGTCCCTAAAAGATATCTAAGAATTCTCTTAATAGCAGTCAGGTGGGACTCTTTGGGATCAGCCTGAAACCTAGCACAAAGACAAACACTAAACATGATATCAGGTCGGCTAGCAGTCAGGTAAAGCAGTGATCCTATTATCCCTCTATACTTCTTCTGATCAAAATATTTTCCACTTGAATCCTTATCTAACTGAACTGAGGAGGGCATGGGAGTATTGATTGGCTTGGCTTTGTTCATTTCATATTTCTTCAAAATGTCCTTAGTGTATTTTGATTGATTGAGAAAGGTTCCATCTTCCATTTGCCTTATGCTAAACCCTAAAAAGTAGGACAATTCTCCCATCATACTCATCTCAAACTCCATACTCATTATTTTAGAAAACTCATCACAAAAATATTTATCAGAAGATCCAAAAATTATATCATCAACATAGATCTGGATAATGAGTAAGTCATCCCCTAATCTCCTCAGAAAAAGGGTGGTGTCTACGCTCCCCTTAACAAACTCTCTTTCCAACAAGAATGTGCTAAGCCTCTCAAACCAAGCTCTAGGTGCCTGTTTCAATCCATATAAGTCCTTTTTTAATTTATAGACATGATTTGGATATTGGGAACTCTCAAAACCTGGGGGTTGTTCTACAAAAATATCTTCTTTAATTACCCCATTTAAAAAGGCACTCTTGACATCCATTTGAAACAGCTTAAATCCCTTATAACAGGCAAGGGCTAGTAGCACTCTAATGGCTTCCAATCTAGCTACAGGGGCAAAAGTCTCCTCGAAATCAATCCCTTCTATCTGATTATACCCCTTAGCCACCAATCTTGTCTTATTTCTCACCACCACACCAGAATCATTCATCTTATTCTTAAAGACCCACTTGGTTCCCATAATATATTGATTTTTAGGTCTTTCTACTAACTCCCAAACAAAATTCCTTACAAATTGATTCAATTCTTTTTGCATAGCTAAAATCCAAAACTCATCCGACAAGGCTTGATTGATGTTGGTGGGTTCAGTCATTGAGATAAAGGCAGAATGGTTTACTTCTTTCCTAAGTCTATGCCTAGTCCTAACACCTTCAGAAGGGTCTCCTAAGATCAGTTCTTTAGGATGACTCGAAGAATATCTCCAATCTCTAGACAAGTGGTTTGAGGTTCTACACTTTCCTCCAAATTTGTATTTCCAACTCCTTGGGTAACCTCAACAATCTCTTCATCTTCTACTTCAGATCTTGACTCCTTAGGATCAGATTCATCAAACACTACATGGGTTATTTCTTCCACCACCAAAGTCCTCCTATTGAACACCCTAAAGGATTTCCCCACACTTGAATATCCTAAGAACACTCCTTCATCAGATTTGGGGTCAAATTATCCTAAGGGTGATTTCCCGTTGTTCAGAATGAAAACCTTACAGCCAAAGACATGGAGGTGGGACAGATTTGGAGTTCTACCCTTAATGATCTCATAAGGTGTCTTATTCAGTTTGACTCTCACATTCACCCTATTTAGCACATAACAGGCAGTGTTCACCACTTCAGCTCAAAAGAATTTTGGAAGTGAATACTCGGTAAGCATGGCTCTAGCGGCTTCCACAAAGGTCCTGTTCTTCCTTTCAGCTACCCCGTTCTGCTGAGGGGCCCTAGGAGCTGAAAAATTATGACTAATCCCATGATCCTCACAAAAACTTCCAAATCTTTCATTTTCAAACTCCCCTCCGTGATCACTATGGATGATAAAAATCTCACATCCTAACTTCTTCTGAATCCAAGTAGAGAAAAATCTTAAATCATCAAATGACTCAAATTTATATGACAAAAACTTAACCCAAGTGAACCTCGAATAATCATCTACAATCAGAAACCCATAGACTCTCCCCCCTAAGCTGGCAGTGCTAATGGGTCCAGAGAGGTCCATGTGAAGAACTTCTAAAGGTCTAGAGGTGCTAATGTCCTTAACAGAGTGAAAAGAGGACTGAACTTGCTTCCCCAACTGACAGGCATCACACAGGTGATCCTTAGTGAACTTGAGCTTGGGCACACCTCTAACTAAGTACTTTTGGGTGACTCTCCTAAGGGTTTTCATACTGGCATGACACAATCTCCTATGCCATAACCAAGACTCATCAGCAGTAGTTTTTAAGCAAATTGAATTATCAGATTTAATGTAACTTACATCCAGCTTGTAGACGTTGTTGATCCTTTGCCCCTGCAAAATAACTTCATCAATTAAGCTTAAAATGTAGCCAGTGGGCAGGAATTTGATGCTGTATCCCTTGTCACAGAGTTGACTGATGCTCAGCAAGTTATGTTTCAATCTATCTACAAGCAAAACATTATCAAACATAAAATTCTTTGAATCACCAATTATACCTGAGCCTACCACCTTCCTGGTGGTGTTATCTCCAAGTGTAACCTTGCCTCCAGCTCTGACCTCCAGCAAAATGAACTAATTTGCATCTCCAGTCATGTGTCTAGAACATCCGTTGTTCAGGTACCACATGCCCTCACGAGGTCTTGTGTGAGAGCACACCTACAAAAATATCAAACATCAGTCTTTGGAACCCAAATAGGTTTGGGTTCCTTCTTATGAAAAGAAGAATGCAATGCATGCGTGCTGTGCTGTGAAACAGGTAGTTTGGGTTTCCACACCTAATGTATACTACGGTGAACAGTGCAGGTGTGAGAAATGTGTCCTAACATGCCACATGAAAAATATCTAACACCAGGAAAAGGGTTAACTAATCTACATGGGTGATAGTGCCTCTTCCTAGATGTATATGAAACATGCTTTGATGAACTTGCAACAGATTTTTCAAAAGGTGGCGGTGCATAAAACTGTTCAAAAGTAGGCGGTGTTTTGTCCTATTCAAAAGCACTGATTTTCACTTTCATAAACTTAATATGTTTATTTAAACTTGTAATTATCAAACAACGGTGGTCTTGTAATAGAATATCCTTCTGTAGTATTACGATTATTACAGTTAGTGATGGATCAAATTCAAAAATTTTTAAACCTAAATTTTGAATCCCGCTCTAATACCACTTGAAAGTTCGATAGGGATGTTAAGCCCTAGTGAACTAATCCTGAGGCTAACCAAGAGGGGGGGTGAATTGGTTATTTAAAAATTTCACGATAATAATGAAAATCTTTTTATAGCGTGCAACAAAAACGAATTAAAATAACGATAAAAAGATCAACCACAGATATTCACCCAAGCAGTTAATATCAGAAAAGTAAAGTGCAAAACTGAATCAGAAAAGCAAACCAGATTTTATAGTGGTTCGGTCAACTTGACCTACGTCCACTCCCCGGAGCCTCCCCTCCGGGTATTGCACTAAACAAAAGTGTCTCTCCTTTTGCTCCCACAGCAAGGCGGAGAAGCCTGTACAAAAACCTCCTTTTCACCACTCAGTGAGGCAGAGAACTCGACCTCCTTTCGCTTCCTCCTGAAGTAGGCAGAGAACCTTCGAACTCCTTTCGCTTCCTCCTGAAGCAGGCAGAGAACCTTCAAACTCCTTTTGCTTCCACCTGAAGCAGGCAGAGAATCCCAGATCTTCTTGCGAACGATCCTCCAACGACGAACACCGACTAGACGAAGACGACGAGCGGAGAAGACGACTCTGATCCGTGCTCGGAGCAACCTTAGTGAATCCCTTACTAACTCCCCCTCACAAGATCTTCTCTCTCTCTCCCAACTCTCTCTCTCTCTAGGGTTTCTCAGGGAGGGAAGGCAGCAAAAGATATTTCCAAATTTTGGAAAAAGTTCTTTTAAAGGAGGGCTTAAAATTTGCCCTAAATCTCAACTGGTCGGCCAAGATCGTCCAGGACGATCGATCGATCCTCCTGTACGATCAGTTCAAATTCAACTGTTTCAGCCTGGACGATTAGGCTCTTCTGGATGATCAGTAGAAAAAGTTGTTCATATCGTCCCGTACGATCCTGCGATCGTCCGGGACGATTAGTGCAAATTGGGAAAAATCGTCTAGAAGACAGTTCGGGTCGTCCAGAGAAATCTGCGTTGGACGACCAAAAAATGACTTGATCGTCCAGGACGATAGGGACATCGTCCTGTACGATTAGTTCTAAAAGGCCATAAATCGTCCTGTACACAGTTCGGGTCGTACCGCTGAAATGCACTAGACGATCATGATCATCCAGGACGATCCTGCGATCGTCCAGGACGATGTGATCGTATCAATTAAATATTAATTACTTTCCTTAATTACCAGACTAATTTAGGCATGATTGTAGTGAATCGTCCAGGCCGATACACGTATCGTCCTGGATGATTAGACCAAAATACTTAAAATAAAACTTGCATAACTTAATCTGGCGGCTGAGAATTTCTGATTTGGGCATATCATCCCGTACGATCCGGAGATCATCCTGGACAATATGCTTAATCAGACCCCCTTAACTTAGTCGCCCTAATTAGGGTTTCTGTTTTGGCTGGATCGTCCAGGATGATATTAAAATCGTCCAGGATGATCTGAATAAAATTTTAACAGAAACTCTAATTCACTCAATCTCTCTCCCTGAGTGTGTGTGTGCAAGGTTACTTAGATAGGGAATCAGTTACATTACAATTGACTCAATAAAAGGAAAAATCATATATTTGACACACTTGGACCCAATCTTGAGTTGGCTTGAGTGGCTCGCGGTCTTTTGTGCCTAAAACAGATTAGCCAAGCAAAATACACTGGAAACATGTTTGTCATCATGAAAACTAGATTTGCAACATTTAGCGATTTTTACGGTTTTTAGGGTTTAGGGTTTTAGGGTTTTTAGGGTTTAGGGTTGGGATTTTTTAGAGTTTTTTAGTGTTTTTAGGGTTTAAGGTTTAGGGTTTAGGGTTTTAGGGTTTTTATATCATTTTTAGTGTTTAAGGTTTTGGGTTTTAGGGTTTATGGTTTAGGGTTTTGTAGGGTTTTAGGGTTTTAGGGTTTAGGGTTAAGGTTTAAGGTTTTTAGAGTTTAAGATTTTTTTAGGTCTTAGGGTTTAGGGTTTCGAGTTTTAGAATTAGAGTTTAGGGTTTTTAGGGTTTAGGGTTTAGAGTTTAGGATTTACGGTTTAGTGGTAGGGCTATAGCGTTTAGGGTTTAGGGTTTAAGGTTTTATAATTTTTTTTTTGTTTTTATGGTTTATGGTTTAGTGTTTAAGGTTTTTAGGGTTTAAGATTTTTTTATGGTTTAGGGTTTTAGTGTTTTTAAGGTTTAGTGTTTAGAGTTTTTTAGGGTTTTTAAGGTTTTTAGGGTTTAGTGTTTAGGGTTTTAGGGTTTAGGGTCTAGGGATTAGAGTTTAGGGTTATTAGGGTTTAGGGTTAGGGTTTAGGCTTTAGGCTTTAGGCTTTAGGGTTTAGGGTTTAGTGGTTAGGGTTATAGGGTTTAGGGTTTAGGGCTTTGGGTTTACGGTTTAGGGTTTAGTGGCAAGGGTTTTAGGGTTTAGGGTTTAGGGTTTAGGGTTATTAAGGATTTAGGGTTTAGGGTTTAGCATTTTGGGTTTAGGGTTTCTTATGGTTTTGGGTTTAGGGTTTTAGGGTTTAGGGTTTAGAGTTTTTAAGGGTTTTAGGGTTTTTAGGGTTTAGGGTTTTTAGGGTTTAGGGTTCGAGGTTTTTTTAGGGTTTTAGGCTTTTACGGCTTAGGGTTTAAGGTTTTTTAGGTTTAGGGTTTTTTTAGGGTTTAGGGTTTATTAGGTTTTTTAGGGTTAGTGGTTTGATGATTTTTTTAGGGTTTTTAAGGTTTAGGGTTTAGAGTTTTTAAGGGTTATAGGGTTTCAGGGTTTAGGGTTTTTTTAGGGTTTAGGGTTTATAGGGTTTAAGGTTCTGTGTTTTTTTAGGGTTTTAGGGTTTTAGGGTTTAGGGTTTAGGGTTTATGGTTTTTAAGTTTTAGGGTTTTTTTTAGGGTTTAGGTTTATTAGGTTTTTTAGGGTTCGGGGTTTTAGGGTTCTTTTTAGGGTTTTTAAGGTTTAGGGTTTAATGTTTTTTAGGGTTTTCAGGGTTTAGGGTTTAGGGTTTTAGGGTTTTTAGGGTTTAGGGTTTTTTTTTTAGGTTTTTAGTGTTTAGGGTTTAGGGTTTAGGGTTTTAAGGTTAAATGTTTTTTAGGGTTTTTGGGTTTAGAGTTTTTTTACGATTTAGGGTTTAGGGTTTTTTTTTAAGGTTTTAGGGTTTAGAGTTTTACGGTTTAGAGTTTAGGGTTTAGGACGTAGGGTTTAGGGTTTAGGGTTTTTTTAGGGTTTAGGGTTTAGGGTTTAGGGTTTTAGGGTTTAGGGTTTCTGGTTAAGAGTTTAGGGTTTAGGGTTTTTTAGTTTTTAAAGATTTTAGGGTTTAGTGTTTTTTTAGGGTTTAGGGTTTACGGTATTTAGGGTTTAGGTTTTTTAGGGTTTCAGGGTTTAGGATTTTATGGTTAAAGGTTTAGGGTTTGGGGTTTTTTGGGTTTTTAGGTTTTTTTTTATGGTTTGGATTTAGAGTTTTTAAGGGTTTTTTCGGTTTAGGGTTAAGAGTTTTAACATTTGTTTCCTAAGGGTTTTTAGGGTTTAGGGTTATTAAGGGTTTTTAGGGTTTAGGGTTTAGGATTTTTAGGGTTTAGGGTTTAGGGTTTTGGGTTTAGGGTTTAGAATTTTGGGTTTAGGGTTTTTTAGGGTTTTAGGGTTTTAGGGTTTAGGATTTTTTAAGGGTTTAGGGTTTAGTGTTTTTTTAGTGTTTTAGGGTTTATGTTTTACTGTTTATGGTTTAGGGTTTAGGGTATTAGGTTTTAGGGTTTAGTGTATTAGGGTTTATGTTTTGCTTGGCTAACCCGTTTCAGGCACAAAAGATCACAAGCAAATCATGCTAACTCAAGATCCGGTCCAAGTGTGTCAAATGTATAATTTTCCTTTTATTGAGTCAATTGTAATGTAACTGATCCCTTAACTAAGTAACCTTGCACACACACACTCAGGGGGAGAGCTTGAGTGAATTAGAGTTTCTGTTCTTTTTTTGTTCAGATCGTCCTGGACGATTTTCACATCGTCCTGGACGATCCAGCCAAAACAGAAACCCTAATTAGGGATACTAAGTTAAGAGGGTCTGATTAAGCAGATCGTCCTGGACGATCTCTGGATCGTACGGGACGATATGCCCAAATCAGAAATTCTCAGCCGCCAGATCAAGTTAGGCAAGTTCTTATTTTTAGTTACTAGGTCTGATCGTCCTGGACGATACGTGTATCATCCCGGACGATTCAGTACAATCATGCCTAATTTAATCTGGTAATTAAGGAAAGTAATTTATTTTTGGTTGATACGATCATATCGTCCTGGACGATCGCATGATCGTCCCGGCCGATCTTGATCGTCTAGTGCATTTAAGCTGTACGTCCAGAACTATGTACAGGACGATTTAGGGCCTTTTTGAACTAATTGTACAGGACGATGTACCTATCATCTTGGACGATCAAGTCATTTTTTGGTCGTCCAGCACAAGTTTCTCTGGACGACCCGAGCTGTCTTCTGGACGATTTCCCTTGATTTGCACTAATCGTCCCGGACGATCACAGGATCGTACGGGACGATATGAATAATTTTTTCTACTGATCGTCCAGAAGAGCCTGATCATCCAGGCTGAAACAGCTGAATTTGAACTGATTGTACAGGACGATCTTGGCCGACCAGTTGAGATTTAGGGCAAATTTTAAGCCCTCCTATAAAAGAACTTTTTCTAAAAACAAGAAAAATCTTTTGCTACCTTCCTTCCCTGAGAAACCCTAGAGAGAGAGAGTTGGGAGAGAGAGAGAAGATCTTGTGAGGGGGAGTTAGTGAGGGATTCACTAAGGTTGCTCCAAGCACGGATCAGAGTCGTCTTCTCCACTCGTCGTCTTTCGTCTAGTCGGTGTTCGTCGTGGGAGGATCGTTCGTAAGAAGATCCGGGGTTCTCTGCCCGCTTCAGGTGGAAGCAAAAGGAGTTCGAAGGTTCTCTGCCTGCTTCTGGAGGAAGTAAAAGGAGGTCGGGTTCTCTCCCTCACCGTGTGGTGAAAAGGAGGTGTTTGTACAGGCTTCTCCGCCTTGCTGTGGGAGCAAAAGGAGAGGCACTTTTGTTTAGTGCAATACTCAGAGGGGAGGCTCCGGGGAGTGGAAAGGTCAAGTTGACCGAACCACTATAAAATCTGGTTTGCTTTTCTGATTCAGTTTTGCACTTTACTTTTCCAATATAAACTGCTTGGGTGAATATCTGTGATTGATCTTTTCGTTCTTGTTTACTTGTTTCCGCTGCTAAGTATCGAAAATATTTTCATTGTTATCGTGAAATTTTTAAATAACCAATTCACCCCCCCCCTCTTGGTTAGCCTCGGGACTAGTTCACTAGGGCTTAACATCCATATCGAACTTTCAGTTTAGGGTTTTTTAGGGTTTTACGGTTTTAGGGTTTATGGTTTTTTTAGGGTTTAGGGTTTAGGGGTTTTTTTAGCATTTTAGGGTTTAGGGTTTCGGGTTTAAGGTTCTTTAGATTTAGGGTTTTTTTAGGGTTTAAGGTTTAGGGTTTAGGATTTAGGGTTTAGGTTTTTAAGGTTTACGGTTTAGGGTTTAGAGTTTTGGGTTTTTAGGGTTTAGGGTTTAGGGTTTAGTGTTTAGGATTTAGGAGTTAGGGTTTTAGGGTTTATGGATTAGAGTTTTTTATGGTTTTAGAGTTTTAGCATTTAGGGTTTTTTTAGGGTTTTTTGTTTAGGGTTTTTATGGTTTATGGTTTAGGGTTTTTTTAGGGTTTTAGGGTTTAGGGTTTTATGGTTTAGGGTTTACGGTTTAATGTTTTTAGGGTTTAGGATTTTTTAGGGTTTTAGGGTTTTAGTGTTTAGGGCTTTTTTAGGGTTTAGGATTTTAGGGTTTAGGGTTTTAGGTTTTTTTTAGGGTTTTTAGGGTTTACAGTTTTTTTAGGGTCTTTTTTTAGGGTTTAGGGTTCAGTGTCTTGAGTTTTGTAGGGTTTTTTTGGGTTTTTAGGGTTTTATTTATGGTTTTTAGGGAGTAGGGTTTTGGGTTTAGGGTTTTTGTAGGGTTTTTAGAGCTTTTAGGGTTTAGAGTTTAGGGTTTAAGGGTTTTTAGGGTTTAGGGTGAAAGTTCGATAGGGATGTTAAGCCCTAGTGAACTAGTCCCGAGGCTAACCAAGAGGTGGGTGAATTGGTTATTTAAAAATTTCACGATAACAATGAAAATCTTTTAATAACGTGCAGCGGAAACAAATTAAAACAACGATAAAAAGATCAACCACAGATATTCACCCAAGCAGTTAATATCAGAAAAGTAAAGTGCAAAACTGAATCAGAAAAGCAAACCAGATTTTATAGTGGTTCGGTCAACTTGACCTACGTCCACTCCCCGGAGCCTCCCCTCCGGGTATTGCACTAAACAAAAGTGTCTCTCCTTTTGCTCCCACAGCAAGGCGGAGAAGCCTGTACAAAAACCTCCTTTTCACCACACGGTGAGGCAGAGAATCCGACCTCCTTTCGCTTCCTCCTGAAGCAGGCAGAGAACCTTCGAACTCCTTTCGCTTCCTCCTGAAGCAGGCAGAGAACCTTCGAACTCCTTTTGCATCCACCTGAAGCGGGCAGAGAACCCCGGATCTTCTTGCGAACGATCCTCCAACGACGAACACCGACTAGACGAAAGACGACGAGCGGAGAAGACGACTCTGATCCGTGCTCGGAGCAACCTTAGTGAATCCCTCACTAACTCCCCCTCACAAGATCTTCTCTCTCTCTCCCAACTCTCTCTCTCTCTAGGGTTTCTCAGGGAAGGAAGGCAGCAAAAGATTTTTCCAAAAATTGGAAAAAGTTCTTTTTAAGGAGGGCTTAAAATTTGCCCTAAATCTCAACTGGTCGGCCAAGATCGTCCAGGACGATTGGTAGATCGTCTTGTACGATCAGTTCAAATTCAGCTATTTCATCCTGGACGATTAGGCTCTTCTGGACGATCAGTAGAAAAAGTTGTTTATATCGTCCCATATGATCTTGCGATCGTCCTGGTCGATTAGTGTAAATTGAGGGAAATCGTCCAGAAGACAGTTCGGGTCGTCCAGAGAAATCTGTGCTGGACGACCAAAAAATGACTTGATCGTCCCAGACGATAGGGTCATCGTCCGGTTTTTTTAGTTCAAAAAGGCCCCAAATCGTCCTGAACACAGTTCGGGTGGTACAACTGAAATGCACTAAACGATCATGATCGTCCGGGACGATCCTGCGATCGTCCAGGACGATATGATCGTATCAACCAAAAATAAATTGCTTTCCTTAATTACCAGATTAAATTAGGCATGATTGTACTGGATCGTCTGGGACGATACAAGTATCGTACGGGACGATCAGACCAAGTATCTAAAAATAAGAACTTGCCTAACTTGATCTAGCGGCTGTGAATTTCTGATTGTGGCATATCGTCCCGTACGATCAGGAGATCGTCCAGGACGATCTGCTTAATCAGACCCTCTTAACTTAGTCGCCCTAATTAGGGTTTTTGTTTTAATTGGATCGTCCAGGACGATGTGGAGATCGTCCAGGACGATCTGAACAAAATTTTAACAGAAACTCTAATTCACTCAATCTCTCTCCCTGAGTGTGTGTGTGCAAGGTTACTTAGCTAGGGAATCAGTTACATTACAATTGACTCAATAAAAAGAAAAATCATACATTTGACACACTTGGACCCGATCTTGAGTTGGCTTGAGTGGCTCGCGGTCTTTTGTGCCTGAAACAGATTAGCCAAGCAAAACACACTGGAAACATGTTTGTCATCATCAAAACCAGATTTGCAACAATCTCCCCCTTTTTGATGATGGCAAACATTTGTAAAGTAGTCTGAAAATAAAAGTAAACTAGGAGATCAAACAAACAAATAATTTTTAAATTTTCATTTAACAGCTAAAACAATACAGGAAACATGACTCAGAAAATAGAAACAGACACGACTACAACTGACTCCCCCTTTTAACATCACAAAAAGGAGGAGGAAAAATAGAACACGGAAATAAAACATAAATAGAACAACTACAAAACAGGAAAATCAGAATTTTTCCTTGATTTTAGATTCAAAAACCAATGACAGGACGATTGACAGCGCTGAAATCTAGAAAAGGTTGGAAATAATCAACTTTCGTAACTCCGACCCCGGGCACCTTATCGATGCAAACCACTTTCAACACAAAAATCCGATTCAAAAGAAAAGATATTAGATTTAAAAAGAGATCCTTTCAAGCCTCGTTTCAGAAAAATATCTGATATAATAGTGTTACAAAGTAAAAAATCAGAAATCAGGATTTTCAAGACTCAAGCTTTTGAAAATATTAAGTGGCGCACAGATTTTTCTAAGATATTTAATAATCTGAAAAGGAAGAAAGCATGGTTTGGGCTCATTTTGTGCCTCTTTTTCAAATTGGTTGGCGATTTGCACATCTTTTGATTTTTGATACACTTTGTGTATCCAATTTAGTAATTTCACATCTTTTCAGTTTTGGGCTCATTTTATGCCTTTTTTTCAAATTATCTGGTGCACTGCGCATCTTTTATAAGCTTTCTCCTTTTCATAATCATTAAAGAGTCTCAGCTGTGAGATTATCTTTCAGACATAGGAGATGACTCTCTGCAGTAAGGAAGAACGATTCACAAAATAAAAGCCATACAACATATGATAAATGCAATCACTTGGTTTAGAAAATCAAACTAATGACTCAAGACTTTAAAAAATACTATTGATATGAGGCAGATTACTGTAGGAAGATAAAATAATCTCTATTTCAAAAACTAACATTTTAATTTTGAAGAGAATTTTTATTCAAAAGAAACTACACACCAGTAAAGGTGTTAGAGGAAGAGAAACAATTATCAATGTTTCTTCCCTTCAACAAATTCAGCGAAGTCAATCACTGCTTACCAGCTTCCAAACCAAAACAAGGTAAAAACTCCCAATCAAAAATTCAGATCATCAGAAGTAGTGAGCGGTGATCAGATCTTAAAAAGCATAAAATAGTAAGTGCAAGATATGAACCAGTAAATAAATAAAAACAGGTAGAAAATCACAGCAAAGTAATTACTCAAATCAAACAAAAAGTAAGGCTAACTCAGAAATCAGCAAAAGAAATAAAATCAGCTGAAAGCAAATAATCCAACCAAAACTAACTAACAGAAATCAGAAATCAGAATACCAAAACTAACTAACAAAAATCAGAAATCAGAATACCAAAACTAACTAACAGAAATCAAAAATCAGAATACGAAAACTAACTAACAGAAATCAGAATACCAATCAGAACAATCATAAATCAGCAGTCATCAGAATCAAGCATTTATATCAATCACTCCTAATCTGGTTCTCAAAATGCTGAATGAGTCAAAGGCCAGTGGTTTAGTGAATATGTCAGCCAGCTGATTTTCAGTTGCTACGTGATGTAGCTCAATGTCCCCTTTTGTAACATGGTCCCTAATGAAGTGATGCCTAATATCAATGTGTTTGGTCCTAGAATGTTGGATTGGATTCTTAGAGATACAGATGGCACTAGTATTATCACACAGAACAGAAATTGTGCCAACAGGTACTCCTAAATCCAAGGCTTGTTGCTTCAACCAAAGAACTTGGGCCACACAACTTCCTAAGGCAATGTACTCAGCTTCAGCAGTGGAAAGTGCAACTGAGTTCTATTTTCTACTGGACAAGGAGACTAACGACTGTCCTATGAATTGACAAGTCCCAGAAGTACTCTTCCTATCCACCCTACACCCCGCAAAATCAGAATCAGAATATCCAATGATCTCAAAAGAGGTGCTGTGCCAAGGTACCAAACTCCTAGGTTTGGGGTTCCTAAAAGATATCTAAGAATTCTCTTAACAGCAGTCAGGTGGGACTCTTTAGGATCAGCCTAAAACCTAGCACAAAGACAGACACTAAACATGATATCAAGTCGGCTAGCAGTCAGGTAAAGCAGTGAACCTATTATCCCTCTATACTTCTTCTGATCAACAGATTTTCCATTTGAATCCTTATCTAACTAAACTGAGGAGGGCATGGGAGTATTTATTGGCTTGGCTTTGTCCATTTCATATTTCTTCAAAATATCCTTAGTGTATTTTGATTGATTGAGAAAGGTTCCATCATCCGTTTGTCTTATGCTAAACCCCAAAAAGTAGGACAATTCTCCCATCATACTCATCTCAAACTCCTTACTCATCATTTGAGAAAACTCTTCACATAAATATTTAATTACCCCATTTAAAAAGGCACTCTTAACATCCTTTGAAACAGCTTAAATCCCTTATAACAGGCAAAGGCTTGAAGCACTCTAATGGCTTCCAATCTAGCTACAGGGGCAAAAGTCTCCTCAAAATCAATCCCTTCTATCTGATTATACCCCTTAGCCACCAATAATGCCTTATTTCTCACCACCACAACAGAATAATTCATCTTATTCTTAAAGACCCACTTGGTTCCCACAATACTTGGATTTTTAGGTCTTTCTACTAACTCCCAAACATCATTCCTTACAAATTGATTCAATTCTTCCTGTATAGCTAAAATCCAAAATTCATCCGACAAGGCTTGATTGATGTTGGTGGGTTCAGTCATTGAGATAAAGGCAGAATGGTTTACTTCCTTCCTAAGTCCATGCCTAGTCCTAACACCTTCAGAAGGGTCTCCTAAGATCAGTTCTTTAGGATGACTCGAAGAATATCTCCAATCTCTAGGCAAATCGTCATCAAACACTACATGGGTTATTTCTTCCACCACAAAAGTCCTCCTATTGAACACCCTAAAGGATTTCCCCACACTTGAATATCCTAAGAACACTCCTTCATCAAATTTGGGGTCAAATTTTCCTAAGGGTGACTTCCCGTTGTTCAGAATGAAAACTTTACAGCCAAAGACATGGAGGTGGGACAGATTTGGAGTTCTACCCTTAATGATCTCATAAGGTGTCTTGTTCAGTTTGACTCTCACATTCACCCTATTCAGCACATAACAGGCAGTGTTCACCGCTTCAGCCCAAAAGTATTTTGGAAGTGAATACTCGGCAAGCATGGCTCTAGCGGCTTCCACTAAGGTCATGTTCTTCCTTTCAGCTACCCCGTTCTGCTGAGGGGTCCTAGGAGCTGAAAAATTATGACTAATCCCATGATCCTCACAAAAACTTCCAAATCTTTCATTTTCAAACTCCCCTCCGTGATTACTATGGATGGTAATAATCTCACATCCTAACTTCTTCTGAATCCAATGAGAGAAGGATCTAAACTCATCAAATGACTCAGATTTATGTGACAAAAACTTAACCCAAGTGAACCTCGAATAATCATCTACAATCACAAAACCATAGACTCTCCCCCCTAAGCTGGCAGTGCTAATGGGTCCAAAGAGGTCCATGTGAAGAACTTCTAAAGGTCTTGAGGTGCTAATGTCCTTAACAGGGTGAAAAGAGGACTGGACTTGCTTCCCCAACTGACAGGCATCACACAGGTGATCCTTAGTGACTTAAGCTTGGGCACACCTCTAATTAAGTCCTTTTGGGTGACTCTCCTAAGGGTTTTCATACTGGCATGACACAATCTCCTATGCCATAACCAAGACTCATCAGCAGCAGTTTTTAAGCAAATTGAATTATCAGATTTAATGCTACTTACATCCAGCTTGTAGACGTTGTTGATCCTTTGCCCCTGCAAAACAACTTCATCATTTAAGCTTAAAATGCAGCCAGTGGGCAGGAATTTGATTATGTATCCCTTGTCACAGAGTTGACTGATGCTCAGCAGGTTGTGTTTCAGTCCATCTAAAAGCAAAACATTATCAATCATAAAGTTCTTTGAATCACCAATTATATCTGTGCCTACCACCTTCCTGGTGGTGTTATCTCCAAGTGTAACCTTGCCTCCAGCTCTGGCCTCCAGTGAAATGAACTGATTTGCATCTCCAGTCATATGTCTAGAACATCCGCTGTCTAGGTACCACATGCTCTCACGAGGTCTTGTGTGAGAGCACACCTACACAAGTATCAAACGTCAGTCTTAGGAACCCAAACAAGTTTGGGTTCCTTCTTATGAAAAGAAGAATGCAATGCATGCGTGCTATGCTGTGAAACAGGCAGTTTGGGTTTCCACACCCAATGTGTACTACGGTGAACAGTGTAGGTGTGAGAAATATGTCCTAACATGCCACATGAAAAACATCTAACACCAGGAAAAGGGTTAACTAATCTACGTGGATGATAATGCCTCTTCCTAGATGAATATGAAACATGATTTGAAGAACTTGCAACAGATTTTTCAAAAGGTGGCGGTGCATAAAACTGTTCAAAAGTAGGCGGTATTTTGTTCTTTTCAAAAGCACTGATCTTTACTTTCAAAAACTCATTTTCTTTCTTTAAACTTGCAATTTCAAATTTCAAGGTTCCCTTGCTACTTTCGACTTCACATGCCATTGTATCTAATTCTTTAAAAGCTCTTTCTAAGTCCACATGCGTAGTTTTAAATGAATCATGCTCAGAACCTAAATCAGAATATTTTTTATTCAACTCATTGAATTCATTAAGCAAAGACATTTGATTTGAATCAAGTGTGGATTGATCTTTAACTATAGAATCATGCTCTTTTTGCAAAGTTAAGTAATCTAATTTCAAACTTGCATGAGTTTTCTTAAGCTTCCTATACGATGTATGAATTCTTTCAGAAACTTCAAATAATTGATCGTAGGTAAGCTCACATACCTCTTCCTGATCCGACTGACCAGGGTGATCATCAGCCATAAGACACAAGTTTGTTTCCTCCTCTTCAGCTTCAGTCTCAAAAGAGTCGGATGCAGAGTCTGCCCAGAACGCCTTCTGAATCCGCTTCTTGTCCTTTCTAAACTTTGGTTTCTCCTCACCCTTCTCCTTGCTTGGGTGAGCTTTAAGTGTAGGACATTCAGCCTTTATGTGTCCAGGCTTCCTGCATTCAAAACAAACAGATTCAGATGAACTCTTAAAATTTTTATTGGACTTACCCTCGTTCCACTTCTGATAGTTCTTATGTTTCTTCCTTAGAAAGCTTTTGAATTGCCTTGTGATTAAGGCAACATCATCGCTATCAGACCCGGAAGTGCTAGCATCTGAATCCTTGGCCTTTAGTGCCACTGTCTTCTCTTTCTTGCGTTCACCTGCATCAAGTTGCCTTTGGTTCACCCCTTGCTCGTAAGCAATAAGTGATCTAAGTAAGCTGTCAATAGAGTAAGTGTTTAAATCTTTAGATTCAATAATAGCAGTAATCTTAGCATCATAAGAAGCAGGCAAAGATCTTAGAATTTTGTTCACTCTTTCGTAGTTAGTAAGTTCTCTACCTAGAACATGCAAAGAGGTAACAATCTGAGTGAACCTTGTGTATATTTCTGAAATAGCCTCACTAGGTTTCATGCAAAAAAGTTCGTAATCATGTAACAAGATGTTTAACCTAGACTGTTTGACTTTAGTTGTACCTTCGTATGTTATGCATAATCTATCCCAGATTTCCTTTCCCGTTGTACAAGTAGAAACACGTATATAGTCTTCAAATTTTAAAGCACAAAAGAAACAGTTCAAGCATTTTGCATTTAACTGTGCAAAATCACGATCATCAAACGTCCAATCAGCAAAAGGCAATCCAGTTTTCATATTGTTAATCAGTCTAAAAGGTGGTTCGTATCCGTCTTAAACTAACATCCACATGTGATAATCAATAGATTGCAGAAAAGTAGACATGCGTATTTTCCAAAAATTAAAAGGAATATTATCAAACAACGGTGGTCTTGTAATAGAATGTCCTTCAGCAGTATTACAATTGTTACAGTTAGCCATTGATCAAATTCAAAAGTTTTTAAACCTAAATTTTGAATCCTGCTCTGATACCACTTGAAAGTTCGATAGGGATGTTAAGCCCTAGTGAACTAGTCCCGAGGCAAACCAAGAGGGGGGGTGAATTGGTTATTTAAAAATTTCACGATAACAATGAAAATCTTTTTATAACGTGCAGCGAAAACGAATTAAAACAACGATAAAAAGATCAACCACAGATATTCACCCAAGCAGTTAATATCAGAAAAGTAAAGTGCAAAACTGAATCAGAAAAGCAAACCAGATTTTATAGTGGTTCGGTCAACTTGACCTACATCCACTCCCCGGAGCCTCCCCTCCGGGTATTGCACTAAACAAAAGTGTCTCTCCTTTTGCTCCCACAACAAGGCGGAGAAGCCTGTACAAAAACCTCCTTTTCACCACACGGTGAGGCAGAGAATCCGACCTCCTTTCGCTTCCTCCTGAAGCAGGCAGAGAACCTTCGAACTCCTTTCGCTTCCTCCTGAAGCAGGCAGAGAACCTTCGAACTCCTTTTGCTTCCACCTGAAGCGGGCAAAGAACCCCGAATCTTCTTGCGAACGATCCTCCCACGACGAACACCGACTAGACGAAAGACGACGAGCAGAGAAGACGACTCTGATCCGTGCTCGGAGCAACCTTAGTGAATCCCTCACTAACTCCCCCTCACAAGATCTTCTCTCTCTCTCCCAACTCTCTCTCTCTCTAGGGTTTCTCAGGGAAGGAAGGCAGCAAAAGATTTTTCTTAAAATTGGAAAATGTTCTTTTAAAGGAGGGCTTAAAATTTGCACTAAATCTCAACTGGTCGGCCAAGATCATCCAGGACGATCGGTAGATCGTCATGTACGATCAGTTCAAATTCAGCTGTTTCAGCCTGGACGATTAGGCTCTTCTGGGCGATCAGTAGAAAAAGTTATTCATATCGTCCTGTACGATCCTGGGATCGTCCGGGATGATTAGTGCAAATTGAGGGAAATCGTCTAGAAGACAGTTCGGGTCGTCCAGAGAAATCTGTGCTGGACGACCAAAAAATGACTTGATCGTCCCGGACGATAGGGTCATCATCCGGTACGATTAGTTCAAAAAGGCCCCAAATCATCCTGAACACAGTTCGGGTCGTACAACTGAAATGCACTAAACGATCATGATCGTTTGGGACGATCCTGCGATCGTCCAGGACGATATGATCGTATCAACCAAAAATAAATTGCTTTCCTTAATTACCAGATTAAATTAGGCATGTTTGTACTGGATCGTCTGGGATGATACACGTATCGTACGGGACGATCAGACCATGTATCTAAAAATAAGAACTTGCCTAACTTGATCTGGCGGCTGTGAATTTCTGATTTGGGTATATCGTCCCGTACGATCCGGAGATCGTCCAGGACGATCTGCTTAATCAGACCCTCTTAACTTAGTCGCCCTAATTAGGGTTTCTGTTTTAATTGGATCGTCCAGGATGATGTGGAGATCATCTAGGACGATCTGAATAAAATTTTAACAGAAACTCTAATTCACTCAATCTCTCTCCCTGAGTGTGTGTGTGCAAGGTTACTTAGCTGCGGAATCAGTTACATTATAATTGACTCAATAAAAAAAAAATCATACATTTGACACACTTGGACCTGATCTTGAGTTGGCTTAAGTGGCTCGCGGTCTTTTGTGCCTGAAACAGATTAGCCAAGCAAAACACACTGGAAACATGTTTGTCATCATCAAAACCAGATTTGCAACATAGGGTTTCAGGGTTTAGGGTTTAAGATTTTTTAGGGTTTTAGTGTTTAGGGTTTTTTAGGGTTTAGGATTTTATTTTAGGGTTTTAGGGTTTAGTGTATTATGATTTAGGGTTTATGTTTTAGGGTTTAAGGTTTTTAGGGTTTAGGGTTTTTTTTAATGTTTATTATTTAGGGTTTAGGGTTTAGGTTTTTTTGGGATTTTAAGGTTTAGGGCTTAGCATTTAGGATTTGAGGGGTTTTTTTAAAGGGTTTTATGGGTTTAGGGTTTTGGTTTTGTGGTCTTTTAGGGTTTTTAGGTTTTAGGGTTAATAGTTTATCATTTAGGGTTTTAGGGTTTTTTTTTAGGGCTTTTAGGGTTTAGGGTTTTAGGGTTAGGGTTTAGGGTTTTTTAGGGTTTTAGGGTTTTATTGTTTAGGATTTGTTTTAGGGTTTAGGGTTTAGGGTTTTTTTTTTAAGTTTTATGGTTTAGGATTTTACGATTTAGGGTTTATGGTTTAGGGTTTAATGTTTTTAGCGTTTAGGGTTTTTTTAGGGTTTAGGGTTTAGGATTTATGGTTTAGGGTTTTTTAGAGTTTTTAGTGTTTAGGGTTTAGGGTTTTAGGGTTTTTTTTCTTGGGATTTTTAGGGTATAGGGTTTAGGGTTTTAGGGGTTTTTTAGGGTATTAGGGTTTAGGATTTTTTTAGCAATTAGGGTTTATGGTTCTTGTACGGGTTTTAGGATTTAGGGTTTTACGGTTTAGGGTTTAGGGTTTGGGGTTTGGGGTTTACAGTTTAAGATTTTTAGGGTTTAGTATTTTTTTTAGGGTTTACTGTTTAGGGTTTATGGTTTAGGGTTTTTAGGGATTTAGGGTTTAGTGTTCAGTGTTGAGGGTTTAGGGTTTGAGGTTTAGTGGTTTGGGTTTTAGGGTTTAGGATTTAGGGTTTTTTAGGGTTATAGGGTTTTAAGGTTTTAGGGTTTAGGGTTTAGGGTTTAGGGTTTTTAGGGTTTAGGGTTATTTTTAGGGTTTTTGGGTTTAAGGTTTTAGGGTTTTAAGGTTTTTGGGTTTAGGGTTTTAGGGTTTAGCGTTTTGTTGGATTTTTAGGGTTTAGGGTTTAGTGTTTTTTTTAGGATTTTAGGGTTTAGGGTTTTACGGTTTAGGGTTTAGGGCTTAGAGTTTAAGGTTTTTAGGGTTTAGGGTATAGGGTTGTAGGGTTTAGGGTTCTTTTAGGGGTTAGGGTTTAGGATTTTTTTTTAGTGATTTAGGGTTTAAGGTTTAGGGTTTAGGGTGTTTTAGAGTTTTTAAGGTATTTAGGGTTTAGGGTTTATGGTTTTACGGTTTTTTTTTTAGGGTTTAGGGTTTATGGTTTTTTAGAATTTTTATGGTTAAGGGTTTTAGGGTTTAGGATATTTAAATATGAATTACCAATACTAGAAGAACCAGATAACACCTCTTTAAAAAATTTAGGAAAAGATTTCCTAATCACACCGTTAGGGTTAGATTCCATACTCACATAATTATTCAAATTTTTAGCAGAATACAAGTTCGAAGACTGAAGATTCTCCATCTCCCTCTCAGACTTTCCTACATGATCAAAATTCTCGAAGATCCCAGAAGGATCTTGATTGCAATCAATTTCCATCAAACCCTAGGCGGGTTTCCTCCAAAAAGATCCAGCAAAAACAACAAACAAATGGTAAAAAAGATATTGAAGGGAAGAAAATTCCAAGAATTATCCAGATGAAGACAAGATCCCCTAAAACTCTCAAGAAAATCTACACAATAACAAAATCGCCTTCAAATCGCTTGGAGATGAGAGCACCGCGACATGAGGAAGTTTTTCAGGTTTAGGTTTAGGTTTAGGTTTAGGTTTAGTTAGTTTATTAGTTTATTTTCTTTAGTTTAGTTATTTATTAGTTTAGTTTTATTATTTATTATTAGTTAGTTAGTTTTATATTAGTTTATTATTATTATTATTTATTTATTTTAGTTTAATTATTATTAGTTTATTTATTTTATTTTTTATTTTATTATTATTATTATTATTATTATTATTATTTATTATTATTATTATTTATTATTAGTTTATTATTATTTATTATTTAATTTAGTTATTTATTAGTTTAGCTCTTATAATTATTAGTTATTTATTATTAGTTTTTTATTATTTATTATTTATTAGTTTTAGTTATTATTACTATTTATTAGTTTATTAGTTTAGTTTAGTTAGTTTATTATTTAGTTTTCTTAGTTTTTTATAATTTGTTATTATTACTAGTTTATTAGTTTAGTTTAGTTTAGTTTATTAGTTTTATTAGTTTATTTAGTTACTATTTAGTTTTATTTATTTTTATTTATTTATATTATTTGTTATTTGTTTATTTATTTATTAGTTTATTTATTTATTTAGTTTAGTTTTATTATTTATTTATTTTATTATTGTTAGTTAGTTATTAGTTCAGTTTGGGGTTTAGTTATTATTAGTTATTAGTTTATTTTAGATTAGTTTTATTTTTATTATTATTTTTATTAGTTTAGTTTATTTTATTATTAGTTTATTATTTAGTTTAGTTTTAGTTTTAGTTTTAGTTTATTATTTAGTTTTATTACTTTTATTAGTTTATTATTTCAGTTTATTTTTATTATTTTTATTAGTTTATTATTTATTATTTATTTATTTATTTTAGTATTATTATTATTATTAGTTTATTTTTAGTTTTAGTTTATTATCTATTATTATTTTTGTTATTATCATTAGTTATTATTTATTATTATTATTATTAGTTTGAGTTTATTATTATTATTATTTTAGTTTATTATTATTATTAGTTTATTAGTTATTATTTATTAGTTTAGTTATTATTTATTTATTTATTATTTAATAGTTATTGTTAGTATTTTTAGTTTAGTTATTTATTATTATTAGAAATTATTAGTTTATTATTTATTATTAGTTTTTAGTTTAGTTTATTAGTTTAGTTTAGTTATTTAGTTTATTTTAGTTATTAGGTTTAGTTTATTTATTTATTAGTTTTTAGTTATTATTACATTATTTTATTTATTTATTAGTTTAGTTTTATTAGTTATTTATTAGTTTAGTTATTATTAGTTTATTTTATTAGTTTTAGTTTACTAGATTATTTATTATTAGTTTATTTTTATTAGTTTTTTAGTTTTATTATTTATTTAGTTTAGTTTTATTCATTTTAGTTTTAGTTTATTATTAGGGTTTAGGGTTTAGGGTTTAGGTTTTATGGTTTAGGGTTTAGGGTTTTAGAGTTTAGGGTTTAGGGTTTAGGATTTAGTGGTTAGGGTTTTAGGATTAGGGTTTAGGGTTTTTTTAGGGTTTTAGGGTTTACGGTTTTTTAGGGTTTAGGGTTTAAGGTTTTAAGGGTTTAGGATTTAGGGTTTTAGAGTTTTAGGGTTTATGGTTTAGGGTTAAGGGTTTAGGGTTTAGGGTTTAGGGTTTAATGTTTTTTGGGTTTAGGGTTTTTTTTAGGGTTTATGGTTTATTGTTTTTTATGGTGTTTAGGGTTTTGGGTTTAGGGTTTAAGGGTTTTTTTAAAGGTTTTTATGGTTTAGGGTTTAGGGTTTAGATTTTTTAAGGCTTTTTTTAGGGATTTTAGGGTTTAGGGCTTAGGTTTTGGGGTTTAGGGTTTTTTTATGGTTTTTATGATTTAGGGTTTTAGGATTTTTTTTAGGGTTTTTTGGGTTTAGGTTTTTTTATGATTTTTAGGGATTAGGGATTAGGCTTTAGGGTTTAGGGTTTGAGGTTTGCTGTTTAAATTTCTTAGGGTTTAGTATTTTTATTAGGGTTTTAGGGTTTAGGGTTTAGAGTTTTTAGGGATTTAGGGTTTAGTGTTTAGGGTTTAGGGTATAGGTTTTAGTGTTTAGTGGTTTGGGTTTTAGGGTTTACGATTTAGGGTTTTTTAGGGTTTTAGGGTTTTAAGGTTTTAGGGTTTAGGGTTTTTTTAGGATTTAGGGTTTTTAGGGTTTAAGGTTTAGGGTTTTTTTTAGAGTTTTTGGGTTTAATGTTTTAGGGTTTTGGGTTTAGGGTTTAGGGGTTAGAATTTTTTTAAGATTTTTAGGGTTTAGCGTTTAGGGTTTTAGGGTTTTTTGAAGGGTTTTTAGGGTTTAGGGTTTAGGGTTTAGGTGTTTTAGGGTTTTTTAGGATTTTAAGGGTTTTGGATTTAGGGTACAGGGTTTAAGGTTTTATGGTTTTTTTTAGGGTTTAGGATTTAAGGTTTTTTAGGATTTTTAGGGTTAAGGGTTTTAGGGTTTAGGATATTTAAATTCGAATTACCAGTACTAGAAGAACTAGATAGCACCCCTTTAAAAGATTTAGGAAAAGATTTCCTAATCACACCGTTAGGGTTAGATTCCGAACTCACAGAATTATTCAGAATTTTACCAGAATCCAAGTTCGAAGACTAAAGATTCTCTATCTCCCTCTCAGACTTTCCTAAAGGATCAGAATTCTCAAAGATCGCAGAAGGATCTTGATTGCAATCAATTTCCATCAAACCCTAGGCGGGTTTCCTCCAAAAAGTTCCAGCAAAAATAACAAACAAACGGTAAAAAAGCACTATAGGAAAAATAGCTATTACCGGCAGACAAAATTCGCCGGTAAAGTAAAAAATGTGACGAAAATAATCGATTTCCGGCGGATTACCGGTGGAAATATCTCCGACGGTAAAACGCGCATCGAAAAAAACATTCCGTCGCATTTTTTTCGCCGGAAGCATTTCCGGCGGATGTTCCGACGGAGAACCGGCGGATATATTTGACAAACCGATGCATTTTCTATGTCATTGTTCCGGCGTAATAACCGCCAAAAATACCGGTGGAAACTGTCGTCGAACTATCCGTCGGAACTTACCATCGTAACTTACCGTCGAACTATACGTCGGAAGTTCCGTCGCATATGCTGACAGAAATTTCATCACATCATATTTCCGACAAAGTTACCGGTGGATAATCCGCCATAAACTTATAGCAGAAAAAAAAAATACCTTCCTCACTTTGAAAAGTGATTTCCACATTTATACCTACATACAAAAAATTACAACACCATATATATTCCCCAAAATCAACAATTACACAAACCAGAAGAGCATCAACCAGATAAGAAATAATTAAACATGTATAAATAAATATATATAAGAAAAGTCTCATAAACAAATAACTAAACATGTTCAAATAGTAAATAGATAAATTTATCCTAAAAACACATAAAAATATATGTCCACATCAATTAAATAGATTAATAATGTCTACTCTGATTCAGTTTCATCCTCAGGTGATGATGTACTTCTACCACTACTCATCTGCTCCCTCATCTTTCTCATTTCTTCTAACATTTGAGCTTGCTGCTACTGTATATGCATCTGCTGCTGCTGCATTTGCATCTACCAATCAGCTTGGGCTTTTCATACCTGTTCTAGCTCGGCTGTGAGGGCAACTATCTGTTGGTTATATAAAGATTCCTGGGTACTAGATGAAAAACTACCCCCACTAGATGACTGCCCTTCATATGCATAAGCCTGCGAGCCTAACCCATATACTCTGCCATGCTGCATTCTTCCTACCGCTTGCGACCAAGTGCGGTAGTCAGAATAGTCTGTTGATCCAGCAGAAGAGCCTTCACCTGCTGCAGCCTGACACTCTCGAAGCCGTGTATACTCCTCCTATGAAAGTTAATAAAAAGTTATGCTATTTACACATAATATCACCAAAATTAACTTATATACTTACATAGGCTCTTCTAGCACGCTCGTCAACACATTGCTGGCCCTCCTGCCGCTTGTGGGTATGATTATGTAATTCAATAGAAGTCGGTTCTCTACCCAGCACATGTTTCTATAATAGACATATATTAGTATTCTAATTAAAATAAATTATTAAAAGATTTTAAAATTTCTTACCAAACATCTTCTGTGCTCAGTATGAGGAACAAAACCTCCTGTATGAAGGGAACTTCCCAAGTCCCCAACATCAGAAGCTCTGTTCTGTCTATTTTGATCACTTCTTTTTGTATAATTTGGGCTTCCCCAAGCACTGCTCAACTCTGCCCATACACCCTCACCAATCCAGAGAGGTCGCTGGCCTGACTTTCTAATATCAGTAAACATGCCTCGCATACGAGTCGAGCCACGCTTCTCAAAGTTCTTTCTGATTTTATCATTATGTTGGGGAAGCCAACAAAATCTTTCTTCAATTAAACACATATAATAAAGAATAAATAATTTGTTTAGCTTATATATATTAGATATAATAAAAACAAATTATAAAATAACATACCTCAAACTCTCTAAACCACATGTCCCGTACTTCTTGTGGGACTTTCTTCCAATAAATATAACGAGCATAGTATCTGCTACATATTATGTCCCAGATTTTATGCGTAGGATCTTTTGACTGATGAAACCTAAAAGAAATATGTTACTCAAAAAAACTAATTCAATTCTATTTATATGACTGAAATAAAATTAGTACTTACGTGTCACCGTCACGTTCAATCAACATACGACCCTCTGTCGCCTGCTCTGCTGCAGCTGGGTAGGAAGGTCCAGTTATAGCGAGCAGAGGTGGTGCTGTAGCGGGCTGAGGTGGTGGTGGGACATATGACGGATATGGAGGATGTGCACCATGATAAGGTGGGGGTGGGTAATAGGGGTAGAAAGAGTGGTCTGTGTAAGGTCTGGTAAAGGTAAGTGTGGGTCTGGTGAGTAGAACTGTGGGCTACTGGCTGCAGGAGTAGGTATAGGCGGGCTAGGCTGACTCTGAGTAGCAGGGTGAGATGAAGAGGTGCCCTTAGTACGTGCAGGCCTGCTAACAACAGCCGTCTTGCTGCGCCTACCAAATATATTTTGGATCAGTCCTCTCTGACGGTCATCACCTGAAGCCATCTGTACAAATATTAAAAAATATTAATAACAGACATTATGAAAAAAAATGTATAAAATATCGTAGGAATTAAATAAATGCAAGTACAAAAAACTTTTAAATATAAAATAACACAACAAATAAGTAAATAGAAATACAAAAATTTTAATTTTAGTCCAAATTCATTTACCTTATGTTGATTCACTTTCATATGATGAAACTTCTGTACCACTGTCAGACTCGTCATGAATGTCCTCTATGTTTAAATCCACTTCCTCTAACTGTAACTCACTCTCAGTAGTTGTAATTTGATCGTCCACATCGTTAGAAACATCTTGTATGTTTAACATAAACTCTTCTTGATGTGCTGATGGTATTTAAGTAGTCTTTTCAATAACTCCCCTGGGTTTGGTCTTCATAACTACGAGCCAATCTTTTTTGCCTCGTACTCTACTCGGGTAGTTAGCAAAAATAGACTTGGTGCGCCTGACTAGCAATGATGAATGGGTCATACTTTGAATATTTTCTACCTTATTTGACTTCTGTTATACCATATAATGGATGTATTCTTGGACCTTTATTTTTTATTGGATCAAACCACTCACAATTGAATAGATACATATTATTCCCAACACCAGGATATTCCAACTATAATATTTCTTCTAATACCCTGTAATACTCAGACTCATCACCTGTATGAGTATTCCCTCTAACACATACACCAGAATTATCTATTTTTCTATCTTCACACTAATATTTGGTTTGGAATTTATAACCATTAACTAAGAAATTTTGATAACACTTTACCGCTCTATTTGGTCCCCAAGATAGATCAAGTAGTCCATGATATTCCAAATTACTACCTTCAGTGTGGACCTAGTTATTAGATAAAGTATGTCATTAGTATGCTTAATAACTAAATAAAGATATATTAATTGAAATCAATTGTCAAAACATATGCCGCATTTTTAAACCAAATAGGAAAATTTGTTTCCACTATCTTCTGGACTTCTACTTGTTCTGTTGTATTCAATCCATCAATGAAACTCCTGTAAACATTAAGGTTTAGATTGAATGAAAGTGTGAGTAACAAATTTATGAGCAAGCTTATTCAAACTTACTCGAGATATGACTCAACTTCATCACAGTTAAGCAAGACATATATAGTGGCAACTCGCATCTCTTTATCAGTCAAATAACGCATTGTACTAGAGCCTATGGGTTTACCATTGCCATTGAATACAGATAAATTTAAGAATTGACCCACTTTTTCAGGTGCAGCGCTATGACTTGATTGTGACCATGTTTCAAAGTAATACAAGCAGAACTGAGTTGTCTCGTATATTAAATATGCTTCACATATTGAGCCTTCAGGATGTGCTTTATTCTTAGCAGTCTTCTTAAGTTTATTTAAGTATCTCTCAAAAGGATACATCCACTGATACTGAACTGGTCCACTGACTCTAGCTTCATGTTGTAAATATACCGGCAGATGCTCTATAGAGTCAGAGAAAGCTGGAGAAAATATCTTCTCAAGTTTACACAGAATAAACGGGATATGCTGCTCCATAAGAATCAGTTGCTCTATATTTAATTTTAAAGAGCATAAATTTTTGAAGAAGATACTCAGCTCGATCAAGGGCTTCAAAATTTGATCCGACAGATAACTAAAGGTAGTAGGCAACAGATATTGCATGAAGATATGACAGTCATGACTCTTCATACCAAATAATTTCCCAGTTCTAATGTCAACACATTTGCTTAGATTTGAAGAATATCCATCAGGTACACGTAAACTCTTCACCCATTCACAAACAGCGTGCCTCTGCTCTAAAGTTAAAGTGAATGGAGCTTTTGGTTTGAAATATTTTCCACTTCCACCATCCCTCAATTCTAATACTTTTCTCCTACAAATCTCCTTTAAGTCCATCCTTGCTTTTATATTGTCTTTGGATTTATCTTTGATATCCATAACTATATTGATATATTATCAAAAACATTTTTCTCTATGTGTATCACATCTAAGTTATGTCTAATCAAGTTTGTCCTCCAATATGGTAATGTCCAAAAAATACTTTTCTTAGTCCAATTGTGGTTGACACCATATCCTGGCAATTTGTAATCAACTAATGATGGAGATTCCACTACTATGGGGCTGGAGCTGACCCTTTCAAATATTTCTTCACTAGTTAATCTAGGAGGAGGAAGCAATATTACCATTTTATTCTTGAAAAAACTATCGTTATTTTGCCTGAAAGGATGATCTGTAGGTAAGAACATGCGATGACAGTCAAACTACATATTCTTCCCTCCGTGCTTTAAAGTGAATGACTTTATATTTTCCATGCAAAGTGGATAAGCTAATTTTCCAGAAGTGTTCCAACCTGAGAGCATACCGTATGCGGGAAAATCACCAATTGTCCAAAGTAATGCTGCCCTCATAATGAAGTTCTATTTGGTGGAGATGTCATATGTACTTATTCCCTCTTCCCATAATAGATTTAAATCATCAATTAACGGTTGTGAGAAAATATCGATCTTTGCTTTTGGATTATGTGGCCCTGGAATGATAAGCGTCAGAAACATATAAGGAGTAGTCATACACATCTCAGTGGAAGATTATATGGTGTGAGTATGACGGGCCAACATGAGTAAGGTGAAGCAGACTGACTAAATGGAGTGAAACCATCTGCGCATGAACCTAATCTTATATTTCTTGATTTTGAGGCGAATGTGGGATATGTACGATCAAAATGTTTCCAGGCTTCTGCTTCTGAAGGATGTGTAATAAACCCTTCCAGTGAGATATGTTCTTTATGCCATCTCATATGTTCAGCAGATCTCATTGATGCATATAATCGTTGCAGTCTAGGAATTATGGGTAAGTAAAATAACCTGCTGGCTGCTACATCCTTCATCTTTCTTTTCATGATAGATTTTGGTTTATATCTCGGTGCGTTGCAATGATGGCATGCAATCTCTGATTAGAAATCTTTGTAGAATAACATGCAACCGTTGACACAACAATCTATCTTTTTGTATGTCAAACCAAGCTTCAAAACCAACTTCTTAGTACGATATAAATCTGTGGGAATTATGTTATCTGCTGGATTAGTTTCTTTAAGCAGTCCAATAAATTGATTAAAATAATCACGGGCGATATTATATTCTGCCTTGATACTTAACATCTTAAGAGCAACGGGTAACTCTTAGTGAGTGGTGCAACCTGTCCATATTGGTTGTTGTGAAGCATGCAATAAATCATAAAAATTTTGTGCTTCTTTATTAGGTGACTCTTCTGTGTATTATTCAAATTGTGCTCCACTTGCATCATAAATTAAGTCCTCAAGATTAGGTATGATATGCTCTTCATCATCTCTAGTAGCACTTATCAATGGGCAGCATCGAGAATCCAAATGTGGTTCATACTCACCATGAGAAGTCCAATACCAGTAATCTGGCATGAAACCTCGACGATATAGATCAACAGTTATGTCATCTGGGCTAAGGTGCACCTGATTTTTATTTTTGGAACATGGGCAACGAAACTTCCCATCTGAGATGAAGCTGGGTAGTTGAGAAGCTGTCTGAATAAAAATATGCACCCCTCTAATGAACTCATCAGTTAATGTCTTCCATCCTTACGCCAATCGATTATACATACAACATATTTGAGTTCTGATATCCTTAATATATAGCCTACATATAATATTGACAATAAGGATATAAGTTACGATTACTTACCAAAATTGTTACATACTACCATTGATAAAAAGATAGCAAGGTAGGCCTATCTAGGTTTGATGGAGAAATATAGAGAGAATAAAGATGATCTACATTTGATATTTATTGATTTAGAAAAATAAAGATGATCTACATTTAATACTAAGGGTACAACCACTCATCCACCTGAGCATCCTCATTTCTTCAACGCTTAACTTTCTTATTAATGACTTGATCATCCATTGTGATAATCCCCTCACTAGCTCTATTACGACTAAAATTGCACTCCACATATTCTGTTTTAGATTTACTCAAGCGACAACCTTTAGACTCTAAGGTTGACCTCCATAATTCAAGTTTACCTTTAACTCCCTCTCTAGTCTTATCAATAAGAAGAATATCATCAGCAAAAAGCCTACACCAAGGTACATCCTCTTGCAAATGTTTAGTGAGAACATCCATGAACTAAAGTAAAAAGATATAGGCTTAAGGTTGATCCTTGATGTAATCCAACCAAAGTTGGAAAAAACTTGGTTAAAGCACGTTGTGTTTGAACACAAGTAATAGCTCCTGCATACATATTTTTAATGATTTGAATATAAGCATTATTAACTCCTTTCTTTTCAAGAACTCTCCATAGCACTTCTCTTGGAACTTTATCATATGCTTTCTCTAAATCAATAAATATCATATGTAGATCGTCTTTATTCTCTATATACTCCTTCATCAAACCTCCTAAATAAATGTATGGCTTCCATATTAGACCTATCTGGCATTAATCCAAATTAATTTTGAGAAACATTAGCATCACACCACAACCTACGCTCCATAACTCACTCCCACAGTTTTAGAGTATGACACATTAACTTAGTTCCTCTATAATTCGCACAATCTTGTGCATCACATTTATTCCTAAAAATAGGAATTAACGCACTCAATTTACTCAAATGAAAGCTTTTAGACTCTAAGGTTGGCCTACATAAATTAAGTTTACCTTCAACTCCTTCTCTAGTCTTATCAACAAGAAGAATATCATCAGCAAAAAGCATACACCAATGTACATCCTCTTGCAAATGTCTAGTGAGAACATCCATGACTAAACCCAACAAAAAAAAAGAAATGCGAAAGGGACAAAGTTACCTAAACAGCAAGCAAGCTCCCGGCGCGGCCAACGCCAACGGAGCGAAGTCGAACTGCGTCCAAGAATAAAACTTCCTCAAATTACGGCGAACTGGCCGGAGGAAATGGAGCGTGCGGAATGGAGAAAGTTACCTACACAGCCACAGGCGCGCGTTGTCGACGGAGAATCTTGATCGAGTGAGCGGAAGAGGGAGGGAGGTCGTCGATGGAATTCGAGGGCAAGGTCATCATCGAACGAGCTCGATCGAGGGAGGGAGGGACGTCGTGGATGGAGATCGAGGGCTGGCGCACGTCGTCGGTAGTGGCGACCTAAACAGAATGAGCTGAAGTCGAGGGCACGGGGTCGATATATTAAAATTACCGACGTAATTTCCGACGAAAAATATGGCGGAAGTATTACCGGCGGATACTCCGCCTGTAATACTTCGTCAAATTTTAATTAACCGGTGGTAAATTTGTGGAAATATCCGTCGGATATTACCGGCAGAATATGCGTCGGTATATTGAAAACACTGGTGAAATTCAGGCAGTTTCGTCGCCGGAAACTTACCGACGGTTGTTCCGCCGAAAAATACGCCGTAAAATTACCGGCGGGGCAATCCGCCGGAAATTTCATCGTTGATTCTGGCGTAAATATGTCCGTCGGAAATTCCACCGGTATTTCATTATTTTCCTATAGTGAAGAAACATAGGGGAAGAAATGCCAAGAATTAACCAGATGAAGACAAGATCCCATAAAACTGTTAAGAAAATCTATACAAGAACAAAATCACCTTTAAATCGCTTGTAGATGACAGCACGGTGACGTGAGGAGGTTTTTCAGGTTTAGGTTTAGGTTTAGGTTTTGGTTTAGTTAGTTTATTAGTTTATTTTGTTTAGTTTAGTTATTTATTAGTTTAGTTTTATTATTTATTATTAGTTAGTTAGTTTTATTTTAGTTTATTATTATTATTATTTATTTAGTTTAGTTCAGTTATTATTATTTTATTTATTTTAGTTTTTATATTATTATTATTATTAGTTTTATTTATTTATTATTATTTATTATGATTATTTATTATTAGTTTATTATTATTTATTATTTTGTTTAGTTATTTATTAGTTTAGTTATTATAATTATTAGTTATTTATTATTTATTATTTATTAGTTTTAGTTATTATTATTATTATTAGTTTATTTGTTTAGTTTAGTTAGTTTATTATTTAGTTTTATTAGTTATTTATTATATGTTATTAATATTAGTTTATTAGTTTAGTTTAGTTTAGTTTATTAGTTTTATTAGTTTATTTAGTTATTATTTAGTTATTATTTATTTTTATTTATTTATATTATTAGTTATTAATTAATTAATTTATTTAGTTTAGTTTTATTATTTATTTATTTTATTATTTTTAGTTAGTTATTAGTTTAGTTTAGGTTTAGTTATTATTAGTTATTAGTTTATTTTAGTTTAGTTTTACTATTATTATTAGTTTAGTTTTATTTTATTATTAGTTTATTATTTATTTATTATTAAGTTTTGTTTTAGTTCTAGTTTTAGTTTATTATTTAGTTTTATTACTTTTATTAGTTTATTATTTTAGTTTATTTTTATTATTTTTATTAGTTTATTATATATTAGTTATTTATTTATTTTAGTTTTATTATTATTATAAGTTTATTTTTAGTTTTAATTTATTATATATTATTTTTATTTTTATTTTTATTAGTTATTATTTATTATTATTATTATTATTTTGAGTTTATTATTATTATTATTATTATTATTATTTTATTATTATTATAAGTTTATTAGTTACTATTTATTAGTTTAGTTTAGTTATTTATTATTATAAGTATTTATTAGTTTATTATTTATTATTAGTAATTAGTTTAGTTTATTAGTTTAGTTTAAGTATTTAGTTTATTTTAGTTATTAGTTTTAGTTTATTTATTTATTAGTTTTTAGTTAATATAAGATTATTTAATTTATTTATTAGTTTAGTTTTATTAGTTATTTATTAGTTTAGTTATTATTAGTTTATTTTATTTGTTTGAGTTTACTAGTTTATTTATTATTAGTTTATTTTAGTTTTATTAGTTTAGTTTAGTTATTTATTATAATTTATTATTTATTTAGTTTAGTTTTAATTATTTTATTTTTAGTTTATTGTTAGGGTTTAGGGTTTAAGGTTTAGGGTTTAGGGTTTTAGGGTTTAGGGTTTTTGGTGTTTACGATTTAGGGTTTAGGTGTTGCAAATCTAGTTTTGATGATGACAAACATGTTTCTATTATATTTTGCTTGGCTAACTCATTTCAGGTACAAAAGATCAAAAGCAACTAAAGCCAACTCAAGATCGGGTCCAAGTGTGTCTAAATGCACTATTTTCCTTTTCTTGAGTCAATTATAACGTAACTGATCCCCTAGCTAAGTAACCTTAAACACATACACTCAGGGGGAGAGCTTGAGTGAATTAGAATTTCTGTTCAATTTTTTATTCAGATCGTCTTAGATGATATTCACGTCGTCCTGGACGATCAAGTAAAATAGAAACCCTAATTAGGGCAACCAAGTTAAGTCTGTCTGATTAAGCTGATCGTCCTGGATGATCATTACATCGTCTCGGATGATAGGCTCAAATCAAAAATTCTCAGCCGCCAGATCAAGTTAGGCAAGTTTTTATTTTAAGATATTTGGTCTGATCGTCCCGGACGATACGTGTATCATCCTGGATGATCCAGTACAATCATGCCTAAATTAGTCTGGTAATTAAGGAAAGAAATTAATATTTAATTGATACGATCATATAGTCCGGGATGATCATGATCGTCTAATGTGTTTCAGCTGTACGTCCAGAGCGGTGCTCATGATGATTTTGGTACTTTTTGAACTAATCGTACAGGATGATACTCTTATCATCCTTGACGATCAAGTCATTTTTAGGTCATCCAGCACAAGTTTCTCTTGACGACTAGAGTGATCTTCTGGATGAGATTCTTGAATTTGCACTAATCGTCCCGGATGATCGCAGAATCATACAGGATGATATGAACAACTTTTTCCACTGATTGTCAAGAAGAGCCAAATCGTCTAGGTTGAAACAACTGATTTTGAACTGATCGTACAGGATGATATATCGATTGTCCTGGATGATCTAAGCCGACCAATTGAGATTTAGGGCAAACTTTGACCCCTCCCATAAAAGATCTTTTTCTTTCAATAAGAAAAATCTTTTGCCACTTTCCTTTATAGAGAAACCCTAGAGAGAGAGAGTTTGGGGGAGAGAGAGAGGATCTTGTGAGGGGCTGTTTATGAGGGATTAACAAAGGTTGCTCTAACTAAAGATCAGAGTCGTCTTCTCTGTTCGTCGTCTCTATTCTCGTCGGTGTTCTTTGTGGGAGGATCATTCGTAAGAAGATCCGGGTTCTCTGCCCGCTTTAGGAGGAAGCGAAAGGAGGTCAGGTTCTCTGCCTGCTTCAAGAGGAAGCGAAAGGAGTCCGGGGTACTCTGCCCGCTTTAGCAGGAAGCGAAAGGAGGTCAGGTTCTCTGCCTGCTTCAGGAGGAAGCGAAAGGAGTCTGGGGTTCTCTGCCCGCTTCAGGAGAAAACGAAAGGAGGTCAGGTTCTCTGCCTTCTTCAGGAGGAAATGAAAGGAGGTTAGGCTCTCTGCCTCACCGTGTCGGTGAAAAGGAGTTTTTGTATAGGCTTCTCCGCCTTGCTATGGGAGCAGAAGGAGAGTCACTTTGCTTTAACGCAATACGCGGAGGGGAGGCTCCGGGGAGTGAACGTAGGTCAAGTTGACCAAACCACTATAAAAATTTGGTGTGTTCTTTCTGATTACTTTCTACACTTTAGTTTTCTGTGATTATCTGTTTGGGTGAAATTTGTGTTTGATCTTTTCGTTTGTGTATCTTACTTATTTTCGCTGCAAATCATCGAAAAGATTTTTACTATCGCTCTTAAATTTTTAAATAACCAATTCACCCCCCTCTTTGTTAGCCTCGGGACTAGTTCATCAGGGCTTAACATCCCTATCGAACTTTCAAGTGGTATTAGAGAGGGATTCATAAAATCTAGTTTTGAAAAACTTTTGAATTTGATCCATGGCTAACTTTGGTAATCGTAATACTGCTGAAGGTTATTCAATTACATGACCACCATTATTTGATAACATTCCTTTTGATTTTTGGAAAACTCGTATGTCCACTTTTCTTCAATCAATTGATTATCGTATGTGGATGCTTGTTAAGGATGGCTACGAGCCGCTTTTCAGAAAGATTAACAATGTTAAAACTGAACTGCCATTTACTGATTGGACTTTTGATGATTGTGACTTAGCATAATTAAATGCCAAATGTTTGAACTTCTTTTTATGTGCTTTAAAATCTAAAGATTACATGCGTGTCTCTACTTGTACGACTGGTAAAGAGATTTGGGATAGATTGTGCATCAATTATGAGGGTATAACTGAAGTCAAACAATCTAGGTTAAATATACTGCTTCATGAATATGAACTTTTTTGCATGAAACCTACTAAATCCATTTTTGAAATGTATACAAGGTTCACTCAAATTGTTACCTCTCTGCATGACTTAGGTAGAGAACTTATAAATTATAAAAGAGTGAACAAAATTCTTAGATGTTTACCTTCTTCATATGATTCTAAGATATCTGTAATCACTAAATCTAAAGATTTGAATACTTACTCTATTAATATCTTACTTGGATCACTCATTGCTTACGATCAAGGGGTGAACTAAAGACAGCTTGATGCAGGTGAGAAGAAGAAGGAGAAAATAGTGGCACTGAAGGCCAACGAGAGTGATACTAATTCTTTCGGGTCTGATAGTGATGACGTTGCCTTGATCACTAGGCAATTCAAAAGCTTTCTAAGGAAGAAACACAAGAACTTTTAGAAGTGGAACAAGGGTAAGTACAACAAAAATTTTAAGGGTTCACCTGATACTGTCTGTTTTGAATACAGGAAGCCTGGACACATTAAGGATGATTGTCCTACACTTAAAGCTCACCCAAGTAAGGAGAAGGGTGAGGAGAAACACAAGTTTAGGAAGGACAAGAAGCGGATTTAGAAGGTGTTCTGGGCAGATTCTGCATCCGACTCCTCTGAGACTGAAGCTGTAAAGGAGGAAACAAACTTGTGTCTGATGGCTGATACTCATCCTAGTTAGTCTGACAAGGAAGAGGTATGTGAGCTTACTTATGATCAGTTACTTGAAATATCAAAAAGAATTCATGCATCGTACAGGAAGCTTAAGAAAAATCATGCTAGCCTAAAACTAAAATTTCTGAACTTACACAAAAAGCATGAAATTTTGATTAAAGATCACTCTATTAAAGATTGCAATCACATGTCTTTACTTGATGATTTTGATGAATTGAACAAAAAATATTCTGATCTAACTACTGAGCATGATTTACTGAAAACCACTCATGTTGATTTAGAGAAAGCTTTCAAAGAACTAGACAATCTGGCATGTGAAGTGGAGAGTAGTAATGGTGCTTTGAAATTTGAAATTGCAAGTTTAAATAACTAAAATGAATTTTCGAAAGATAAGATCAGTGCTTTTGAGAAACATGAAACACCTCCTATGTTTGCACGTTTTATGCACCTCCACCTATTATAGAATCTAGTTCAAAATAATCAAAGCATATTTCATATAAACCTAGGAAGAGGCACTATCACCCACGTAGAATAGTTAACCTTTTTCCTGGTGTTAGATGTTTTTCCTGTGACATGTTAGGACACATTTCCCTTACCTCTACTATTTATCATAGTACACATTTGGTGTGGAGGCCCAAATTACCTGTTTCATAGCACAGCACACATACATTGCATTCTTCTTTTCATAAGAAGGAACTCAAACCTATTTGGGTTCCTAAAACTGACGTTTGATGATTTTGTAGGTGTGCTCTCACACAAGACCTCATAAGAGAATGTGGTACCTGGAGAGCGGATGCTCAAGACACATAATTGGAGATGCAAATCAGTTCATTTTGTTGGAGGCTAGGGATGGAGGCAAGGTTAAACTTGGAGATAACACCACCAGGAAGGTGGTAGGTTCAGGTATAATTGGTGATTCAAACTTGTAGATGGACTAAAATACAACCTGCTGGGCATCAGTCAACTCTGTGATAAAGGATACAGCATCAAATTCCTACCCACTTGTTATATTTTAAGCTTAAGTGACAAAGTAGTTTTGCAGGGACAAAGGATCAACAATTTCTATAAGCTGGATGTAAGTTGTATTAAAGCTGAAAATTCAATTTGCTTAAAAATTATTACTGATGAGTCTTAGTTGTGGCATAAGAGATTGTGTTATGCCAGTATGAAAACCCTTAGGAGAGTCACCCAAAAGGACTTAGTTAGATGTTTCCCAAAGCTTAAGTTCACTAAAGACCACCTGTGTGATGCCTATCAGTTAGAGAAGCAAGTCTAGTCCTCCTTTCACTCTGTTATGACATTAGCACCTCTAGACCTTTAGAAGTCCTTCACATGGACCTTCTTGGACCCATTAGCACTGCCAGCTTAGGGGGAAAAGTCTATGGGTTTGTAATTATTGATGACTACTCGAGGTTCACTTGGATTAAGTTTCTGTCACATAAATCTGAGTCATTTGATGAATTTAAGTCCTTCTCCACTTGGATTCAGAGGAAGTTAGGTTGTGAGATTTTGACTATTCATAATGATCGTGGTGGAGAGTTTGAAAATATAATGTTTGGAAGTTTCTATGAGGAGAAAGGGATTAGTCATAATTTTTTAGCTCCTAGGACCCCTCAGCAGAATGGGATAGCTGAAAGGAAGAACAGGACCTTAGTGGAAGCCGCTAGAGCTATGCTTGCTGAGTATTCACTTCTAAATTACTTTTGGGCTGAAGCGGTGAACACTGCCTGTTATGTGTTGAATAGGGTGAATATAAGATCAAATCTGAACAAGACACCTTATGAGATCATTAAGGGTAGAACTCCAAACCTATCTCACCTCCATGTCTTTGGCTGTAAGGTTTTCATTCTGAACAATGGGAAATCATCCTTAGGAAAGTTTAACCCCAAATCTGATGAAGGAGTGTTCTTAGGCTATTCTAGTGTTGAAAAATCCTTTAGGGTGTTCAATAAGTGGACTTTAGTGGTGGAAGAGACAACTCATATAGTGTTTGATGAATCTGATCCTAAGGTGACTGGAGTTGAGGAAGAAGAAGAGGTAGAGGAGATTACCCAAGGGGTTGAAAATGCAAATCTGGAGGAAAGGGTAGAACCTCAAACCACATTGCCTCGAGATTGGAGATATTCTTCGAGTCATCCTAAAGAACTAATCTTAGGAGACCCTTCTAAAGGTGTTAGGACTAGGCATGGACTTTGGAAGGAAGTAAACCACTCTGCCTTTATCTTAATGATTGAACCCACCAACATCAATCAAGCCCTTTCTGATGAGTTTTAGATCTTAGCTATGCAAGAAGAATTGAATCATTTTGTAAGGAATTATATTTGGGAGTTAGTACAAAGACCTAGAAATCAAAGTATAGTGGGAACCAAGTGGCTCTTTAAGAATAAGATGAATGATTCTGGTGTGGTGGTTAGAAATAAGGCAAGATTGGTGGCTAAGGGGTATAATCAGATAGAAGGGATTGATTTTGAGGAGACCTTTACCCTTGTAGCTAGATTGGAAGCCATCAGAGTGCTACTAGCCTTTGCCTATTGTAAGGGATTTAAGCTATTTCAAATTAATGTCAAGTGTGCCTTTTTAAATGGAGTAATAATATAGGATGTTTTTATAGAACAACCCCCAGGTTTTGAGAGTTCCCAATATCTAAATCATGTTTACAAATTAAAAAAGGCCTTATATGGATTGAAATAGGCACTCAGAGCTTGGTGTGAGAGGCTTAGCACATTCCTGTTAGAAAGAGAGTTTGTTAAGGGGAGTGTAGACACCACCCTTTTTCTGAGGAGAATAGGAGATGACATACTCATTGTCCAGATCTATGTTGATAATATAATTTTTGGATCTTCTGATAAATATTTATGTGATGAGTTTTCTAAAATAATGAGTAAGGAGTTTGAGATGAGTATGATGGGAGAATTATCCTACTTTTTGGGATTTAGCATAAGGCAAATGGATGATGGAACCTTTCTTAATCAATCTAAATACACTAAGAATATTTTAAAGAAATATGAAATGGACAAAGCTAAGCCAATCAACACTCCCATGAGCTCCTCTATTTAGTTAGATAAGGATTCTAGTGGAAAATCCATTGATCACAAGAAGTATAAAGGAATTATTAGATCACTGCTTTACCTGACTGCTAGCCGACCTGATATCATGTTTAGTGTTTATCTTTGTGCTAAGTTTTAGGCTGATCCTAAAGAGTCCCACCTGACTACTGTTAAAAGAATTCTCAGATATCTTTTAGGAATCCCAAACCTAGGAATCTGGTACCCTAGGCACATCACCTCTTTTGAGATTATTGGATATGTTGATTCTGACTTTGTAGGGTGTAGGGTGGATAGAAAGAGCACTTCTGGAACTTATCAATTCATAGGACAGTCTTTAGTCTCCTGGTCTAGTAGAAAATAGAACTCAGTTGCACTTTCCACTGCTGAAGCTGAGTATATTGCCTTAGGAAGTTGTGTGACCCAAGTTCTTTGGTTGAAGCAACAAGTCTTAGATTTAGGATTACATGTAGGCATAATTTTTATTTTGTGTGATAATACTAGTGCCATCACTATCTCTAAGAATCTAATCCAATATTCTCGATCCAAACACATTGATATAAGGCATCACTTCATTTGGGACCATGTTACAAAAGGGGACATTAAGCTACATCACGTAGCAACTGAAAATCAGTTGGCTAACATATTTACTAAACGACTGGCCTTTGACTCATTCGGCATTTTGAGGACCAGATTAGGAGTGATTGATATAAATACTTGATTCTGATGAATACTGATTTCTGATTTACCATTTTTTTTATTTTTTTTAATGTTTCTGTTACTTAGCTGTTTGATTTGATTATCTGTTTTCTGCTAATTTTTATTTTTCTGCTGATTTTTATTTTAGCCTAGGTGTTAGTTTGATTTAAGTATTTATTTTGAGGTAATTTTCTACCTATTTTTATTTACTGGTTCATCTCTTTTATTTACTTTTTTATGCTTTTCAAAATCTGATCACAGCTCGCTACTTCTGATAAACTGGATTTCTGACTGAGAGTTTTACCTTATTTTTATTTGGAAGCTGGTAAGCAGTGATTGATTCCACTAGATCTGTTAAAAGGAAGAAACATTGATGATTGTTTCTCTTCCTCTAACTCATTTACTGGTGTATTATTTCTTTTGGATATATATGCTCTTCAAAATTAAAATATTAGTTTTTGAAATAGAGATTTATTTTATCTTCCTATAGTAATCTACCTCATATGAATAGTATTTTCAAAGTCTTGAGTCATTATTATGATTTACTAAACCAAGTTATTGCACTTATCACATGACGTATGGCTTTTGTTTTGTGAATTACTCTTCCTTATTGTGGAGTGCGTCTCATATGTCTGGAAGGTAATTTTATAGCTGAGATCCTTTAACGAGTTTGAGAGGGAGAAAGCTTACAAAAGATGCGCAGTGCACCAAACAAATTGAAAAAGAGGCACAAAATGAGCCCAAAGCTAAAAAGATTTGAAATGTTGCCAAACTAAAAGATACACAAAGTGTATCAAAAATCAAAAGATGCTTAAAGCACAAAACAAATTGAGAAAGAGGCACAAAATAAGCCTAAACCAAGCTTTCTTCCCTTTTAGATCGTTAAATGTCTTAGAAAAATCCGTGCGCCACTTAATATTTTCAAAAGCTTGAGTTTGAAAATCCTGATTTATGATTTATTACTTTGTAACACTATTATCTCAGCTACTTTTCTGGAACGAGGCTTGAAAGAATCTCTTTTCGAATCTAATTTCTTTTCTTCTGAATTGGATTTTTGTTTTGAAAGAGATTTACATCTATAAGGTGCCCGAGGTGAGAGTTACGAAAGTCGATTTTTCTAACTTTTTTTGGATTTCAGCGCTGTCAATCATCTTCTTATTGGTTTTTGGATTTAAAATGAAGGAAAAATTTTGATTTACTAGAGCAGATTGATCCAAAAAAAAAATCATTATTTTTTGTGTTCTCATTTCGAGTTCTATTTCCTTTGGTTTTGTTTTTTCATTTTACTATTTGTGTTTTTGGGATCCCTGTTCTTTCATCTCCATCCTCCATCTTTTTCTTACTTTCTTCACATTGTCCCTGACGATCCACACTTCATCCTGGATGATCTTCTTCATCCTGGATGATCCATCAATCATCCTGGATGATCCATTCAAATCATCCCCACTCTGATCATACTGCTGAGTACACCAATTATTGGTGATCATACTGGACGATACTTATATTGTCCTGGACGATATGATCCATATTTTCCTAATCTGATCGAACGGCTGAGACTGCAGAAATTATTGCTCATCATCCTGGACAATACACCTAATTGTCCCAGACGATCCATGTGTCAGAAGCTGGACGATTCAAATTTGGCCCGTCCAACACACTGATTGCACATCATCCTGGATGATCCACCTAATCGTCCTGGATGATACTTTTCATCAACGATCGTCCGGCTTGACTCCTCGGGATGATCGCTTGTGTCTAATCATTCTGGACGATCTAACCACCTTTTTGACCAATCATCCTGGCCATCATAAATGCTCATATCGTCTAGGATGATCTCGCGGTCGTACGGGGCGATCCAACTGATTTTTATTTAAACCGCCAATTTCTTCAGTTTTTTCCACACATCTCCTCTCTCCCTCACTTGTTCTTTCTAATGGCTGGCGGGAAGTATTCTAGGTAAAAGGGTGTGAGCTCCTCGCGGGGGAATGTTCATCCCCACTATCCCAATGCAGCCGATCAGGCTGCCTACGAGCGCTATCTTGAGGTGGGGATCACACAGTCAAAAATAGTAAACCCCCGTACCCTTACCTATCCTGTCCTCAATCTTTTTACACACACCTCCCTCCTTTCATCCTTACCCTCACCTTTCCATTCAACCTTGAACTTCTCCAAGTATTCTTCGCCAATCTTCACATCTCTGCTGATTATTCCACCCTCCGCTCCTATGTGAATCAACGTCCTGTAGAACTCACTGCACAGGACTTTCATAATATCCTTCAGTTCTCTATGACTAGCAATAAAATCTACACTCTTATTACTAATCCTGACTATGATTTGAGTGTCGCCAATCACTTTCTTCAAAATATGAATGCACCCTACCACGACAATGCTTGCACTTCTCACCTTAAGGATGCATGGACCATTCAGCATGTTCTTTGTTCCTCAATTATCCTAAAGGCTGGGGATCGAATTAACATCACCCCATTACTATCTCTGACCACATATTACATCTTGGCCCACCAGGACTTCAATGCCACTGACCTTCTTATCAGATACATCGAGCACCTCACCACTATTAGGGATCCGGGTCATAGACGTCATCCCAATCTAGCTTTAAGACATATCATTATATATGCCTTGGAAACAAAATATGACCTGCAGTATCCAGTTCCTCCCAATATCCCTCCTTCCTTCTTCACCAATAATTCATTCCATGTACTCCACAGCACCTGACTACATCCGAAGCCCGCCCTGGATGTTGAGGAGGAAGAGGAAGAAGCTATTCCCATTCCATCAGCACCAAATACACCTGCTCCCCTTCACATTGCTTCTCCTTTTGACCATCTGGTGCAGCGGTTCGACCAGTGGGAGGCCCGCTTCAATTCCTATGTTGCTTCTAGGAGCAGCAGCACGTAGAGGATCTACAGCGCTTTCCTAACTATGCTGCTTAGCAGCAACAGCAGCACGACCAGGATATTGCCTGAATTGGAGCCCACTTCACCGCCATTCACAGTTACTTTATACCACCACAGCCACCTCCTCCTTCTGATCACGATCCGCCTCTGTTTTAGTTTTGTATTTTATACTATTTTTTTCTTCTTTTTCTATTTTTTGTTTGTTCTCCTCCTTTTTATGATGTCAAAAGGGGGAGTCAATTGTAGTAGTTTTTATTCTTGATTTTAGTTGTAGTAGTTTTCGTTCTTGTCTTGTATTGGTTACTTCATGTGTAGTTATGTTTTCTGTACTCTGGCTGTTTAATGAATTTTGAAAAAAATTATTTTTCGATCTCCTAGTTCTTTTATTTTTAAACTAATTTACTTATGTTTGCCATCATCGAAAAGGGGGAGATTGTTACAAATCTGGTTTTGATGATGACAAATATGTTTCTATTATGTTTTGCTTGGCTAACCCATTTCAGATACAAAAGATCAAGAGCAACTCAAGCCAACTCAAGATTGGGTCCAAGTGTGTCTAAATGTACTATTTTCCTTTTCTTGAGTCAATTGTAATGTAACTGATGCCCTAGCTAAGTAACCTTGCACACACACACTCAAGGGCAGAGCTTGAGTGAATTAGAGTTTCTGTTCCATTTTTTATTCAGATCGTCCTGGATGATATTCACATCATCCTGGACGATCAAGTAAAAAAAAAAACCCAATTAGGGCGACCAAGTTAAGTCTATCTGATTAAGCCGATCATCTTGGATGATCATTATATCATATAGGATGATAGGCAAACCAAAAATTCTTAACCGCCAGATCAAGTTAGGCAAGTTTTTATTTTAAGATATTTGGTATGATCGTCCCGAACTATACGTGTATCGTCCTGGACTATCCAGTACAATCATGCCTAAATTAGTCTGGTAATTAAGGAAAGTAATTAATATTTAATTGATACGATCATATCGTCCAGGACGATCGCAGAATCATCCTCGACTAACTCAGGATCGTGCTGGATGATCATGATCATCTAGTGTGTTTCAGCTGTATGTCCAGAGCGATGCTCAGGATGATTTTGGCACTTTTTGAACTAATCGTACAGGACGATACCCTTATCATCCTAGCCGAACAAGTTATTTTTTGGTCATCCAGCACAAATTTCTCTAGACGACCAGAGCAGTCTTCTGGATGAAATTCCTGAATTTACACTAATCATCCCGGACGATCGTAGAATCGTATGAGACGATATGAATAACTTTTTTCACTGAACATCCAGAAGTGCCAGATCGTCCAGGCTGAAATAGCTGATTTTGAACTGATTGTATAGGATGATATATCAATCATCCTGGATGATATAAGCCGACCAGTTGAGATTTAGGGCAAATTTTGAGCCCTCCTATAAAAGATCTTATTCTTTCAACAAGAAAAATCTTTTGCCACTTTCTTTTACAGAGAAATCCTAGAGAGAGAGAGAGAGGATCTTGCGAGGGGAAGGTTGTGAGGGATTCACAAAGGTTGCTCCAAGCAAGGATCGAAGTCATCTTATCCATTCATCGTCTCTGTTCTCGTCGGTATTCTTTGTGGGAGGATCGTTCGCAAGAAGATCTGGTTCTCTGCCCGCTTCAGGAGGAAGCAAAATGAGGTCAGGTTCTCTACCTGCTTCAGGAGAAGTGAAAGGAGTCCAGGGTTCTCTGCGCGCTTCAGGAGGAAGCGAAAGGAGGTCAGGTTCTCTGCCTACTTCAGGAGCAAGCGAAAGGAGTCTGAGGTTCTCTGCCTGCTTCAGGAGGAAGCAAAAGGAGGTTAGGTTCTCTGCCTCTCTGTTTCGGTGAAAAGGAGTTTTTGTATAGGCTTCTTTGCCTTGATGTGGGAGTAGAAGGAGAGTCACTTTGATTTAGTGCAATACCTGGAGGGGAGGCTCCGGAGAGTGGGCATAGGCCAAGTTGACCGAACCATTATAAAAATCTGGTGTGTTCTTTTTGATTACTTTCTGCACTTTAGTTTTCTGTGATTATCTGCTTAGGAGAAATTTGTGTGTGATCTTTTCGTTTGTGTGTTTTACTTGTTTCTGCTACAAATCATCGAAAAGATTTTTACTATCGCTCTCAAATTTTTAAATAACCAATTCACCCCACCTCTTGGTTAGTTCAGGACTATTTCATCAGGGCTTAACATTCCTATCAAACTTTTATTAAGGTTTGTAGGGATTTAGTGTTTAGGGTTTAGGGTTTAGTGGTTAGGGTTTTAGGTTTAGGGTTTAGGGTTTAGGGTTTTAAGGGTTTAGGATTTAGGGTTTTTTTAGGGTTTTAGGGTTTAGGGTTTAGAGTTTAAGTTTTTTTGGGTTTAGGGTTTTTTTAGGGTTTAGGGTTTAGGGTTTACTACTTTTTAGGTAGGTTAGGGTTTAGGGTTTAGGGATTAAGGGTTTTTTTTAGGTTTTTAGGGTTTAGGGTTTAGATCTTTTTAGGGTTTTTAGAGTTTAGGGTTTAGGGTTTAGGGTTTTTTAGGGTTTTTATGATTTAAGGTTTTAGGGTTTAGTGTTTTAGGACTTTTTTTTAGGGTTTTTTTGGTTTAGGGTTTTTTTAGAGTTTTTTAGGGTTTTTAGGGATTACGGTTTAGGGTTTAGGGCTTAGGGTTTTAGGTGTTATTTTTTAGGGTTTTTAGCATTTAGGGTTTAGGGTTTAGTGTATTTGGGTTTAGGGTTTTTTAGTGTTTTATGGTTTTAGGGTTTAGGATTTTGGGTTTAGGGTTTTTTTAGGGTTTTATGGTTTAGAGTTTTATAGTTTAGGGATTTAGGGTTTAGGGTTTAGGGTTTAAGGGTTTTAGGGTTTAGGGTATTTTTTAGGGTTTTACGGTTTAGGGTTTGGGGTTTAGGGTTTAGGGTTTAGGTTTTAGGGTTTTAGTGTTTAAGGTTCTGGGTTTAGGGTTTTTAGGTTTTAGGGTTTAGGGTTTAGGGTTTAGGGCATAGGGTTTACGATTTAGGGTTTAGGGTTTTTTAGGTTTTTTAGGGTTTATGGTTTAGGGTTTTAGGGCTTTTTTTAATTTTAGGGTTTTTAAGGTTTAGGGTTTAGGGTTTAGGGCTAAGAGTTTTTTAGATTTTTAGGGTTTAGGGCTTAGGGTTGTAGGGTTTAGGGTGTTTTAGGGTTTTAGGGTTTACGGTTCTTTTAGGGTTTATGGTTTTTAGGGTTTTTAAGGTTTAGGGTTTAGGGTTTTGGGGTTTTTTTCTAGGGTTTTTAGGGTTTAGGGTTGGGTTTAGGGTGTTTTTGGGTTTTCCAGGGTTTTACGATTTAGCGTTTAGGGTTTTTTAGAGTTTTAGGGTTTTAGGGTTTAGGGTTCTTTTACTGTTTAGGGTATATAGTTTTTTTTAGGTTTTTAGGGTTTAGGGTTTAACAGTTTACGATTTAGAGTTTAGGGTTTAGGGTTTACGGTTTAAGGTTTTTAGGGTTTACAATTTTGTTTAGTGTTTAGGGTTTAGGGTTTTAGTGTTTAGGGTTTATCGTTTATGGTTTATGGTTTTTAGGGTTTAAGGTTTAAGGGTTTAGGGTTTTTTATGGCTTTTAATGCTTAGTGTTTAGGGTTCAGGGTTTTAGGGCTTTTTTTTATTTTAGGGCTTTTAGGGATTAGGGTTAGGGTTTAGGGTTTATGATTTTTTAGGGTTTTTAGGGTTTAGGGTTTAGGGTTTTAGGGTTTTTTTTGGCTTTTAGGGTTTAGGAATTTGGGTTTAGGGTTATAGGGTTTAGGGATTTTTTAGAGTTCTAGGGTTTTAGGGTTTAGGGATTAGGGTTTTTTTTAGGGTTTTATGTTTTAGGGTTTTACAGTTTAGGGTTTAGCGCTTAGGGTTTAAGGTTCTGAAGGTTTAGGGTTTAGGGTTTTTTAGGGATTTTAGGTTTTAGGGTTTAGGGTTTTAGGTTTTTTTTTGGGTTTCTAGGGTTTATGGTTGGGTTCAGGGTTTTTTAGGGCTTTTAGGGTTTAGTGTTTTGGGTTTTCATTTTTTTTTTTTAGGGTTTTTAGGGTTTAGGGTTTATGGTTTAGGGTTTTAGGGTTTAGGGTTTTTTAGAGTTTTAGGATTTTAGGGTTAAGGGTTTTTTTAGGGTTTAGGGTTTAGGGGTTTTTTAAGGATTTTAGGGTTTAGGGTTTTATGGTTTATGGTTTAGGGTTTAGTGTTTAGTGTTTAGGGTTTAGGGCTTTTACGGTTTATAGTGGTTTTAGGGTTTAGGGTTTAGGGTTTAGGGTTAAGGGTTTAGGGTTTTGGGCTTAGGGTTGAGTGTTTATGGTTTTAAGGTTTAGGGTTTTTAGTGTTTAGGGTTTAGGGCTCACGATTTTAGGCCTTTTTTATTTTAGGGTTTTTAGGGATTAGGGTTTAGGGTTTAGGATTTTTTAGGGTTTTTAGAATTTAGGGTTTAGGGTTTTAGGTTTTTTTTTTTTTTGGTTTTTAGGGTTTTGGAATTAGGGTTTAGGGTTTAGGGTTTTTTAGGGTTTTAGGGTTTAGGGTTTTTTTAGAGCTTAGGGTTTAGGGTTTTTTTGTAGGGTTTTAGGATTTAGGGTTTTACAGTTTAGGGTTTAGGGTTTAGGGTTCAGGATTTAGGGTTTAGGATTTAGGATTTTTTAGGGTTTAGGGTTTTAGGTTTTTTTTTTTTAGGGTTTTTAGGGTTTAGGGTTGGGTTTAGAGTTTTTTAGGATTTTTAGGTTTTAGGGTTTTGGGTCTTGGTTTTTTTTTTACGGTTTTTAGGGTTTATGGTTTATGGTTAAAAACCATAAACCTTAGACCCTAAAAAAACTCTAAACACTTCAATCCTAAAAAACCCTAAACCCTAACCCCTAAAACCCTAAACCCTAAACCCTAAACCCTAAACCCTAAACCCTAAAAAAAACCCTAAATCCTAAAAAACTTAAGCACTAAACCCTAAACTCTAAACCGTAAACCTTAAAACCCTAAGCCCTAAAACTAAAAAAAAATACTAAACCCTAAACCCTAAATCCTAAACACTAAAAACCCTAAAACCCTAAACCTTAAACGCTAAATCCTAAAAACCCTAAAAAACCCTAAGCCCTAAACCCAAAAAAACCCTAAAAAAAACCCTTAAAAACCTAAAACATAAACCCTAAAAATCCAAAAAAACCCTAAACCCTAACCCTAAACACTAAATCCTAAAAACAACACTAAACCGTAAAAACCGTAAACCCTAAAGCCTAAACCTTAAACCCTAAACCGTAAAACCATAAACCCTGAAACCCTCTAAAAACCGTAAAACCCTAAACCCTAAAACCATGTAAAAAAACCCTAAACCCTAAAAAAACCCTAAACCCTAAAACCGTAAATCCCTAAAAACATTAAAAAAACCCTAAACCCTAAAAAAACCCAAAACCCTAAAACCCTAAAACCCTAAAAAATCCTAAACCCTAAACCCTAAAACCCTACACCCTAAACCCTAGACCCTCAAAACCCCTAAAAAAAACCCTAAAACCCTAAATGCTAAGCCCTAAACCCTAGACCCTAAAAACCCTTAAAAAACCCCTAAAACCCTAAACCCTAAACCCTAAAAACCCTAAACAATGCTTAAAAACTCTAAACGGTAAATCTTAAACCCTAAAAACCAAAAAAAAAAACCCTAAAACCTTCAACCCTAAACCAAAATAAAGCCTAAACCCTAAAACCTTAAAAAAAACCCTAAACCCTAAACCCTAAAAACCCTAACCCTAAACCCTAAACCCTAAAAAAACTCGAAACCATAAAACCCTAAAAAACCCTAAGCCCTAATCCGTAAAACCCTAACTAACAAACCCTAAACCCTAAAACCTAAACCCTAAACCATAAACCCTAAATCGCTAAAAACCCTAAATCACAAACCTTAAACCCTAAACCCTAAAAATCCTAAACTTTAAACTATAAAACCCTAAACCCTAAAGCATAAACCCTAAAAATAACGTTAAACCCTGAAAATTATAAACCCTAAACCCTGATCCCTAATCCCTTAACCGTAAAAACCTAAACCCTAAAACTCTAAAAAAACACTATACCCTAAAAAAATCCTAAACCCTAAATCACTAAAATCTTAAAAAACCCTAAAACCCTAAACCAAAAAAACACTAAAAAACTGAAAAAAACCTTAAACCCTAAACAATAAACCCTAAACCCTAAACTCTAAAACCCTTAGGAAAAAAATCCTAAAACCTTAAACCCTAAACCCAAGAGACCCTAAAAAACACTAAACCCTAAAACCTAGACCGTAAACCTTAAACCCTAAAAACCCTAAACTCTAAACCTTAAACTATAAACCCTAAAACCCTAAACCCTAAACCCTAAACCCTAAACCGTAAATCGTAAAACCCTAAAAAAAACCCTAAACCCTAAAAAAACACAAAACCCTAAAACCCTAAAAAATCATAAATCCTAAAACCTAAACCCTAAAAAAAACCTGAAACCCTAAAAACCTTAAACCCTAAACCCTAAACCATAAATCCTAAACCAAAAAAACCCTAAAAAAAAATCTAAAACCCAAAACCTTAAACCTTAAACCCTAAAAACCCTAAAAACCCTAAAAAAACCCTAAACCCTAAACCCTAGAAACCCTAAAAAAACCCCCTAAAACCCTAAAACGCAAACCTTAAACCCTTAACCCTAAAAAACTTTAAACCCAAAACCATAAAAATCCTAAAAACCCTGAACCCTAAACCGTAAAACCATAAACCCTAAACTCTAAACCCAAAACCCAAAAACCTAAACCCTAAATCCTAAAAAAAAGTCTATACCGTAAACCCTAAATCCTCATACCTAAACCGTAAAACCTTAAACCCTAAAACCCTAAAAAAAACCCTAAACCCTAAACCCTAAAAAAACTCTAAACCCTAAAACCCTAAAAATATTAAAAAATCCTAAAAACCCCTAAACCCTAAATCCTAAACCCTAAACCCAAAAAAAAACTCAAAATAATAAAAACCTTAAGCCCTAAACCCTAAACCCTAAACCCTAAAACCTAAAACACAAAAAAAACCCAAAACCTTAAACCCTAAGGAAACCCAAAACCCTAAAGTCCTAAAACCCTAAAAAACCCTAAACCCTAAACCTTCAAATCCGAAACCCCAAACCCTAAATCTTAAAAACCCTAATGAAAGTTCGAAAGGGATGTTAAGCCCTAGTGAACTAGTCCCGAGGCTAACCAAGAGGGGGGGTGAATTGGTTATTTAAAAATTTCACGATAACTACAAAAATCTTTTCGATACTTAGCAGCGGAAACAAGTAAACAATAACGAAAAGATCAACCAACGATATTCACCCAAGCAGTTTATATTGAAAAGTAAAATGCAAAACTGAATCAGAAAAGCAAACCAGATTTTATAGTGGTTCGGTCAACTTGACCTACGTCCACTCCCCGGAGCCTCCCCTCCGGGTATTGCACTAAACGAAAGTGACTCTCCTTTTGCTCCCACAGCAAGGCGGAGAAGCCTGTACAAAACACCTCCTTTTCACCACACGGTGAGGCAGAGAACCCGACCTCCTTTCGCTTCCTCCTGAAGCGGGCAGAGAACCCACGAACTCCTTTCGCTTCCTCCTGAAGCGGGCAGAGAACCCGGATCTTCTTGCGAACGATCCTCCCACGAAAAACACCGACTAGACGACAGACGACGAGCGGAGAAGACGACTCTGATCCGTGCTTGGAGCAACCTTAGTGAATCCCTCACTAACTCCCCCTCACAAGATCTCTTCTCTCTCTCCCAACTCTCTCTCTCTCTAGGATTTCTCAGGGAAGGAAGGCAGCAAAAGATTTTTCCAAATCTTGGAAAAAGTTCTTTTAAAGGAGGGCTTAAAACTTGCCCTAAATCTCAACTTGTCGGCCAAGATCGTCCAGGACGATCGGTAGATCGTCCTGTACGATCAGTTCAAATTCAGCTGTTTCAGCCTGGACGATCTGGCTCTTCTGGACGATCAGTAGAAAAAGTTGTTCATATCGTCCCGTACGATCCTGCGATCGTCCGGGACGATTAGTTCAAATTGAAGGAAATCGTCCAGAAGACAGTTCGGGTCATCCAGAGAAATCTGTGCTGGACGACCAAAAAATGACTTGATCGTCCCGGACGATAGGGTAATCGTCCGGTACGATTAGTTCAAAAAGGCCCCAAATCGTCCTGTACATAGTTCTGGACGTACAGCTGAAATGCACAAGACGATCACGATCGTCCGGGACGATCTTGCGATCGTCCAGGACGATGTGATCGTATCAATTAAACATTAATCGCTTTCCTTAATTACCAGACTAATTTAGGCATGATTGTAGTGAATCGTCCAGGCCGATACACGTATCGTCCGGGACGATCAGACCAAAATACTTAAAATAAAACTTGCCTAACTTAATCTGGCGGCTGAGAATTTCTGATTTGAGCATATCGTCCCGTATGATCCAAAGATCGTCCAGGACGATCTGCTTAATCAGACCCTCTTAACTTAGTCGCCCTAATTAGGGTTTCTGTTTTAACTGGATCATCCAGGACGATGCTACTATCGTCCAGGACGATCTGAACAAAATTTTAACAGAAACTCTAATTCACTCAATCTCTCTCCCTGAGTGTGTGTGTGCAAGGTTACTTAGCTAGGGAATCAGTTACATTACAATTGACTCAATAAAAGAAAAAATCATACATTTGACACACTTGGACCCGATCTTGAGTTGGCTTGAGTAGCTTGCGGTCTTTTGTGCCTGAAACTGATTAGCCAAGACAAACACACTGGAAACATGTTTGTCATCATCAAAACCAGATTTGCAACAATCTCCCCCTTTTTGATGATGGCAAACATTTGTAAAGTAGTCTGAAAATAAAATGAAACTAAGATGAAAATAAAATGAAACTAAGAAATCAAACAAAACACACATTTTTTAAATTTTCATTTAACAGCTCAAACAATACAGAAAACATGACTCAGAAAATAGAAACAGACACGACTACAACTGACTCCCCCTTTTGACATCACAAAAAGGAGGAGGGAAAAAACATAACACGGAAATAAAATATAAATAAAACATACACAGAACAACAACAAAACAGGAAAATCAGAATTTTTCCTTGATTTTAGATTCAAAAACCAATGACAGGACGATTGACAGCGCTGAAATCCAAAAAGGTTGGAAATAATCAACTTTCGTAACTCTGACCCCGGGCACCTTATCGATGCAAACCTCTTTCAAAACAAAAATCTGATTCAGAATAAAAGACATTAGATTTGAAAAGAAATCCTTTCAAGCCTCGTTCCAGAAAAATATCTGATATAATAGTGTTACAAAGTAAAAAATCAGAAATCGGGATTTTCAAAACTCAAGCTTTTGAAAATATTAAGTGGCGCACAGATTTCTCTAAGACATTTAATAATCTGAAAGGAAAGAAAGCTTGTGTTGGGCTCATTTTGTGCCTCTTTTTCAAATTGATTGGCGCTTTGCGCATCTTTTGATTTTTGATACACTTTGTGTATCCAACTTGGCAATTTTGCATCTTTTCAGTTTTGGGCTCATTTTATGCCTCTTTTTCAAATTATCTGGCGCACTGCGCATCTTTTATAAGCTTTCTCCTTTTCATAATCATTAAAGAGTCTCAGCTGTGAGATTATCTTCCAGACATAGGAGATGACTCTCCGTAGTAAGGAAGAACGATTCACAAAACAAAACCCATACAACATATGATAAATGCAATCACTTGATTTAGAAAATCAAACTAATGACTCAAGACTTTGAAAAACACTATTGATATGAGGCAGATTACTGTAGGAAGATAAAATAATCTCTATTTCAAAAACTAACATTTTAATTTTGAAAAGGATTTTTATTCAAAAGAAACTGCACACCAGAAAAGGAGTTAGAGGAAGAGAAACAATTATCAATGTTTCTCCCCTTTAACAGATTCAGCGAAGTCAATCACTGCTTATCAGCTTCCAAACCAAACCAAGGTAAAAAACTCCCAGTCAGAAATTCAGATCACCAGAAGTAGTGAGCGGTGATCAGATCTTGAAAAGCATAAAACAATAAGTGCAAGATATGAACCAGTGAATAAAAAAAGTATAAAATCATATCAGAGTAAATACTCAAATCAAACTAACAATAAGGCTAAAACAGAAATCAGCAAAAACATAAAATAAACTGAAAGTAAATAATCAAAGCCAAAAACTAACTAATAGAAATCAGAAATCAAAAAACTAAACCTAACTAACAGAAATCAGAATACCAATCAGAAAGATAATACATCAGCAGTCATCAGAATCAAGCATTTATATCAATCACTCCTAATCTGGTTCTCAAAATGCTGAATGAGTCAAAGGCCAGTGGTTTAGTGAATATGTCAGCCAGCTGATTTTCAGTTGCTACATGATGTAGCTCAATGTCCCCTTTTGTAACATGGTCCCTAATGAAGTGATGCCTAATGTCAATGTGTTTGGTCCTAGAATGTTGGATTGGATTCTTAGAGATACAAATGGCACTGGTATTATCACACAGAACAGAAATTGTGCCAACGGGTACTCCTAAATCCAAGACTTGTTGTTTCAACCAAAGAACTTGGGCCACACAACTTCCTAAGGCAATGTACTCAGCTTCAGCAGTGGAAAGTGCAACTGAGTTCTGTTTTCTACTGGACCAGGAGACTAACGACTGTCCTATGAATTGACAAGTCCCAGAGGTACTCTTCCTATCCACCCTACACCCTGCAAAGTCAGAGTCAGAATATCCAATGATCTCAAAAGAGGTGCTGTGCCTAGGGTACCAAATTCCTAGGTTTGGGGTCCCTAAAAGATATCTAAGAATTCTCTTAACAGCAGTCAGGTGGGACTCTTTAGGATCAGCCTGAAACCTAGCACAAAGACAGACACTAAACATGATATCGGGTCGGCTAGCAGTCAGGTAAAGCAGTGAACCTATTATCCCTCTATACTTCTTCTGATCAACAGATTTTCCATTTGAATCCTTATCTAACTGAACTGAGGAGGGCATGGGAGTATTGATTGGCTTGGCTTTGTCCATTTCATATTTCTTCAAAATGTCCTTAGTGTATTTTGATTGATTGAGAAAAGTTCCATCATCTGTTTGCCTTATGCTAAACCCCAAAAAGTAGGACAATTCTCCCATCATACTCATCTCAAACTCCTTACTCATTGTTTTGGAAAACTCATCACATAAATATTTATCAGAAGATCCAAAATTATATCATCAACATAAATCTGGACAATGAGTAAGTCATCTCCTATTCTCCTCAGAAAAAGGGTGGTGTCTACGCTCCCCTTAACAAACTCTCTTTCTAACAGGAATGTGCTAAGCCTCTCATACCAAGCTCTGGGTGCCTGTTTCAATCCATATAAGGCCTTTTTTAATTTATAGACATGACTTGGATATTGGGAACTCTCAAAACCTGGGGGTTGTTCTACAAAAACATCTTCTTTAATTACCCCATTTAAAAAGGCACTCTTGACATCCATTTGAAACAGCTTAAATCCCTTATAACAGGCAAAGGCTAGTAGCACTCTAATGGCTTCCAATCGAGCTACAGGGGCAAAAGTTTCCTCAAAATCTATCCCTTCTATCTGATTATACCCCTTAGCCACCAATCTTGCCTTATTTCTCACCACCACACCAGAATCATTCATCTTATTCTTAAAGACCCACTTGGTTCCCACAATACTTTGGTTTCTAGGTCTTTCTACTAACTCCCAAACATCATTCCTTACAAATTGATTCAATTCTTCCTGCATAGCTAAAATCCAAAACTCATCCGACAAGGCTTGATTGATGTTGGTGGGTTCAGTCATTGAGATAAAGGCAGAATGGTTTACTTCCTTCCTAAGTCCATGCCTAGTCCTAACACCTTCAGAAGGGTCTCCTAAGATCAGTTCTTTAGGATGACTCGAAGAATATCTCCAATCTCTAGGCAATGGGGTTTGAGGTTCTACCCTTTCCTCCAAATTTGTATTTCCAACTCCTTGGGTAACCTCAACAATCTCTTCATCTTCTACTTCAGATCTAGACTCCTTAGGATCAGATTCATCAAACACTACATGGATTGTTTCTTCCACCACCAAAGTCCTCCTATTGAACACCCTAAAGGATTTCCCCACACTTGAATATCCTAAGAACACTCCTTCATCAGATTTGGGGTCAAATTTTCCTAAGGGTGACTTCCCGTTGTTTAGAATGAAAACCGTACAGCCAAAGACATGGAGGTGGGACAGATTTGGAGTTCTACCCTTAATGATCTCATAAGGTGTCTTGTTCAGCTTGACTCTCACATTTACCCTATTCAGCACATAACAGGCAGTGTTCACCGCTTCAGCCCAAAAGTATTTAGGAAGTGAATACTCGGCAAGCATGGCTCTAGCGGCTTCCACTAAGGTCCTGTTCTTCCTTTCAACTACCCCGTTCTGCTGAGGGGTCCTAGGAGCTGAAAAATTGTGACTAATCCCATGATTCTCACAAAAACTTCCAAATCTTTCATTTTCAAACTCCCCTCCGTGATCACTATGGATGGTAATAATCTCACATCCTAACTTCTTCTGAATCCAAGTAGAGAAAGATCTAAACTCATCAAATGACTCAGATTTGTGTGACAAAAACTTAACCCAAGTGAACCTTGAATAATCATCAACAATCACAAAACCATAGACTCTCCCCCCTAAGCTGGCAGTGCTAATGGGTCCAAAGAGGTCCATGTGAAGAACTTCTAAAGGTCTAGAGGTGCTAATGTCCTTAACAGAGTGAAAAGAGGACTGGACTTGCTTCCCCAACTGACAGGCATCACACAGGTGATCCTTAGTGAACTTAAGCTTGGGCACACCTCTAACTAAGTCCTTTTGGGTGACTCTCCTAAGGGTTTTCATACTGGCATGACACAATCTCCTATGCCATAACCAAGACTCATCAGCAGCAGTTTTTAAGCAAATTGAATTATCAGATTTAATGCTACTTACATCCAGCTTGTAGACGTTGTTGATCCTTTGCCCCTGCAAAACAACTTCATCATTTAAGCTTAAAATGCAGCCAGTGGGCAGGAATTTGATGCTGTATCCCTTATCGCAGAGTTGACTGATGCTCAGCAGGTTGTGTTTCAGTCCATCTACAAGCAAAACATTATCAATCATAAAGTTCTTTGAATCACCAATTATACATGTGCCTACCACCTTCCTAGTGGTGTTATCTCCAAGTGTAACCTTGCCTCCAGCTCTGGCCTCCAGCGAAATGAACTGATTTGCATCTCCAGTCATATGTCTAGAACATCCGCTGTCCAGGTACCACATGCTCTCACGAGGTCTTGTGTGAGAGCACACCTACAAAATCATCAAATGTCAGTCTTAGGAACCCAAACAGGTTTGGGTTCCATCTTATGAAAAGAAGAATGCGATGCATGCGTGCTGTGCTGTGCAACAGGCAGTTTGGGTCTCCACACCTAATGTGTACTACGGTGAACAGTACAAGTGTGTGATATGTGTCCTAACATGCCACATGAAAAACATCTAACACCAGGAAAAGGATTAACTAAACGTCGTGAGTGATAGTGCCTCTTCCTAGTAGTGTATGAAACATGCTTTGAAGAACTTGCAACAGAATTTTTAAAAGGTGGCGGTGCATAAAATTGTTCAAAAGTAGGCGGTGTTTTGTTATTTTCAAAAGAACTGATTTTCACTTTCAAAAACTCAATGTGTTTGTTTAAACTTCCAATTTCAAACGTTTTTTGCACTTTCAATACTTTCTAACTCAGATGCCAAATCATTCACTTTCTTAAAAGCAAGTTCTAATTCAACATGCGCTATTTTTAACAAGTTATGCTCAACAATTAATCAGAATGTTTTTTATTCAGTTCATCAAACTCATCTAGTAAAGACATGTGATTGCTATCAATGGTGGAATGATCCTTAATCAACACTTCATGCTCTTTTTGCAAAGTCAGATAATCTAGTTTCAAACTAGCATGGGTTTTCTTAAGCTTCCTATACGATGTATGAATCTTTTCAGAAACTTCAAATAACTGATCGTAAGTAAGCCTCACATACCTCTTCCTGGTCGGACTGACCAGGGTGATCATCAGCCATCAAACACAAGTTTGTTTCCTCCTCTTCAGCTTCAGTCTCAGAAGAGTCGGATGCAGAGTCTGCCCAGAACGCCTTCTGAATCCGCTTCTTGTCCTTTCTGAACTTTGGTTTCTCCTCACCCTTCTCCTTGCTTGGATGAGCTTTAAGTGTCGGACAATCAGCCTTAATGTGTCCGGGCTTCCTGCATTCAAAACAAACCGATTCAGATGAACCTTTAAAGTTTTTATTGAACTTACCCTTGTTCCACTTCTGATGGTTCTTATGTTTCTTCCTTAGAAAGCTTTTGAATTGCCTTGTGATTAAGGCAACATCATCGCTATCAGACCCGGAAGTGCTAGCATCTTAATCTTTGGCCTTTAGTGCCACTGTCTTCTCTTTCTTGCGTTCACCTGCATCAAGTTGCCTTTGGTTCACCCCTTGCTCGTAAGCAATGAGTGATCCAAGTAAGCTGTCAATAGAGTAAGCATTTAAATCTTTGGATTCAGTAATAGCAGTAATCTTAGCATCATAAGAAGCAGGCAAACATCTAAGAATCTTGTTCACTCTTTCGTAGTTGGTAAGTTCTCTACCTAAAGCATGCAAAGAGGTAACAATCTGAGTGAACCTTATGTACATTTCTGAAATAGTCTCACTAGGTTTCATGCGAAAAAGTTCGTAATCATGTAACAAGATGTTTAACCTAGACTGTTTGACTTCAGTTGTACCTTCATATGTTATACATAATCTATCCCAAATCTCTTTTCCCCGTTGTACAAGTAGAAACACGCATATAGTCTTCAGATTTTAAAGCACAAAAGAAACAGTTCAAACATTTGGCATTTAACTGTGCTAAATCTCGATCATCAAACGTCCAATCAGCAAACGGCAATTCAGTTTTCACATTGTTAACCATTCGAAAAGGTGGTTCGTATCCGTCCTTAACTAACATCCACATGCGATAATCAATAGACTGAAGAAAAGTAGACATGCGTGTTTTCCAAAAATCAAATGGAATGTTATCAAACAACGGTGGTCTAGTTATAGAATAACCTTCAGCAGTATTACGATTGTTACAGTAGCCATTGGATCAAATTCAAAAGTTTTTAAACAGAAATTTTGAATCCCGCTCTGATACCACTTGAAAGTTCGAAAGGGATGTAAGCCCTAGTGAACTAGTCCCGAGGCTAACCAAGAGGGGGGGGTGAATTGGTTATTTAAAAATTTCACGATAACTACAAAAATCTTTTCGATACTTAGCAGCGGAAATAAGTAAACAATAACGAAAAGATCAACCAACGATATTCACCCAAGCAGTTTATATTGAAAAGTAAAATGCAAAATTGAATCAGAAAAGCAAACCAGATTTTATAGTGGTTCGGTCAACTTGACCTACGTCCACTCCCCGGAGCCTCCCCTCCGGGTATTGCACTAAACGAAAGTGACTCTCCTTTTGCTCCCACAGCAAGGCGGAGAAGCCTGTACAAAACACCTCCTTTTCACACACGGTGAGGCAGAGAACCCGACCTTCCTTTCGCTTCCTCCTGAAGCGGGCAGAGAACCCACGAACTCCTTTCGCTTCCTCCTGAAGCGGGCAGAGAACCCGGATCTTCTTGCGAACGATCCTCCCACGAAAAACACCGACTAGACGACAGACGACGAGCGGAGAAGGACGACTCTGATCCGTGCTTGGAGCAACCTTAGTGAATCCCTCACTAACTCCCCCTCACAAGATCTCTTCTCTCTCTCCCAACTCTCTCTCTCTCTAGGATTTCTCAGGGAAGGAAGGCAGCAAAGATATTTTCCAAATCTTGGAAAAAGTTCTTTTAAAGGAGGGCTTAAACTTGCCCTAAATCTCAACTTGTCGGCCAAGATCGTCCAGGACGATCGGTAGATCGTCCTGTACGATCAGTTCAAATTCAGCTGTTTCAGCCTGGACGATCTGGCTCTTCTGGACGATCAGTAGAAAAAGTTGTTCATATCGTCCCGTACGATCCTGCGATCGTCGGGACGATTAGTTCAAATTGAAGGAAATCGTCCAGAAGACAGTTCGGGTCGTCCAGAGAAATCTGTGCTGGACGACCAAAAAATGACTTGATCGTCCAGGACGATAGGGTAATCGTCCGGTACGATTAGTTCAAAAGGCCCCAAAATCGTCCTGTACATAGTTCTGGACGTACAGCTGAAATGCACAAGACGATCACGATCGTCCGGGACGATCCTGCGATCGTCCAGGAGG